>JAPTHN010000001.1:80855761-81455761 GCA_026936325.1 Platynereis dumerilii | reverse complement strand
GAAAAATGTAAGAACAAATTTTAAGAAATTTGGTTTTCTCCATTCAGGCGAAGAATTTTCTTGGAAGTATGTTGAAGAATTATACAAATATGACTCGTCAAGGAAAATCAGGCTAGCCCCAAAGATAACATCACGTCACGTATATTTACCCATCTTCTCATCAATGAGTGTCCCTCTAGCAACCCAGGTATATAATTTTTCTCACTTTTTCAATAGAAAAAAATCTTAATTGAAATTTTCAACATGATCTTTCTACTTAACTTGCAGTTTATCATTTTGTTAGTATCGTTCATATTTTAATTTATGGGATGTACTATTATAATTAATGTTTTCATATTTACCAAAGAATGTTCCGCTGTTTGCATTTGGTTCTTTTCATACGACACATCCAAGGGACAGGTAAGGCAATTGATTTATCATCATAAAGAATAACTTTTTGCATTAAAAAATGCACTATAAACTCTGGAAAAAAAGAAAGAAAAGAATTAATACAAAACTGTGTACATCATAGTTTTTTTGTATTTTTCAGGTCATGAGCCACAGTGTGGCATCAGCCATCTCATTTCTGGCCGAAGTCGGTATTATGGACGAAAATGCGCAAGGTACGGCTAAATTTATCAAAAATTTTGATATGCTATTTGACTGTTTTAACAGTAGTGTTAGGCAGTGCCAAAAAAAAATGAAATGTGCCATTCAAACAAATTCTGAGCATTTTCAATTTTTATCAGAAATGAAGCAATGGTTGCAGGGATTAACTTGCTTAAGCAAAAATTCTCTTCCCTGTCTCAGTGGTTGGCAACAAAATATCAATGCTGTGTTGTCTCTGTGGGAAACCATCAGTCCCCAGGTAGATTATCTTTTGACCCGTAAACTTAATCAAGACTGTTTGGAACACTTTTTTGGATCTTTAAGGGCACGAGGGGGCCACAGAGACAACCCAGATTCTACTAATTTCAGATATGACTACCGTCACTGTGTTATTGAACATTTAATTATAACCGGTAAAAATACAAATTGTGAGGCAGATGGAACGCATATTTTATTAAAATTGAGCAACCTTTTCGGAAATAATACAAATCAAAAAAATAAAAAGAAATCAAATCTATCTGCTCTATCTGCCTCACATGTTTCGGACCCTTCGTTGCCAGCCACTGAGATAGCAGACTTTAGTGATGAAGTCATCATTGGGCAATCTGAGGAATGTGTAGTTGCGTATTTGGCAGGTTACCTTGGCAAAAAAACTTTTGACAAATTTGGTTGTTTGAATTGTAAAAATATTTGGCAAGCCAAGGACGACGAACAAAATTTTCAATACCTCACATTTATTAACTTTAAACAGTACGCAGACCTTGAAAATGGAGGTCTTTTAGTACCAAGCCAAATTCTTTTCCAAATTACACTTAAATTTGAGAAAATTTTCCAACATACATACCCTCAGGTTGTCCATCATGATGACTTGATGAAGCAGATTGTAGGTGCCTTTTCAAGCAATATCACAGACCCTGTGGTATGTTCATCATCATGTGAAAAAGCAAAATCATATTTGCTTCATCTGTATGCGAGAGTTCGAGTCCACCATGAACTGAAAGAGCAAAACAGAAAATTCAGCTCTTCAAAATCAGGTAAAAGAAACAGAAAGTACATGAAAGTGTCACATATGTAATTTCTGAGCACATACTGGAGTGCTAAATAAATTGAAATATACATTTTCCTTTTTCACATGATAATGTACAGGTTATACACTCTTGATCATAAATATGCAATAACCCTTTGGAACAAATTGCAAAATATATTAGTGAGTTGGGCAGGATGCTTGCCAGCCAACTATTTCAGCAGAAATTTGGAATTTTAGTGATGTCTACCCCACTGTTATGAAGACCCCCTATGTTTCCATATTTCACTCTGCTATATCCGAAAAAGTTTAATGCAAAACATGAGGTTTTTAACTGTCATGTGATGTTCCTAAAATTAGTAGTCATTGATGATTATTAAAAGGGTAAGATTATTCAGCCACTCCTATAGAAATTGTAAGAACTGCTTAGAAAATGCAGAACCAGATGTATTACATATTTTTGATCAATGGGTATGAATGGTCACCGGCAATCTCTCCAAATCTACAAGCGAATCAGACTCAAAAACAGCAATGAAACACATTATGCAATCATTCTGTTAATAATACTGAGAGCAACTGTGCTTTTACTAAATTTTTAGTCAATATTGGTTTTGAGAGCCCTTGCTGGAAATAGAAATTCGCTTGTAAATTTGGCTAAATAATTAGAAGATACAACAGGATAGTCTTATTAGTTAACTTAATCTTTCTTTCTTTTTTTCAGGTTTATGTAATAGGCTAATGGCAGTTGATTCACAGACTATAATACCCGGGTACATCATAAATATAAATAGTCAGGGCCCTCAGGGGGTTTAAGAAAACTGAAGTGCATGAAATTCTGACATTACACCGGAGTGATGTGAACTGTGAAATATACATGTACAATGTATATAATAAATTATTAGTGATCTACAGCCCATCACAGTGAGCCTAAAGCACTTATCCAGGTAGATTGCCTGACTATTACTTCCGAGAACTTGAACAATTTAAAGTGCTCATACACAGCCACTTCTGCTTCATAAAGCATACTATTATACCTTATTCAGACAATACAGTGCCGCCTGTAAGTAAGTGAAACGCATGACATTGTGCCATTGCATCAATGCTAAACATCCTCAGCCAAACTGCTTGTGAAGGCATGAATTCTCATCGGATGAAAGGGAAACAAAGTGGGTCATAAAGGCCGATGTTTGAGGCAAGTGGGATAAAAATAGCAGCTCATTTTCATCGCTGTAGTCGGAGTTAGGTATGGGTCAAAGTCTCTGATAAGTAAGTGAACCACCCTTCCCTATGTTTTAACATTGGGCCTGCGTTTCACTTACTTATCAAAGACTTTGACCCATACCTAACTCCAACTACAGCAAAGAAAGTTGGCTGCTATTTTTATCCCACATGCCTCACATATCGGCCTGTATGACCCAAAATGTTTTCCTCTCATCGGATGAGAATTCGTCCTTCCAGAAGCATTTTGGTTAAGGATGTTTAACATTGATGCAATGGCACAATATCATGCGTTTCACTTACTTACAGGCGGCACTGTACATGAGTAAGCTGATGTCGCTCCAAGAAGGTTAACCCCTTCATGATATTACTCTAGACCCTATGATTTGATAATCAAGAGGTCAATCGGCCGATTCTACAAACAATAATTGCTCTAACGAGTTACTTGCTGCAATCAATAGCAAACACATAAAGCACGGGAAAACATAGAAAGAATTAAGACTTCTAGAGTTCATAGCCAAAATAACCATGCACAATTCAGTTTTCCTCAATTCCCTGCCTATTATCAGAATTTGTTTGAATGGCACATTGGTTCATGGGTCAGAAAAAAAGAGCCTCCGCCCCAAAAAAAATTCTAAAAGAATTTCTGCTTGTCAGAATGCCTTTTCATTTGTTGAACAGTCACTTAAAACTATGTAATTGCTGTCACCATTACTCTACTCTGGCGGATAATGAAGTGGAGACTACTAGATAAAATTATACTAAATTTCATTTCAAATGCACTGGCCTTATTTTAAGGTTGAAGTTAAGTAGTCTACATTGCAAGTAGTTCACATTGCATAAAATCTTAAGTCAAATTAACACCCAAAGGCCAGCATAGGATACATCCAATGTGACATTTTCTTCTAAAGTACACAGATTTCTGACATAAAAATTACAGCAAAATTAGATTTTGCTCCATCTTTTGAGCTATGAAAAACCTACTATACTAGTTTATGTCATAGCTGATGCTTTTGAACAGACAACAGATATCTTCAGCTAATATTAATACCAAATGACCACAATGATTAGTGGCTACTAGACAAGCTAATTAAAGATTTGAAACTCGAGAAATCTTGTTCTATGTATAGAGAATTTCAGTTGATTTGACGTCACTCTGAAACTACTTAGGTGATTTCTATAGTATTTATTGGTTACATGTCCGCTCTTTCACAAGGAAAAGAGAGGGTGGAGGGAAGTTTTCTGACCCATGGACAACATTGCTTGCATAGTCATTGTAATTATGATAGGAAGATAGGCAGACAGATGTGGTAAATGCAGCCCTCCAAGTCCAGTTCTGGCTGCTAACAAGGGTTTAGTATTACGTTCAGGAGCAGGAGCATGTCCCCTGCTGTCATCTGACTGGCTGAGCGCCTACAATAATATGCAATTTCACTGAATGCTGAAGGTCTGCCACTCCCCACCAGTGTGCCTGCACGGGTTGAAAACTGGGCCTTTGAATCTAATCATATTTCATTGGTATCATTTAAGTTGGATATCACTAGGATGTGAAAATTAGCACCCTCTTGTATCAGTGTCTGTATTAGGAAGGCACAAAATCCCTCACCTATCATGCCTGAACCAATTAAGGAATTTTTAAAAATTACCAGAAAAATGGAACAAGCATTTTGATGTGTGACACACAAAATATCATATAAAACTAGAATTAGTGTGGAGATTGAATGGATCGCTAAATGCTGTCCCACAGGGACTGAATGATCGCCTATTTTGCATTACATTTGTATACACAAGCAAAATATGTGTATTGAAAATTTGAGATTAATAGAGGCAGCTGTGACTGTGTAATTTATGCATTTCAGTCTGTCATGTTTCAACATGGACGGCCGTCATGCAAAAACTGTACCAAAACATCACAAAGATGGGATCTATAGACAACCATCCGACTCCTATCTAGCCGACTCTTATCCAGCCGACTCTCATCCACCCGACTGTCATCAATCCATCCACCTAACTCTCATCCACCCGACTCCTATCCACTAGATTCCTATCCACCCGACTCCTATCCATCCTGCCTACCCGACTCTTGTCCACCCGACTCCTCCACCCGACTCCCTCCACCTGACTCCTATCCACCCGACTCCTATCCACTATCCACCCGACTCCTATCCACCCTGCCCACCCGAATCTTGTCCACCCGACTCTTGTCAACCCGACTCCTGGCCACCCTGACTGCTATCCACCCGACTGCTATCCACCCGACTGCTATTCACCCGACTGCTATCCACCCGACTTCTATCCACCCGACTCCTATCCACCCAACTCCTATCCACCCGACTCCTATCCACCCAACTTCTATCCACCCAACAACTGCCAGGCAAGCTGAGGCATAGACATGATAGATGACAGATTCTGAAGTGCATTCCACAACACAATTTTTCGATGCACCACGACGTTCGGACAAGTTCAAAATATATATCGCCGATAGATCCAACGATCTACTGGCGATCAATAATTTTGAACAAGAAAACTAACCAAAAATAATTTCAAAATATTGCATACTTCAGTTTAAAAATTTCATTTCTTACACTCTATTCTTTAATAGCGTGGAATCTCCATCAAAGAGTGTGCTCAAAATTTCCGATCTTTCCTGTTTGCTTATATCAAGGATATTATAAATTATTATTCTGAAGTGGCAGTGCCCTACTCAAGGAGTTGTAACCCTATGAGTATAACAGTAAACATTTACTTATAAAATATGTTGGATTTGCCAGCTAGTGAGAACTAATTCTGTTGATTTTTGGTGATTTTCTTAATCCCCGAAGTTGGTTCAGACTTGTGTGATAGGAAATGACTATATTTGTAACATGTTGAGAACTACCACAGTGCCACTCCCTCTCTCATCTCAACAATCAACCCTGATGAACAGGAAGAACTGGGCCATGTGGACTGCACTTACAATATCTATCTGTCTGTCAAGTAATTTATCAGTCAAATAGCATATCAAAATAATATGCTTGAAACATACCATTCATTTTAATAAATTGCCAGAACAGTAGTGTTAAAAAATACCCAATTACTCACAAAAATATCAAAGAATGTCAAGCTTCCTCTCAATAAAAGGACTTCCGAGCCTCCGAACTGTCCCAAAAGTAATTTTAAAATACAGGTTTTCACTTAAATTTGAGTATCTTTAAACATTGGGTCTCATGTATATGCATGTTTTGACTTCTGGATGAATATTCAAATTATTAAGTTGGAATTTCTGTGTGTAATTGGGGATTTTTTAATGCTACTGTATTGATTCCTTAAAATAACCGTTTCTTTTTTAACCCTTCCAGTGCTAACATATTTTACTCACACAAGTGCAAATCAGGTCTATCAGGCCAGCACCTTTAGATTTATAACCAATTTTATTTGAAATGTTCAAAATTAACATGGAAAATAGTTTTCATTACACTACAGCTCCTCGAGTTATAATATTTTGCTCTCAAAGCAATTTGG
Source organism: Platynereis dumerilii (assembly GCA_026936325.1). NCBI lineage: Eukaryota > Metazoa > Annelida > Polychaeta > Phyllodocida > Nereididae > Platynereis > Platynereis dumerilii. The sequence goes on along the minus strand of JAPTHN010000001.1, from coordinate 81,449,430 downwards.
TACATTTTATTGGCAGACTTGGGTCGATTAATGGGTTATGTTGTCTAGAAGAAAGTGTTCAGCTTGAGCTAGCTATATGAAATTTTACACGGGTCTCCAGGGTACAAAATTACGGTTTTCCATGATATTTCAAGTTGCCATGGTCATGGTTGCCATGGTAATCAGGAATTTTTATTTTCAATGTTCATAACAGTATCTCCTGGGGTTTTTCAGAAATTTTTTAAAAAAGCAATCAAAGTACTTAGGTATAACTGAAATTTTAAGAAAATGGCCAAGCAAGGAAATACGCCGGAAAAATGTAAAGAAGTTTAACTGTAAGAGTAGTTCAGAATGGTTGTTTAAGGTCTGAATTAGAAATTTTGTTGTATTTGTTGTCTGAACATCTATTTTTACCGAAGCCGTAAAAACCAGAATTTCCACTTTGTAATAAAACTTAATGGGAGTGTGGTTCACAGCAATGAACCTCATGAATGTCAGGTCGCGGAAAAGAATAGAATAGAATAGAATAGAATAGAATAGAAATTTATTTTCAACATCCACATAAATCAATAGCAGGACAACATATAGTGAAATTTTATATAATGTGATGTTGAGGGGTGCCCATAGAAACTCTGCAGTTTGTGGGTTGGACACCCCTTAGTGAAATGAAATGAGATGAGATGAGATGGATGATTAATTAATGGCATCTGTTATTCTGGGTGACAATAAAATATTCAGAAAATATGCAATAGCTTAAGAAAAAATACAAATAAAATTTAAAAAAAGAAGAAGAAAATTAAGTAATGGTATAATTCAAATGAATGTTATGATCCTCAAAACAATCAATAGTTGGCATATTCAAATATAAAGAATATAATATATAATAAAATAGATAGGCAACAATTACATTTGTGGTTATCCTATGGCAACATATAAAGATATACAGAATATTAATTGTTTTACGTGATTTGTAAAAAGAGATAGCATAATTTTTACTCTGCCCACAGTAAGTGACTTGAAAAATATCTTAAAATATTTGAGCATAAAATTCAAATTATTACACACATACTTTGAATATAGTAGGTGGGGGGGGGGATTTTTATGTTATAGGGGAGGGGAGGTTGGATAAAAAATTTAATTTTGATAGATTATTTTAAAACTAAAATTTTCGGGAAGTTAATCTACTTCTATGTATATATATAAGGAGGCTAATGAAGGCAAACATTGCAATTTGGAATAGAACAATTTTCCTGATAATTCGACACAAAGTATTTTTTAAGTTTCTTGGAGAATGATTGTGGGGATAGGCATGCTTTTGAAGTAATTGAGGAAGGAAGATTATTCCATGTTGTAGATATTTTATAATTTAGTGACTGTTTTTCTATGGAAGTTCTAATATTGAGACAATGAATATTGCTTTGTTGTCTTGTTTCATAGTGATGTACTTGATTGTTGGCTTGAAACTGGCTGAGAAAATATGGTCGTAGTATGTTTTTAAAGGATTTTTGATAAAATTTGCAGCAGCTCAAAGTAAATAAGTCGTTCAAGTTTAGCAAATGTAGTTTTTTAAAGATAGGAGAAGTGTGGCTATTATAACGCTTATTGTCTATCAGGCGGACAGCTTTCTTTTGAAGTGTGATAAGACGTTTCATTTCTTTGTTTTGTATGTTTCCCCATGCTATTATTCCATAATTTAAATGTGGGGATATTAATGATGTATAAATAGTTTTTAGTATGGATGAAGGGAGAGTATGCTTTAATCTGGCAAGAATTGCTATGACTTTAATAATTTGATTTGATTTGTTGTTAAGATGTACTTTCCAATTAAGCTTATTGTCAAAGTATACTCCTAGGAATTTTACATTGTCAACCTGATCTATTTGCGTGTCATTTATAACAATAGGATTTATGTTACTAGGGATGTTTTTATTATGGCTATGGAATATGATATAATTTGTTTTTTTTATGTTGAGTGATAACTTGTTAAGACAGAACCATTTATATAATATTGTAATTTCTTCGTTAGTTTCCTGTATAAGAATGTTGAGATCACTATTTGTTAATAAGAGAGTTGTGTCATCTGCGAAAAGAATATTTTTTGAGCTATTTAGTGCATTATCTATATCATTAATATATATTAAAAAGAGTAGTGGGCCTAGGATGGAACCCTGGGGTACCCCACAGGTAATTTTTAGCTGAGTAGAGTGAATAGATTTATATGAAACATACTGCTGACGATTTTCTAAATAACTGATAAACCAATTAAGTGCTGACCCTCTTATTCCTATATGTTGCAGTTTTGATATTAGTAGGTTATGGTTTAAGGTATCGAAAGCTTTTGTTAAGTCAATAAAAAATCCAAGACAATATTTTCTAGAAGCTATTGCTTTAACAATCCTGTCCTGCAGTTCAAGTATTGCAAATTCTGTAGACATGTTAGGTTGAAATCCGTACTGTGATATTGTAAGTATGTCATTTTTGGAAAGAAATTTTAGCAGTCTCTTATGAACCAATTTTTCTAGAATTTTAGAAAAGCCTGGGAGAAGTGAAATAGGTCTGTAGTTTACAAAATAAGATTTGTTTTCTTTTTTATATACTGGGATTACTTTCGCTATTTTCATAGAAGAAGGGAATATACCTTGTTGCATGGAAATATTAGCAATGTGGCAAAGAGGGATTGTTATGTTGTTAGCAGTTTGCTTTACTAATTTTGTGCTTACATTATCATGTCCACAGCTTACTTTTGGTTTTAAAGAATTTATTGTTGTGGTTATTTCGGATGGAGTGCAGGGATCAAAAAAGAAGCTATTTGGATTATTATTAGTTGGTAGATAATCAAGGGCATTTCCAGGAAAGGGAGGTATTTGATTTGCGAGAGAGGGACCAACATTTATATAGTGCTTGTTAAATTGGTTGGCAATTTCGGTATCATCTGATATTTCGGATCCATCACAGTAGAATTTTTCAGGGAATTCATTTTTATTTTTGGACTTGCTTAGAACATTATTGATATTAGTCCAGGTTTGCTTCATGTTATGTTTTACATATTCAAATTTGTCATTCCAATATAACATTTTTGCTTTTCTAACAATGCATTTATATGATCTAATATAGTCTGTGTAGTTTGTTTTATTGAGGTCATAGGCAGAGGTATTTTTAGTGTTTATCATTTTAAGGTACAGTTTTTCCTTTGTTTTTAGTGATTTAAGTATACCAGCGGTAACCCAGGGCTCCTTTCGGTGTTTAAATTTATTGAAAGACTTAGTGACCATTGGAAGGTGGGTATTCATCAAACTACTATATGTGTTTAAGAAGTTACTGTATGCTATATTTGGATCTGTTTTATCAATTACATCGGACCAATTTGTGTTCTGCAATGCTGTATTGAAATTTTCTATAGATTGTTTATCTTGTTTTCTGTACGTTATATATTTTGGATGATTTAAGGTGTCTGATTTGGATTTTATAAACATGAAGTTGCTGAAGTGATCTGTGATATCTGTTTTTAAAGTTCCTGCTATAGCTTTATTTTGATCTATATTGGAAAACATATGATCTATTAGAGTTGCAGAGGTGTGGGTAATCCTTGTTGGTACTGTTATTCTTGGTGTTAAACTGTTTGAGATTAGCATGTCAATGAATTGGTTTGTTTGTTGATGTTGTTTGTGTTTGAGTAGGTCAATGTTTAAATCACCTGTTAAGATCACAGTTTTATGTTCATTTTTAATGCTTTCAAGGATAATACTCAAATCAGCTGTTAGATCAGGGATGCAGTTTTGACTTGGACTTCTATATATTATGAAGATGAGAACATTGCGGTTTTTTGAATCATTAAGCACTTCCAGAAAAATCCCATTATATAAGTGTTGCTTAGTTACAGGAAAGTTTAGGTCTTGTCTGATTTTAAATTTAATGTTGTTCTTGATATAAACAGCTATTCCTCCTCCTTGTTTAGACGGAATTTTATGTTTTGTAACAGATGTATACCCATCAAAATTGACCAGTTTTTCCAACTCATTATCAAGCCAGCTTTCAGTAAATGAGATTATATCAAAATTGAAATTTTGATTTTGATTTAGTACATGGAATAAAACTTCATACTCTGATTTATGCTTCAAAAGACTACGTGCATTTGTGTTAAACAAAGTCAGGTGTTCACTGGGATCTTTTTCTTTAAGAACATTTGCAAAAGAATTATAATCATAGTAATAAGAATTTTGAAATAAGTTTAAACTATCAGGGTCTTGGTCTTGGAATATATCAGATAAGTCCATTCAAGGTAAGTTAACAAGTGATTTTAAACAAATCATTAATATGACGTAGACAGAATAGTATAAGATGAGGCCAAAGTGGATGGAGATGCAGTCAATTGAACAGTGATGAAAAAGGTTGGACATGGATGAGTATAAAGGTACAGTGGTGATATTCATGATCAACATATAATTATAACACAATGGAGTTGTAGCAAAATTTACATATAGAAACAAGTTTGCAGATATAAAGACAGAAGTTAATTTCCATTCATAAGCATAGGGTGGTAAATCAATCACAGTTAGAAAATACACAGTACTCAGGTTTGGTTTTGACATTTAGAGTATAAATTACAGTAGTATAATTATTAATTAACAAACAAACATTAATATAATTTACAGAGATGCATTGTCCCGATTATTTAGAAAGAGCATTATGATATATTTAAAATGTTTTTGGAACAGTTTTCAATTGCATCAAATCTTTTTTTCCCAATATGAGTGCCACCGTACCATCGGGTGACGATGACAATCTTGTTTGTGATGTCATTTTTTCTCATTGTCTCTAGGATTTTGCGTGCGCCTCCATGTTCGCCATCATCATTCATGCCTTCTCTTGGGGAAGTGGAATTTCCAACTCGGTAGGCGAACATGTTGTGAGTTGCTGTTGCGAGAGATTTGTTTTTCAGTAAGTTAGCCATTATCAGGTTCACATCATCAGCTTTTTGAAGGTCAGCACAATGAGCTTGAAACGTTGAACCACTTTCATTCACCTGCGTGTCATGTTTAATATTCACAAACTCAGAATGACATGGCTCAATGTCAACTGGGAAATCTTTGGCTGTATGGATGCGGCCATCCACAATGAGTTTATCAAGGGACCATGTAACTTTTTTAACTTCGGAGTTGAAAAAAGAATTAATAATTGAATTCACATGAGATATATTATTATAATACAGAAATGCTGGTAATTTCACACAGAAGCTCACATTTGGTTTATTTGAAAGGATGGGCTTCATAGGCCTGGTTTGCACATTGATTAAGGAAAACATAGAAACGAACTTGCTTCTTGATGAGGAGATGGGTATAAAGGCAGGCTACGGATAGCATTGTCTTGTGTTGCATTACTATAAGATTTAGAAGATGTATTCTCCAGTAAGCTAGATCTAAAAGCACATAAATAATTGTCTTGGTGTCTATTTTTGACGTTTCAATTCAAGATTTCAATACATATATTAACCAATCTGGCATACTTTTAATCTAAACACTCCTGAAGCACATTTTGTTCCCAACTTCAAGATGTACAGACAGGATTTCCTTTGACTGCCAATTAGAACTCATGAAATGGGATTACCCCCTTACCTGTCCTTAAACATGTCATATAGTTGGGATAATGTCAGACTTCCTGGATTGCACGTACACCTTTGAATTACAATTAGATTCAACAATTAAGTTGTATTGAATGGTTAATTGCCGTCAGTCAATTGCAATGCTACAAGTTTCAGTCAGAGCTCTCTCAAGATTACGTATGTGTTTTACAATACAGGGTGCTTGAGATTACCGCCTTTCATAATCTTATACATGCAGAGCAACACAATGCTATCAGTAGCCTGTGGTATGAAATAAAATAGCACTAATTTGTATTCATATAACTTTTTCAACCTGTACCACAATTATCAACAAAATGCAACTGTTTTTATAAGAAATATATACCACTTTTTTCCTTCTTGAAATTAAGTGGGGTGGGTCCGTGTTTTCAACTGTATTGTTTAATAGCTACTGTCAGACTTCTATGTTGGAAAACTTATCACAGCATGAAAATGACTATTTTTTGGCATGTTTTTAACCAAAAGCAGCCAGATAGTGAAGCTCAAGCTTGATCAGAATTATTAAAAGGGTACAGTAGCTGCTACATGTATTTTGCAATGCAGTTGCCCTACTGCCCCAGATGCTAATTCGATACCCAGTTTGACTTGAATTTCCCCAGATTGCAGCCTTGCTGCTCTGACTGAGAATCCTTGAAACACAACTGTTGTATCTAAAGAAATTCAATTAATTCATCAGGGTTCCCACAGTCATGGAAAGTCATGGAAAAAATAGTGGTCATGGAAAGTCATGGAAAAGTCATGGAAAATGAAAATATTTTTAAAAGTCATGGAAAATTCAAATTTTGACTACGATTCGCGCTAAAATTTAACACTTTTGGGAGCTTATGGTACTCGGATGGTTGATCGGATGGCCGGACAGTGCATAAACGATGGTCATCACTTGAATTGTTTCGGGGTGAATATCGACCTCAATCAGTAAAACATTGGTCATGGAAAATACGAAATTTGGTAATGGAAAGTCATTGAAAAGTCATGGAATTCCTTACGTAAGATTTTGTGGGAACCCTGATTCATGTTCATGGCAGTAACTCTTGACTAAGCCTGTCTTAGCCTCTCTGGTCCAATATTTCTTATGCCAAGTTCTCACTGGCACAGCTGTAGGTAATGGAAGTCTACAAAATTAATGTAATGACGTATTAACAGACATAACATTTTTCATTGCTAAAAGTTGCAACAGTCTTAGGTCATGTTTTTACTGAACCCAACTTTAAAATGTTGGTCAACTTGAAAGAACGTCGCCGCCATAAATATGTAAGTAGCAGCCCTACATTTTGAAAAGCGGCAACTAGAATTTGTAGGCTGCACCCTGAAATTTCAAAAACGACACCTCAAATTACAGAAACAAAATGCGACAGTCAACCAGGATTCCATCCATATAACTGTAGCTGTGCAAGTGAGAACTGGGCATTTGACAACTAGCATTGACTTAGGTTTTGTTTTCTCCCCACACTGGAGCTGATCTGACACATTCAGTAATACTTCATTTACTTGTCTACTCAACAAAGCATGGTCATTTCACTTGACCATTGACATCGTGTGGAATGGAATAATTCAAAGTGTATGAAATTGCATTAAATAGCCCATTTGGTTACATGAGATATGCAAACAACATTAACTAATCATGGTTTTTATCAATGCCAAGGTCTTCAACAAATAGCTACACACACTTATAGCAACTATCTAACAAGCATCCTCGGATACAATGGCTGGTTAATTCTATGGGAAAGTAGAAGGTGTGATTTGCAGCATGCGAGAGCGTCTGAGGCAAAAAATATGAGTGTAGGAACAGTGGAACTGGAGGTTGAGGTATAGTAGGGTGATGTCTGCGTGAACTAGATTCTCTTGACGTGAGGGTATAGCAATGAAGTATAGGTGCAACTTGCTGCGATGAGCATTGCGCAAGTGTTTGAGTAGAAGGTGACAGCAGACACTAGTGTCTGCTGCAGACACTAGTGTCTAACAGAGTCGCTGCCCATATAGAGCTATGGGCCGACAAATTCATAATGTGGAATACTTGTACCAAATTTCATAACTCTAAAATAAGCGGAATATTAAGGTCACAAAAGGACAGTTCAAGAATGACAAAAGATGGCTGCCAGAAAGGCCTACATCTTGAATTTATCGTCATGTTCCCAATCAATACCCACAGGCGTACACCTGAACCAAATTTTATAACTCTTAAGTGAAATATTAAGGTCACATTTGGCAGTCCAGGAATGAAGAAAGATGGCTGCTAAAATGCACGCTATCTCAGTTGTCTCGACAGGTAGGCTACTCATTCTTCTGCTTTCACCCCTAGCATATAACTAGCAAAACAAATTTTTTTTGCGAGGACACCCCCCGACGTGACCCCCCCCCCCCGGACTTGTAAAATATAAAATTTTAAAATTACCTCCTTCCGAGGAGAGCCCCAGCCTAGAAATATAACTAGCAAAAATAAAAATTTCTGCAAGTACCCCCCCCCCCCAGATGTGACTCCCCCCGGGCCTTTTATAGAATATAAAATTTACTACCTCCCGAGGTGACCCCAGCCTATCTAGCAGAAATAAACTTTTTTTTTTTTTTGCGAGTACTCCCCCCCCCGAGGTGACCCCCTCGGGACTTGTAAAATCCTAAATTTTTTAATTACCTCCCTCCGAGGTGACCAACCTAGAAACATAACTAGCAAAAAAAAAATTTCTGCAAGCTCCCACCGGATGTGACCCCCCCCCCCGGGCCTTGTATAGAATATAAAATTTAATACCTCCCCGAGGTGACCCAAGCCGAGCAATATATCTAGCAGAAAAAAAAATTTTTTTTGCAAGTATCCCCCCCGAGGTGACCCCCCTCGGGACTTGTAAAATCCAAAATTTTTTAATTACCACCCTCCGAGGTTACCCCTAGCCAGGCTAGCCTAGAAATATAACCAGCAAAAAAAATTATTTCTGCAAGTACCCCCCTGGAAATGTCCTCCCCCCCCTCGGCCCTAGCACAGAATATAGAATTTAATACCTCCCCCGAGGTGACCCCAGGCAGAAATTTTTTTTTTTTTGCGAGTACCCCCCCCCCGAGGTAACCCCCTCAGGACTTGTAAAATCTAAAAATTTTTAAATTACCTCCCTCAGAGGTGACCCCAAGCCTAGAGATATCACTAGCAAAAAAAAAAATTTCTGCGAGTACCCCCCTGGATGTGACCCCCCCCCGGGGCCTTGTATAGAATATAAAATTTAATACCTCCCCGAGGTGACCCAAGTCTGGCAATATAACAGGCAGAAAATTTTTTTTTTGCGAGTACCCCCCCCCGAGGTGACCCCCTCGGGACTTTTAAAATCTAAAATTTTTAAAATTACCTCCCTCCGAGGTGACCCCCAGCCTAGAAGTATAACTAGCAAAAAATAATAATTTCTGCAAGTACCCCCCTGGATGTGTCCTCCCCCCCCCCCGGGGCCTTGTATAGAATATAAAATTTAATACCTCCCCCGAGGTGACCCAAGTCTGGCAATATAACAGGTAGAAAATTTTTTTTTTGCGAGTACCCCCCCCCGAGGTGACCCCCCTCGGGACTTTCAAAATCTAAAATTTTTAAAATTACCTCCCTCCGAGGTGACCCCCAGCCTAGAAGTATAACTCCAAAAAAAATAATTTCTGCAAGTACCCCCCTGGATGTGTCCTCCCCCCCCCCAGGCCTTGCATTCTACATGTCTCCCTATTGGCTGAAATGGCCACTCCCACCAAGTCCCTCATTCTCATTGGCTCTAAATGGCCACACCCCCAAAAATTAAAAATTTTTAAGTACTGCCACAGTTTCAACCGAACAACTGTCAACCCATTACACCTTGCCTAATGCTGTCAAATTAGCCAACTAAGATTGCTTCTAACCAGCAATTACCACAAACACAAACTCAACGCATGATGGCCAAAAATGCATACCTGTCATTATGCGCCACACCTCCAAATATCGACCACACCCCCAAAACCCATTATTAAAAAGGCTAGAGAATTCTCCAGAATTCTCCAGCCAAAAAATGAACACATGACATCCAAAGGAATTTTTTCATCAAGCAACTTGTCTAAAACGATTTGAAATTAAATTACTGGGTTATGATGTTTAAGCTGTACAACTAAACATACATATATGTCAGTAATTTTTTAAAATAAATTTAGCCTTCAATTATGCGCACCCATTTGAACCCATGTAATATTTATTGAAAAAAAAAACAAGGCCTAAAATCATGTGTTTATTACTTTTCATAGTTCCTATAATGTCTTTTGCCATGAATTTGTTGTGATTATATGTGACTTCTGAGATTTTTTCAAAGATACCACAACCACTAATGTGTGATTTGACCTTCTATCTCCTTCATTAATGGGTGTTTCCAGTGTTAATGCTTTGGTTTCATTATGAATTTAATTACAGGCCAACACCACCACATACATTCGATTTTCCAACTTTGGTTATAGAATTCAATGAACAAAATTTAACATAATAATTTTGATCAGCCGATACAATATTAGACATATTAAATTAAGTAAATAGGATTTATTGTAAAACTTTTTTTTAGATAAAAATACCTATTTAAAATCATTTTTGGCCTGTACTTAAATGTTTTTGGTTCAATCGTTCAAATTTCCCTTGCATATGAAACTTCGGTATAGCTGAAAATGGTACGCAGGAAATTTTTCGGGGTGGTCCAATTCAACCATGTCCATTATTTCTTATTGCCGCATTTGTGTCTTTCTAGTTTTATTTAATCAAATGACTGCTTTCTGGCCCTTTTAATTTGAAAGTTTATAATAAATCAATAATATTTAAACATACCTAGAAGTTATACTCCGCCTTTGAAATGTATGTCTTTTTCAAATGATTAACTGTAAAAAATGCATTAGGTGCCACACATCTTGTCTACTCATGTAATATCTTCCATAAGTACCAAATTGACTGACATAATGGGGTTGCTTAAGGGCGAGGCCTGTCATTGACATGGGTCGATCAATTACCAAAGTTACAACATTCGATATTAATAGGTTGAATTATAATTTTGGACCACCCTGAGGGACAATATAAACACAACCTCCTTGAGCTGATTCCCGGATTCCTTGCTAGGGCTGCACAATTTATCAAAAATATGCTATTATCTAGATGCCAAGTAGTAGAATAAGAGTTGATAAAACCCATAATGCCACACCCCCTTTATAATATCTGAGTGTGCACTTGAGCCGTAATTTTTCATGTTTGTGTATTAGGGTGTGTCAGCTGCCCCATCTAAAAATGTGTTCAGAGTTTGATGACTACGTGATATGTTTGGAGGTCTGATACTGAAAGAATACACAAAAATATATATTCATACAATATCGTAGTTCCTTTAAAAAGTAACCCAAAAAATCTCTATACCTCAGAAACCACTAGGCCCAGAGACCTGATTGGAGACTAAAAATGTGTGGAATGACCATGTTTTTTCAATTGATTCTCCTAGTTTGTGCATTTATCACAGAATTTATCAATATTGCAATATAACAGTTATCACATGGCAGTGTATTTTTTGTGCAGCCCTACTCCTTACCATTACGTTTGATATCCTTTGAATCCAGGCTCCCATAGTTTACTGTTGTCATATTCCTTGTGAGTTTCAGCAGCCAATGCTACTGACATTGCATACCAAGTGCTGCAGTATTCCTATTAGGTTGTTCTCCACATTTCAATGACTTGAATGACAATCTGGGGCCCTGGAATCAAAAATAAAAAGATTTATCTTTGACTGCAACTATCACAACATTGTATCTGCAAGTATCAAAATATTTGTTTCAATACTGTGGGCTGTCCCCATTTATCAATTTTAAAGAAACATATCCCTCAGCAACAGTGGCAGGCCCAGTTGTAGAATGTAGAGTGAGTACCTTCAAGTATCTGGTGAGACTTAAGTGACCATATCAACTGTTTATTTTTAGCGTTCTGAAACTTAAAGTAACACTTTTATTGAGCGTTAAAAGCCAAGGGTGAATTTATTTCCATATTAAATTAAATTAAATGTTAATATATAAATTGATACATATTTATAACACTACAATTACACATTACTTAACTATGATGATTGATTATATCTATATAAATTAACTTAAATTACCATTGTTTATGTTTGTGTCCAAGTATTTTATTATATTACCAAAAGATCATGTGTTACTTGATTATGCTTATATTAAAATTGTCATTCCTTTAAAAATACACTTGAAACAGTCTGCTTTGTGATGTATATAAACTATGTATGTACATATGTTAAAGTTGTTATGTTGTTATGTGATATATTTATATGTTTACCAATGTTATTATCTCTATATTGTATTATATGTATATTGTTATATCTGTATATCCAATACCATTATATACTATATATTTATAAATTTCTATTTAATATTTTGTTGCTGTATCATCAAAAATTTAATTATTTAAATGCAATTCTATATATTTATATGCATGTGTGGCATTAATGTGATAAAATATATTTTTATTTTATAATGTGTAAAGTTATTTAACAAACGAAGTACAAATACACTATACCTTAAACATAAAGAAGTGTTGTTATTGAAATAAATGTGTTAAACTGTTTTTGAAAATGTTTTGTTGAAATCATAAAACATTTGATTTTCATCCAAAGGGGCAAAAAAAATCTAATATTGACAAAATGCAAATTTCTTAAAAAAAAACAAAAAAACATCTATTCATTGGTATGATTAAATGAAAATGTTGCCACTAGTTTCTGGGCCTCTGACCCCTGGCATTTTTAGGTTACAATTAGTCTGAATTCTGGTCTGCACCCTTGTTTGGCACCCTTGTCTGTACTTGGTCTGTATTTTGGTCTGCAATCGGTCTGCGTTCTTGTCTGTGCCTATGGTTAGCACCCTTGGTCTGTATTCTGGTCTGCATTTGGTCTGTGTTCTTGTTTGCGCACTTTTTACAGTTCACTTTTCAAATTGATAAAATTAAGTAACTTATCTACGTATATTTATAAATTCAATACCTAGGCCTATATAGGTTTTTATCTAAGAATTTTTGTCGTCAGTGTATTATTTTGTTTTCGATTTGCTATAAAGTTCCGTGCTCAAGATAAATTTTTCAGTTTAATTATGATTCGACTTTAATACTGGAATACGTTCATTGGATCCTTTTGACTACATTTATAATAACTTAATTTTTGACTACATTTATAATAACTTAATTTTGACTACATTTATAATAACTTAATAAAATATCAGTAAAAAAAACTAGTGTTTCAGTATCTGGCTAAAAACGTATTACATAAACATCAAATAGTGAAAAGATTTTTAAAATCACGGTGTGTCTGATGCACCCAAGCCACCGTTAAGTAAATATTACCTGTACACCTGCAGACTCAGGTTAGTTGTTGGCGTCACCTAGGCTGTGAATTCTCTGCAAGCCTCTGTCTTCATGCTTTGTGATCCTCCTGACTGATGATGGCTTCAGATCATGTTATTTTTTGTATCGAGGGTCACTTGAATACTTAGCAGAGGGCACTGTACAAAAATATCAGTAAAAAAAACTAGTGTTACATTTATAAATTCATATCTATGCTTTGCAGAAAAGATGTATAATTATGGGCCTAATCATTTTAAAAATACCACTGTTTATAATATCTAAACTATTTATAGTGATATTGAGCTCCCTCAATGATGAGAATATTACAGGTTTCTCCTCATCAGCATGACATTTTTCAATATGGTGTACTACTTGTTATATACTTTGGCGATTTTTAAAATTTTAACAAAAGACTATATCATCCAGTCAAAAAGTATCTGGGACACTTGTATAACCTACCCGGCAGTACCCGCTGTACTTGTATCTGGTAATTACAATTTTCTTCCCGAGTGTACGATGAGAGACTTGCACCAAGTGCTGTGCATTAACCTTTTAAACCTGTTGAAAGATTCCCCATTCTCATGGAGTGTAGATACATCATACTGCAAAAGCAAACAAATGAAATCTTTGTAGACATTTTTTGATGATTATTCACAACATAAAGGACGATGAAGAGTAAAATGTGATAGTGGCATTGTTTATTGTTTGATCTATTAAATAGGCAACATGAATGAAATCTTACCTCAAGTGAAGCACAACTGTTGCATTGTTTTCAACTAGTCAGTCAACACTGTCAACACCAGATTTTTCATCTGAAATTAAATTATGTTAAATTTGTCATGTAAAGCTACATAAGGTACTGGCATTGTCTGACAACATTCACTGCCTGATCGCAGCATTTTTGACTACCAGTCAAAACGGCGATAAACCAAAACTGCTATTGCCGAAACGGCGCGGATTTTTCTTAACTTGACCAAAACGGCTATTGCAAAAATTCAAAATGCATGTCGTTGCCAGAACGGCTATTTGACTTTACCAGAACGGCTATTATGCTTAACAAAAACGGTGATTATCAATCATTGCAATACTGCAGCTTCAAAGGCTGGCAGTAATTCTGTAATCATCTTAATTGTCATCAATACATTGTGATTGATTGCTTTATTTACAGTGTATTTGGAATCACACACAGTCATAGTCAAGCAATTAGCCTCCTGAGGCAATTAGGCCTCAGGCCTGTATACACTGTACCCCAGGGGTGGACAACTGGACATACCCACAATCCTCTATTTTAATAAATTTGATCCAAATCAGTCCAATAATTCAGAATGCATTCTCAAAGAGAAATGTTTACTTCATCTATTTATTTCACTTCTTAAGATAAATCACATTACATAGCCACAAATCAATGGTTAGAGGCTGGGAATGGGGTGCTTTGCTAAGTGCAATCAGCTTAATTGACACCTCCTGGTAGCTAGCACTTCACCACCAGGGCCGTAGCCTGGGCTGAATCCTAGGGGGGGGGGGGCAGTGACTGGTCCGGAGGCATGCAAAAAACCGCGGACCATTTGAGATATTTGTATGTCAAAAAAAAATTCTGTCAAATTCTAGGGGGGGCAGCTGCAGGCTACAGCCCTGACCACTAATAGAGCTCTGTTGTTCTTCAATGCCAATTATGGAATTAAGAAGAAACAAAGATATAGCCGTTCTGGTATAGACCTGTAGTCGTTCTGGATATCTATTCATCGCCGTTTTGGCATCGCCGTTCTGACACTGACAAAACTACAATAGCCGTTCTGGGTTGTCGCCGTTTTGACCACACACCGCATTTTTATTGTGGTCAGGGTAATAGTGCAACAGCTTGGTCTTGTAATACAGAGGGCGACACATCACAACCAATCTCAGTTACATCATTGAGGCCCTGAAAGGTTGTCAGACCAGCAGAGCTATCATGTAAAAGAGATCTAACAAATTTATTTTATCCATTGTGTGTTCATGGTAAATTACAATTACAATTCAAACCATAACAAAATGGTTTGCAATTTACAGTTTTGATTAGTAGTAGGTAGCTGCGGCTAATTTGTTAGCCCATATATCCTGTTCTTCTCCAGTGCTTATCCAGATTTCTTTTAAATGCATCTACAGAATCTGATGTTGATAGTACCTTATTGGTATGGCGATAGTCTGGCAGGTTGCTCCATTCTGTGGTGACCCAGTTTGAGAAGAAATCAGCTCTTGTCAGTATTCTGGCATGTGGCTTGAAGAGTTTGTCCCTTTGTCATTAAGTTGGCACAGTGCCAGAAAAGGCTCCTTTGATTTATGTCAGAAGTGTCAAACATTTTCCAATCCAATTTAACCATGCTCAATTAAATGTACAAATCTACATCAGGTGGAGTGACAATATATAGATTTTATTGACAACTGGATATCAAACAGTGATACATGTGTCTTTCAATATATATGAAGCAGAAAATAGAACTACAGCTACAGACTACAAATATTGGTGTATAGAATATGGGTTTACTTAAAATAATGGTATGTTTTATGCAATTCGGCAATGTTCAAGAGTCTTTGAGAGTCCATTCTAGAGATTCATTAATCATGTCCCTAATTTAGATAAATACACATGAAATGTTTGTAAAATGAGGTGAATTGTTAGAAACATTATTGATAGAGAATAAGCTTTGAAATTAGTTGAATATTACACGGTCCCAGCTTTGCGAGATAGGTGATAGCATATAAATATATACAGTAATACTGATAGTCTAAAATCACATACTAATAATATCTACAAGGTACAGAAACATATCTATGACTATTTGGCACATTTACTAAATAATTGACTGAACAAACAATTTTTAACATTAATGAAAACATACTGCATATAACAGATCATACATTAAATATACATTGCAATGCTTAAGTGACATCTCTTTGGGGCTCAGTGTGTTCAGCTGTGCTTGTTCGTTCTATCTTTTAAAATTGAATGCTAAGTTTTTTTTTGTTTTTTTTTTTTTGTATTTTGGCATTAACGTTAAAGTGTAAGTTGCTATTTTCTCTATATTATTCATTAATTTATACGTGTTGGTTTTTTTTTTACATTTATATATTCTTTAAGCAAGTTTTTCGGTTTAGATTACTTGATTCAGGAAATTGCCAAGGGCTTTTAGGATGATTGGATCCCTGGATCTCATAATGGTTACAAATTTGTCTTTTTGGTTAAGATTGTTAAAGTTGGGCAATATGCTAACCACAGCTTGAAAGAGATTGGAACGTTGACTGTTGTGGGATTGACAGGTTATGAGACAGTGCAGTTCATCTTCAACTTCATTTGAGGTGCATTTTTCACAGATTCTACTTTCAGCTGGTATTACTGGGCGTTCATGTCTGCCAGTCTCAATTTTTAGGCTATGGGAACTACACCTGAACCTAGCAATTTTTGTGTAAATCTTTTTATTAGTGTTTTGAGTTAAGTAAGGTTCTAATCTAAAATCAGTCTTAAATTCTTTGTATGTTCTTAATTTAGGATATAGGGAGCTATCATTTATACCCGACAGTATTTTATCTTGTTCTGCCATGTACATTGCCAATTTAGCAAGTTACATTGTGAAGTGCAATCAACTCTAACACCTTCAGCTTCAACCCTCCCATAAGTGCTGCTCATTAATAGCAATTAGACAAACTCTGGGGGAAACAAAGCTCAAGCTACTGCAGAAATGCAATTACAAAGTAATATTGAACTGCTACTCTTTACAGAAGCAGCCCATTGTGTCAGACAATGTCAGATCTGTCCTTGTTTTTGCTATCCAGCACATCGCCACAGCGTTCACGGCAAATTATCGGCGCGAACGAAGTCTAAAAACATACAAATCAGCAAAATATAAACATTTATCAAACCTAGGAGGCATAATCTTTCATTTCCAGGTCCAAAGTGGTTCTCCTGTCGAGTTGTGCTGGTATTTTCAGCCAAATTACAACTTGAGTGAACAGAAAACTGCTCCACGTCCGCCATCTTTGTTTACAGACGTACACCTGCATGGAGTACGGTGTGATCGCGCGAAAGCCCATCAGACATTTCCCAGCAGGCCACAGCGCGTCATAATACCATTGGGCCAATGGGAGTGGCGCTTCTGGTTACCTCTTCTGTGTAGACCATATAGGCTATACGAAGTACCAAATTTAATCCATGCATTTTGAATCCATCAACGGTAAAACGGTTATACCCAAGAAAATGCTAATTTTCAGCTATTCTGGGGGCCTTTAAAAAAAATTTCGGCATTATCCTACATTAGCCCCCTCAGGGGTCTAAACATTTAGGCCCTTTTTTCATGGGAAATAGTGGTGGTAATTTTTACTGTATAAGCGTCATTATATTTATACGCAAGATAACGCTTATACAGTCAATGTAACAAAGAAATAATTGTCTAACTATTTATCAAAATACTGTCTTATTATACTCCTGCTTTAGCCCCCTTTTCCATTGACAGTACCATTGAAAAGGGGGCTAAAGCAGGAGTATATATAAGACAGTAGGATATATAAAATACTGTCTTATATATACTCCTGCTTTAGCCCCCTTTTCAATGGTACTGTCAATGGAAAAGGGGGCTAAAGCAGGAGTATATATAAGACAGTAGAATTTTTAGAAAGAGACAAGTGTTTCTTTGTTACATTGACTGTATAAACGCCATCTTTTGTATAAACACAATGACGCTTATACAGTAGAAATACCAGCAAAATACTGTCTTATATATATACTCCTGCTTTAGCCTCCTTTTCAATGGTACTGTCAATGGAAAAGGGGGCTAAAGCAGGAGTATAATAAGACAGTTTTTGCTATATTCTACTGTCTTTGCTATATCCTACTGTCTATATATACTCCTGCTTTAGCCCCCTTTTCAATGGTACTGTCAATGGAAAAGGGGGCTAAAGCAGGAGTATAATAAGACAGTTTTTGCTATATCCAACTGTCTATATATACTCCTGCTTTAGCCCCCTTTTCAATGGTACTGTCAATGGAAAAGGGGGCTAAAGCAGGAATATAATAAGACAGTTTTTGCTATATCCTAGTGTCTATATATACTCCTACATTAGGCCCCCGCAGGTCTCGGGCCTCCTCGTGGCGGTGGGTGGTAACACTAAGGTGAAGACCTCTATCCTTAGTGGCCAACATGAGACAGTGCGCATGCACGGTGTGTCCCCTACCTTACAGGGGAATATCAATGAACATGTCATTTACCATGATTCCAAACCGGATCGTACGTCAACCGGGTTACCAAGGTGCGCGTCCCTCAGCGGGAAACCAGGCTGAGATCGAAAAATTTGCGACTGGATTACCAAGATCTCAATGGACAAGGACATCTCCGGATGACTTGACTGACCCTGACCGCCCCCCACATCTGTCAAAGACTGAAAATTTGCTTGTTATAAAAGGTGTCACACAATCATTGGAAGACCTATGGCCTATATCAAAAATAATGAAGCCACACAGCTGGTTTTCACTGAGGGTCACAAATTGTGATAACAGCTGTATGAAACAACTTCATATTACAGTATTGCCTTAAATACATTCTTATGCCAAAATCCTGAAAATTTCATGGCAATTCGTCAAAAGGTCATTGAGATAGAGATGAAAGTATATCGGAAAACATGCATTTTTTCATTTATTTAGCGTGACATAGACTTTTTCACCTGATGAGTTCTTTCAATTTTACAAAGTTTGACATGTTCCATTGCTATTTCCTTTTACTTTTTGGAATCTCCACATCCCCAGGCTTCATAAATCCATTGAAACAAGCACTTCCATCCACTTACTTTGACATGATTGAGTTATTTGGGCTCAAAGGTTGACTTTGTAAAATTGAGTCAAATTTGAATGTTCCTGATCAGAAATGCTCTAGTTTCCCTTTAGCATATTTCAGTTGAATCTTTTTGCCATTGAGATCTAGTATTACATCTACTTAGTTGTTTTGGAGCTTTTTATGATTCTGGAAAATCTAGTTCACAGAAAAATTCCAATGAATAGCTGGACAGGTGAATGCGTCGCACGCGTAACGCTGAGAGTACTTTCAAATGGTACAGAGCTATGAAAGCTCTGTTTTTAATCTGGATTGGCTCAAAATATAGTAGATCTATGAAGTTTTATTAATCTATGAACTAACCCAAGTTTTTGACTGGTTTCTGGTGATTAAATTCAAAAGTTATGTTCGACGTTGTTTGTCGCACGCGTAACGCTCTGAAAAATTTTGATCGTATTCAATTTATTTTCTGACAAACAGTGAAGCGATCATTCTAATATTATTTGGAGTGAAAATTAACAATGAATTTCAATAGTTGGAATACATTTCATTGCCTAATTACAAAAATTTTGACATTTGTGGAGCATTCTTTAAAATTTGGGCCAAATTGTCTAAAAAGGCAATAAACAGTAACAACATATTTTTTAATTCGTAAATGGTTGTATTTTACCCCCAGTCATGATTGATAATTAATATAAAATCGATTTGAGTCAAAACCAGAACATTTTCTGAAGATTCATATCACACCAGTACTTAAAATCAGCTTTTTATGTCGAAAAATGGGCAAAAAATCACACTTCTATCATCATTTGCTGAGCAGACATTCACTTCGGTGGCACTTATTTGGTATCAATTTGGAGCCCACATATAGACGCATAACATAGGGCAGTTAAAATCATTTTAAAGGAAAAAATATGCTTCTGGGGTTAATATATGTAAGTTTTGAAAAGAAATTTCCGAAAAAATTCGAAAAATTGGGTGTTTCTCAAAATATGTTTAGTGTATTTGAATGACAATCGTCCAGAAGACTTTTAAAAATGTGCCAGTTGTTGTCAAATAAAGAAAACGGTTATAAGTTCATGACAAATTACCATTCAACCCAGTTATGTTTCACTGCCATGAAAACGAACTTTTAAAAATTCTGTAATATTCAGCTGTTATCAATTATTTCGTCTCATCAAAGCACCATGGCCAATATAGTGTCTGGAACTTAAATATGTTCTTTACAATATTCTTAGGTCATTTCATACAAAAATACATTTTAAAATTTTGATGGTCATGTCACACTTTGGCTTCATTATTTTTGAGATAGGCCCTATCATCTGTTGCTATCTACGAAAAAATTGCAGACCTTTGCGACACGACAATTGCAGATAGCCTGAGACGCCAAACCAATGGCACATTCCTTCTTAAACCTGCGACCTCTGACCAACAAGACAAATTGACCGGCACCCATGAGATAGCCAATACCAAAGTCGTCATTGAACCTTTTCAAAGATCAGGCAAAGGCATTATTTTCTCCAAAGAAAGTAAGACTTGCTCAGACAATGAACTTACAAATTGGTTTCACAAACACGGCATCGCAAAATTCAAACGTCTTGCTCACAAGAATGGTTATGAGTTGCTGTTGCTAACATTCAAAGACGAAAGATTACCAAAGAAAGTACCTGTAGCCTTTGAATGGTGCAGAGTCTCTCCATACTTTCCTCATCCAAAACGCTGTTTCAACTGCCAAATGTATGGCCATTTTAGTCGTACATGCATCAGGTCAACAATTTGTGCCAATTGTGGTGACCATGGTCATGCACACACACATGATAAACCTTGCTCTAAACTTTCACATTGTGTCAACTGTTCAGGGAACCATCCTGCCTTTAGCCACAATTGCAAAGTCTTCAAGAAGGAAAAAGAAATTCTACAACTACGAACTGAAAGACAACTATCCTTTCCCGAAGCCAAACGCCTTGTAGAACAGGACCCGGACAAACCTTGCCTAGAAGCAGATTACCCAAGACCAGCTCTTCATTCATCACCACAGAGAAAGATTCATCTGGACAGAAACCTCTTCACAGATGTCTTAATGAAAACACCTTCACCGCCTCGACCACCAGACCGGCCAAGCAAGGAAGAACCTGTGAACTCCCCTGAATCACCGAAGAAGATGATCCAACAACGTCAAATTTTCTCTTCTGTTACCCAAGGGACTGAGAAGTCCCTCAACCTACCAAAGGAAAAAGATGTTACTCCAGATAACAAGACGCCACCCAAGACAACAAAACAAAAAAGCTCAACAATCGGCTTGCTACCTCACAAAGACAAGAGTAAAACGACACTCACCAACAGCAAAAAAGAACTCCCCACTGGTCTAAAATTTCACATCAAATCCAAAGATGGAAGACTGAAGGATGTATCACCATTTGTTAGTTACACAACAATGCTGAAGAAATTTGGAAAACCACACTCAGTCGATCGACAGCCTGATGGTAATTTATTGGTTCAAGCCATTGATGCCACTCAGGCAAGGAAACTTCTTGAATTGAAAATTATTGCGAATGTACCTGTCAAAGTGACACCTCAAAGATCTCGATGCCACCAACCAAGGTGAGATGACTAACTCAACATGACCACAAACCAAGTATGTCTCTAAATAGCCCAATCAGGTGCTGATGAGACGTAAAACACAAACACACACACACACACACACACTCCTACATTAGCCCCCTTTTCAATGGTACAGTCAATGGGAAAGGGGGCTAAAGTGGGAGTATATATAAGACAGTATTTTGCAATATATCACACTTCAGTTTGAATGTTTTAAGAAACATATAACTGTGAGAATTCTTGGTAATGATCTCCCTTCACACTTTTACAGTATTTATTCTGTGATATACAGACTGGAAACATAATTGAGATATTTTTCAGTTTCAGTTTTTGTTGATCAATATCCATGGAAATACCTATAAAATGTTTAAACCCTTAAGGGGGCTAAAGTAGGATAATGCCAAAATTTCTAGATCCCAACAGCTTATTTGGTTTCAGAAAGATCAAAAGAACATTCCAAAGTTCTATATATATAGGGTCTATCTTGGATGTGAAACACCATGAAGTGGTGTACACATCATGGGTAGAAAATGGAACTAAAAGATTAGGTTATTTTTAGTTGAAAATCGTCAAAAAATAAGATGATGGATTGATGATTGGGGCTTTACGTCCTGTATTTATGCACTTGATAGGCTAATTAGGACAGGACGAGGACACAGCAATGAGGTGAAGGATGATTGAAACAGCCATCCAACATAGGCCCAGGTGACCCGGCAAGAGCTGGATTCGAACCCTGGACCCAGCGATTGGCAGTCCAGCATGCTACCACTAGACCAACCCTGCCCTCGTCAAAAAATAAGAAGACAAAAATATCAAAATTGAGTGACCAACAAATGTAAACATTATACAATTGCAAAGCCATCTAAACATCATTTTAATAGAAAATACTAGGAATGACTTATTTATGCACTTGATAGGCTAATTAGGACAGGAGGAGGACACGGCAATGAGGTGAAGGATGATTGAAACAGCCGTCCAACATAGGCCCAGGTGACCAGGCAAGAGCTGGATTCGAACCCTGGACCCAGCGATTGGCAGTCCAGCATGCTACCACTAGACCAACCCTACCCCCGTCAAAACATAAACATTATACAATTGCAAAGCCATCTAAACATCATTTTAATAGAAAATAGGAATGATTCTTTGCAAATCAGATGTGGAACATATTAGTTATTGTTTGTTTGTGAGTTGCAACGGTGTTCTGCAATTTTCAGCTGAAGATATATATAATTGCCCCGCATTTGGAATTTGTCGTCATCAATATTCGAAGGTCGTGGGTGTCAAGAGCAGTTAATTTGAATTTCCCATTGTTCCAGCTGCACCAAGAACTCGAACAGTTGTCTCTGCAAATTGAGTTCAATTAAAGCACAGAATCATGATTTAATAGGTCTGCACGTCATTAATCAATAAACACGACAACAATTGTATTCATTCCATCATGTAACATAATTTTAATGAACTGGTTTCTATAGTGACTATAAGAAGTCATGACACCTGTCCACTGTCCAAATAAAATCATTAACAATTTTTTTGGCCATGCAGAGCCAGACAGATATCTAGGGCTCTTTAGGATTCTATCATACAGAACAAAAGGTTAAATCTGTGACCAACAGGTTCAGTTTTGAACTCAAGGTTTTTTGACCATAACTAATTTAACTTATTAAATTCTAAATGGAAAAATATCCTTTCTTTTTGCTATCTTGTCCGATCAGGTTCAAAATTGAAACCATACGTTTTTTTAACGACATCTTTGTGGGTGCTGTTTAATGTTTTATACAAAGCAAAAGGAATGAATGGATAAGGTACCAACAGGTTAAATATATCTGAACAGTTTCCTGCAATTTTCAAAAGTTCCACACAGTGTACAGTGCAACTGAATTGTGAGGATCGAAAAAAGGGAAGGCATGAACGTTTTCTGAAAATTATAAAACTGTAAGGAAATTGATTTTCTGAATATTCTTATGATTGAAATCCATAATAAGTGCCATACCTTTCAATTGTGAGAACGGAACAGGACAAAATTCACACAGAAGACTTTTTTCTGCCCAACCCAATCATGCAGGTAAAGGAAATACAAATATTCCGAACACTTTCGAAGAGATGACAAGAAAACATGGCCACCTTTACTTCCACATTGTACAATTTTATATTTTGGATTGTAGTTTACAATCAAAGGAGTAAACTAGACAAATATGTTTTGCTCACCCTGGCATTCGTCAACATATCGTATTTTCACTGACCTCTTGCATAAACCAAAAGCTTGTACATCGAACAATTCCATAAAAATGCACATCTTCATTTGTGGGAGCATAACTAGAAACAAGCCATATAAGCAATGAGATCACAACACAAGGTCAGCCATAATAGAGGAATATATTGCAAACAAATATATTGTTGATGCTTTCATTCACATTTAGTTACTCCTATACAATGCCAAATATACTCGATGGAGATAGGATGAAATTAAAAGAAAAAAAATATATAATTATTTGATGTCTGAAAGACACCGGCAAAGATAGAAATTCTAGCTTCGCATCTCAGCCAATATCCACAGTACAAAAAATTAGTCAAAATGTGTCAAATTTAACTGATCATGTGTTATAAAATATCATGTTCCTTTGTAAGTGTGTCTTGATGAATTACAAATTATGATAATCCACTCTGAGCGTAAGTACATAATGAACATTACACCACAAATGTCATTTTATTGGGCAATTCGCAATAAATACGTACATACCCTCATGAATATCCCCATTGAATAACGTCAAGTGATACAAAACCTCGTAGAGAGACAGCACCCTCTTGAGAGACATCTTATTGTGGGAGAAGGAGGTTGCCTTCATAGGAGTTGTTCATTTCTATTATTCAAATTATTTTAAGACAGACTTACCGAAGAAGTACAGCAACATTTTAAAATTAGGCTAGAAGTTTTATTTTCTGAAATTAAGGCAATGAAGCTAAAGGTCTCTCTTTAGGTCTTCATTGTCAATTACTTCTTCCCCTTTTTAAAGTGAATAAACATCCGAGTTTCCATGTTAAAAAATTTTAATAAATACACAACGAACAAATAAACCGTAAATGTCATTATGTGGGGCATACAAAATTTTGTGTTCCCTAATGTCATTTTATGAGCTTCATAATAAGGCAAAACCTAGAGCAAAATTAATCCATTAATGATATGTTTACATTTCTCCCAATATTCCCATCCTTGTCACAACCACAGCAGATGTTAACAAAATTACACAAAATTGTATCCGCATCTATGCACAAAGCTCAGTGTGACATACTTCTGAAGAGTTTCATCATTTGGGTTATCTGTTTGATAGTACACTTCTTATCACGGTAAAGACAACTGGTAATTTTCTTTAATGAAGAGAGACATATTTCTGTTATTTACATTAACCAACATTAATACCATGGTATTTATATGCTGTGAAAAGTTTTGCAAGTTGGCATCTGGCTGCAAACACTGTGCTAAATAAACGGATATAGGCAAACCATAGAACTATATATGGACAAACAATTGTTTTGTATATTTCACAATAGTTGCCACTTAAATGTACAAAGGAAATGTGGGAGGTCTAAGTTAGTTAGACACCTGCCCCACAGAACCATCACAGATTGTACATTTCCATTGTGAACCGCACTAGACTGATGTGGAAGATTATATGTGGCGATTAAAAATGTTCAAATAATAATGTTCAAATAATAACCCTCAAAATTGGTGTCTAACTAATACCAAACCATTAAAAAAAATGTATGCCCCATGTATCAAAATGGGATCAAGAAAAGACTACTAAACTCCAGCGTGAGGATTAAAAAAAAACACTGTAGGGGAACCGGGGCACATTGGGTCGCTTTTAACGTCAACTAATTTTGCTCAAAGCACTGAGCAACTCAGAAGTTTGCATGAATATCACCAACACTACTGAGCTTAAATGCAAGACATAATAAATTAGACTGCACCTACCCTTTTGCAGCCAGACAGCAAAATGTGAGTCGTAATCATGACTGTCCCAATGTTCCCTGACAGGGCACATTGGGACATCAATTAAAAAATAATTTTAACACTCCATGTGCAATAGATAATACATATAAGTAGTGCGTAAGACAATATACAGTGCATTGACACCTTGTTGTGCCAATAGTCAATAACTTTAAACAGTTTTAAACATTTAACATAAACTGTCCTGGGTGCCGACGTCTAAGTAACACACAGTGCTTTGTGATAAATTTGTTTATAGAGCATGGTAATCCACTATGCCTCTATTCATTGTGGCCTGAATACCTATTGTGTGCTGTCCCGAGTCATTCAGTTTACTTGGACACTTATATTCTGCCAAAGTGCATCCCAATGTGCCCCGAATTCACTGTCCCAATGAGCCCCGATATGACTTTTACGCCAAAATGCTAATTTCTCAGGCACCAGTAAATGTGTTTATCAGCATAGCAATTCAAAACTGTTCGTTACAATGCATCAAATTCATGCAAGCACTGAGAAAGCCTCATTGTTCATGGTTTGTCCACAGACTGGTTAAATTGAACCCGTCTATATTTACTTTAGTAGTAGGAAAACAAACTTGTCCTCGCCATACTTCTGCATGTGGCTGTAATTTGTCAATAAAACAATAGAAACATCAGGATGTAAAATTACAAGATATGATGGCACTACCATATCATATACCTTGCCAGGAACCAAGAAAACCCCACCGTCCCATAGTGCCCCGCGTCCCAATGTGCCCCGGTGGCCGGTTCATCCTAACATGATAGCATTTCAATCCCTTTCTGTTGCCTCATACAAGGGAATTAAGTCTTTGTCGGCCTGGATTTTCCCCTAGCCAGGACACTATAGCCATCAGGATAATATCATAGATCTAGAGATTATGCCCAGGAGGTTAACTGATACGGCTTGTAACAAATCTTAAAATACTTCAATCAAAAGATAACTCCCCCGCAAATATCCTTATACTTCCCTATCACAAAGACCCCATTGTGATTGTCTCCTTCTTCTTCTATTAAACAGATTTAGTAGGGTATTATAATCTCACAAAGATGCAAGTTCACCAAAGCCACAGGAGGACAACTTTAAGGAAAGTAAAGTAATCTGAATGGCACATACATGTATTACAGAATTTAAACATTAGCATGCGGATGTTGTAGACTATTTTGGGCACATGTGTACTATTTCAGTGCTCACATATATACAGTATCGATGTTGGCACAGTACAAATGTGACCATTTACAATGTACATGTACGCAGAAACTGTGCAGAAGATAAGTAATAAAATGTCCAAAAAATGTCCTTAAAATGTCATGCCATCTATAGCATATTATTGATCCTGTACAACTTTCTTGTATTTCCTCATCTGATTTATGGCACCTTACTTTGGGGACACAAATCAAAGATTATTCAAAAGCTTCAGAAAAAAAAGTTTTGAGAACACTGGCAAAGGCGAAATACCACAGCCACACCGAACCAATTTTGAAGAAATTTAATATTCTTAAAATAAAAGATGTTTTGAAACTCCAGGAATATAAATTTTGTTATAAGCTAACAAATAAGTCATCACCAGACTATTTCCACTCATATTCACTTGTCAGATCAAGAGATGTCCACAACTATGAAATGCGAGGAAATAATGCATTGGTGCCCCCAAGAGTCAAATACCAATTATGTATGTGCCCCATAAGGCTCCGACTGCCTTCAATTATCAATAACCAAACTTCTTACAGTCGGGATAAATTTAGCACTCACAGCACATATGGTCTGTGTCTTTCTTTCAAAAGAATAACAATTTCCAATTACACAATCCACTGGCATATAGGAAGAGCCCCCCCCCCCCCGGTATCCCATGCACAGACTTACAGGGCACAAAATGTTGCCAATTGGTGGAGAACTTGTCCATTGTCACGCAGAAATGCATGGTAGACATTATGTTGCCATAATGTGAACACAACATTGAGATTTTTTTCACAACGTAGGAGATTTTCCGAGAACGTTGCTTCAATGTCGCCTGCTAACATCATATTCTGACAATGTCTTCACAATGTTGTCACAACATCATTTATACCTAACAATTCTACGTAAAAGAATTTGTCACATTGTCACAACATAGCTGCAAAGTAGATATGCGCATCAACATTGGGGAAAAACAACTACATGATCACTGGAAAGATTGCTTGTCGAAAAAACAACATATTTTTACAGCAAATGATATATTGCACATCAGTTCTTGGAATGTGGTCATACTATGCTATCAACACTGACTCATCAAGAGACATCTGATCCAGTTCTTAATCAAACTGTCAAAGAAAGATGTTTGCTAAATTTTTCTACATGATTTCTCAAGAATTAAACAAAAAAAAAACAAATAGGAAATCAATTCGTAAGGATGATAATTTCACATACTATCGTGGGCAGTAAGAGTGCAAGAAGGTATATATATGAACAGATTATTCGTCAAAATACTACCTTGTTTGCTCACCATAAACCTGTGCAACTGAACAAGAGAGTTGCAAAAGCTAGATATTAGCCACAACATGCATTACAGCGAAACACTTTGATATAGAATTAAAGTGGACTGTGGCACTGTGAAAATGGCACTTTGTGACTCATGATAGCCGATGAAGTGTCATCTCCTCTACTTTCAACATGGGAAACATAGAGGCTGTTTGATTAGTCATGATCAAGAGTAAGCCATTTGACTTCTCCTAACAAATTTTAGAGTGAAAATCAGATGCGTAATCCTTTCGTTTCGCTGTCACCAACAAGTGGGATAAGTCTCCTTCAATCAAATTAACATTGAAAGTATTGGGTTTGATCATGACAAATCATCAGCATGATGACACACAAAGTGCCATTTTCACAGTGCCACAGTCCACTTTAATTCTATATCAAAGTGGTTCGCTGTAAACTGACATGTTCTCTCAGAGTTTGTTCAGCAGATATGCAACGAAAAATCATACTCAAACCAAACCAATAAATGAGGTGCATGTTTCATTCAGATCAAACAGCAATCTGGTTCTCTTCCTCACATCTGTCAAGAATGGCCCATTGCATGGACGTCCGACTGCCAGGCTTGCTTTGCAAAGCCGTCGCACAACTGTTTTGGCACTCATTTTACATGGGTTGCGAGTGCTTGGTCATGAGCTTGCTGATCGCTGGCTGGGAGCAGCCCATCCAACGTGCAACCTCATACTGGGACATG
This sequence comes from Platynereis dumerilii, assembly GCA_026936325.1. NCBI lineage: Eukaryota > Metazoa > Annelida > Polychaeta > Phyllodocida > Nereididae > Platynereis > Platynereis dumerilii. Next base: position 81,420,861 of record JAPTHN010000001.1, on the reverse strand, counting down.
CCAGCCTGCAGCATCCCAACTGCTCGGCTCATTGCTCAATGGACAGTCTGCCCATTGGCAGTCTTTCAGCGTAACCCAACTCAGGAAAAGACCAACTACAGTGTACTCTGAGTGTTTTTGTGAAGTTAAGGGCAACTGATCGTAAAGATTAGCCTAATGTGCAATGCATTTCATGAACTGTACCAGTGCAAAGGCAAAACATTACCAAGTGGCCGTTGTTAACGTCCAGAACAATTAACAAATAAGTTTGAAGAACTGTTGTTTTTAAATTATTTCAAATTGGAAAGTGAAAACTTATTTTTGTCTCTCAGTTTAGTTCTGTCATATAACTGAAAAATTCTGTCAAACAACCAGTTAATCGAAGTTAGAATTTTTCAATAGTTTCCCATATCTTATGTTATTGCCACATTGGAAACATTGTTCGCAAATAATATATATATTAAGTTTCACAGCTGTCTTATAACATATACTGAAGTTTGTTTGTTTGTTTGTGTTTTACACCTCTGCAGCACCTTATTGGGCTATATCGAGGCAGGCGATTGCCGTATGATGATGAGACGAGAAGACTGTGAGTCTGGCACATACCCTATTAATTCAGGGATGTCCACGGTCTTTTAGTTGCCCCAGCATAGAATACTGGATACAACCCACCTCCATTTAATGTCCCATGGGCTCGGATTAAAGTGAGTTCCCGGGGTGAGATTTGAACCCATGCCCTCAAAGCCAGTTGACATACGCACTGAACAATTAGGCCACAGGGGAACTCATATACTGAAGTAAATCACCCAGCAATTACAGCGAAGCAATTTGATATAGAATTAAAGTGGACTGTGGCACTGTGAAAATGGCACTTCGTGTGTCATCATGCTGATGATTTGTCATGATCAAACCCAATACTTTCAATGTTAATTTGATTGAAGGAGACTTATCCCACTTGTTGGTGACAGCTAAACGGAAGGATTATGCATCTGATTTTCACTCTAAAATTTGTTATGAGAAGTCAAATGGCTTACTCTTGATCGTGACTAATCAAACAGCCACTATGTTTCCCATGTTGAAAGTGGAGAAGATGACACTTCATCGGCTATCATGAGTCACGAAGTGCCATTTTCCCAATGCCACAGTCCACTCTAATTCTATATCAAAGTGTTTCGCTGTAAGAATCAATCAGAGGGTACAAGTATCCATTTTTGTGTGCCAGTGTACCAGGTAAATGATACGAATATTCGTACATGTTAAATCTGTACGATGTGATATCATATGATGTACAATGAACAATGGGAGTAATCAGCAAGCCACTCTCAATTCCACCCTCTCTGCAACAACTCAGACTGTTCTCTGGCTGGTCATACAGCCTGTAGGTGCACTCCATCCAACCTGGCAGGCTGAACTGCACTGCATGGCACTCAGGCAGCATGGCACTCTGCGTAGGTAGCTGGCATGGGAGCTGCCCGGCCCAGCAGCCCTGTGACAGTGTTGTCTCTTCAGTAACTGTCAGATCAGTGGTCATGGGCCTCACGCAGGATGTAGACAACTCTTCTTGCTCCTGTTCAACACTTGGGATGTACACATGCAGAACTTACCTTTCTTTGAGGTGATCTCCGGTGGCTGGTCCAGCAGCTGCATCAGTCTCCTCTTCACGATGCTCATCCCCTCATCATCTCTATGCTTCCTGGCTTTCTTCACCTTCCTCCTCACCAAGGCAGGTCAGTCAGTCACTACTATAATAAAATAGATTATCCAATATCCATATCCAATTGTCCGTCCGTATTTTGCAACAATGCATTGGAAAAGTTGTAGCATTCCAAGCAATTCCAGAAAACTCGCCAATGCAGGTCAGTCAGATACTAGTAATACATTTATAAATGAATATAGCTGCAGGTAGATCATCCAATATCCATATCCAATTGTCCACCAATCTTTTGCAACAATGCATTGGCAAAGTCGTAGCATTCCAGACAAATCATTCATTTTTCTCCTCAACAAGGTGGGTCAGTCAGTTACTACTAAATAATAAATTATATAAATCTAGGTGCAGGTAGATTACCCAATAGCCATGTCCAATTGTTGTAGCATTCGAGGCAAATCATCAATTTTTCTCCTAGCCAAGGCAACTAATAAATCTATAAATCTAGCCGTAGGTAGACTATCCATGTCAAATTGTCCACCAATCTTTTGCCATATCGCATAGGCAACATTATAGCATTCCAGACAAATCAGTCATCTTTATCCTCATCAAGGCAGTTAGTCAGTCACTTCAAATAAATGATATAAAACTGGCTGTAGGTAGATTATCCATGTCCAACTGTCCATAAATCTTTTTGCAACAATTCATTGACAAAGTAGCAGCTATCCAGACAAATCATTCATTAACCAATCTTTTGCAACAATGCATTGGCAAAGTTATAGCATTCCAGACAAATCATTCATTTTTCTCCTCAACAAGGTGGGTCAATCAGTCACAACTAATAAATTATATAAATCTAACTTCAGGTAGATCATCTATGCCCATTCATTCTTCTGCAATCATTCTTATGCAATCATACATTGGAAAATGTGTTAGGAGGGGTTTCGGTCAGTTGGAAATGCTCTCGTCTTTGGGTTCCAGGTTCGATTCACCTCTGGCCGAGTCACCTGAACCAATATTGACAGCAGTTTCAACTTCTTTTCTGTCCTAATTTGATAAGTGCATAGATACAGGACATATATATCCCCAATCATCCATCCATCCATTGGCTCCTCTGTAGCAATCGGCAAAGCTTTACAATAAAGCAGTACTATATTTCTTGCCATCATCCCTGTTGCATATTTGTATTGGTCCAAACGTTCCACTTAACTTTAAAAAATAAGGCATGTCAGCAAAAAACAGATGCTGTTGCAGTTGAATTAGCAAAATTTTGTCTTCTTCATCAAATATAGTCAAACAATTTTTAAGATTGAATAATGAAAATTATTTTCTAATCCGACATGAAGCGCATGTGCCAAACACCAAACAAACCATGTTCTGCACTGATTGAGATGCACCTAAACATAGAAAATAACGGAAGTCATCTCAGTACGAGTAAATGTTGATGGGTGCTGATATGACAACAAAATCCAAAATTATATTTTCTTTTAATGCATATCCAACTATCTGGTGGTCCAGTCTCTATTTCCCAGGTAGAGTTACATCTTCAGATCCATTTTGTAACCACAAGAGAGGTCAGTCATTGATTCTTATGCATGTCACTCTCGGTAAACAGATAAACCTGCAATTATTCTGCCCTTACAATCAAAATATTGGCCATGATCTATATTTGTATCTGCAGTATTCGATGAGTGCATTCAAATTAGTACCGTTTGCTTTGAACCCCTGGATGGGTTGTTCACCACGGGAGAGGGAATATGTGATTTTTAGCCCGAGCTGTGAAAAATACTTATCCCTGATCCCATGGTGAATAGCCGGCTTATACCATGAGCCAACACTCAAACATGAAACATTGCAGGATAACTGGACAACAAAGAATATGGGATTTATCGCAGTGATATTCTGGCTTGTGATTGGCTGATAGAGGTGTCACATGGTAAAGACATTATGACAGAAAGCACATTTTGACAAACTGTGTTTGTTTTCACTGCAAAGCCACTAATACAAATGGTAGGCCTAGCATATAATCATATCGATCCATTACATTAATTCTTGCAGAGTTTGTGTGTGTGTATTTGAGTTTACGTTTCATCAGCACATGAGTGGGCTATTTAGAGACAAACTCTAAACTTGAAGAACCTTCACGGTCACAGGTACATTAGCGATCTTTTTTCAGTTCGCATAATTTCCTGGCGTGAGTGGGGTTCATGACTTGCACCAATAGATTGCCATTACGTTGTCGTTTAACTGACTGTGGTTTGCCAATCATGTCCATAATTGTCTTGTAGATGACATAGGATGACATTCCTTTCAGGCTGCCATCCCGTGAAATGATGAGTTTGTGAATTTAGGATTGTTCTGTTCTGCTGGCCGTCTTACTCTAGTCGTTTGGAGATGAATTGTAGTAGTCTTTTTTTTCCCCAGGGCCCACTCGATAACGACAAAGACTTGTCCTAGAGTGGGTCCTGGTCTTGAATAATTGTTGCCTTTACATTGTAATTATTTCTATAGAATTCAATTCAAGACCAAATAAAGTTATTCTGATTCTGATTCTAACAAGTGGTCTGTTGAGCATTCTTGTCCAGCTGGATTGGGTGCTTTCTTGGCAGATGATAAGGCATCTTTTTTCTTGCATTTGGCTAAGGTCCTTCAAGTTCAAGTTCTTTATTGGAAAATAATCATTTAGCAAAATACATAAATCATGTACAATTATCAACAATCAAATTTTCCTTAGTCAAGATATAAAAAATGTGTATATTGACGTATAATTAATAATACAAAAAATTTTATGTTACATTGGTAAGAACTTCTAACAAACTAAATTATAACATATACTGAAAACAAAATAATAATAATCTTAATATACATAAAATAATAAAAATCAAGAAAAATAAAAAAATTAATAATAGTATAATTACAAAGTGACAAAATCATTGTTGGTTATTACAAAAATCTAAATCATTAACAAGGAGGTACTTCTTCAGGTATTTTTTTATAGTGGATAATGTAAAATTACTCATTATAACGTCAGAAAGAAAATCCACACAATGAATCCCTTATATCTCAAACATCTTTGAGAAAACAACTTCTAAAAATTGGAAAGTGTAACTTATCATGTAATCTGGTATTACGGGCAATGCATGATACTGAGAATAAGAAAGAAACGTCTCATTAAAAATGTTAGGGCTTTCTCCTTTCTGCAATTTAAACATTAAAAAGGCAACCTTGAGAACATAGATTTTGAAAATATCTAAAACTCCTTGAATGTGAATTATGAGAAGACTGACTTTGTTGGAGCTTCTGTGGTGAGCTGTGCAGTGTGCACAACTGGTCCAGGGCAATTCACAGTTTCTTCAGTCTTTGGTTGTGCTGGTGAAGGTGTTTTCATTAACATATCTGTGAAGAGGTTCCTGTCCAGATGAATTTTTCTCTGTGGTGATGAATGAAGAGCTGGTCTAGGGTAATCTGCTTCTAGGCCAGGTTTGTCCGTGTCCTGTTCTACAAGGCGTCTGGCTTTGGGAAATGATAGTTGTCTTTCAGTTCGTAGTTGCAGAATTTCTTTTTCCTTGTTGAAGACTCTGCATTTGTGGCTAAAGGCAGGATGGTTCCCTGAACAATTTACACAACGTGAAAGTTTAGAGCAAGGTTTATCTTTTTTTTAGTTCTTTAGTTTTAGTTCTTTAAGTTCTTTATTGGAAAATAATTATTTAGCAAAATACATAAATTAAGTACAATTATAAACAATATAATTTTCCTTAGTCAAGATACAAAAAAATGTATATATTGACGTATAGTTAATAATACAATTAATTTTTATGTTACATTGGTAAGAACTTCTAACAAACAAAATTATAACATATACTGAAAACAAAATAATAATGATCTTAATATACATAAAAAAAATATATTAAAAAAAACAAACAAAAAAAATCAAGAAAAATAAAAAATTTATAATAATAAAATTACAAAGTGACAAAATCATTGTTGGTTATTACAAAAATCTAAATCATTAACAAGGTACTTCTTCAGGTGTTTTTTAATAGTGGATAATGTAAGATTACTCATTATAACGTCAGAAAGAAAATTCCACACAATGACTCCCTTATATCTCAAACATCTTTGACAAAAACTACTTCTAAAAATGGGCAAGTGTAACTTATCGCGTAATCTAGTATTATGAGCATGATACTGGGAATTAGAAAGAAACATGTCATTAAAAATGTCAGGGCTATCTCCTTTAAGCAATTTAAACATAAACAAGGCAACCTTGAGAACATAGATTTTGAAAATATCTAAAACTCCATATTTCAGGAAGAGGGGAATCGATGGTGTTCTAAGAGGTGAAAACGATATAATCCTTAAAGTTCTTTTTTGAAGTTTATGAATTGGAGCCAAGTTTGTAGCGGGCACTGAACCCCATACCTCAATAGCATAATTAAGGTATGGATAGACAAGAGAATTGTAAAGACTGAGCAATGAATGTGAATTGAGCTGATGTCTGGCCTTTAATATTATGCCTATGGCCTTAGCTATCTTCTTTCTTATAAAATTTATATGGTCAACCCAAGCAAGTTTAGAGTCAATAATAACACCAAGGAATTTAGTAGACTCAACATGACAAATTTCTTTGTTAGCAATCTTAATTTGAAAGTCACTAGAAACATTTTTCCGATTGGATTTAAATAACATGCAATTTGTTTTATTTACATTGAGGGATAGTTTGTTAGCATTAACCCAATTATACACATGGCTTAATTCATCATTTAAGATATCTGTCATAACTGTAATATTTTTACCTTGAACAAATAAGCTGCTATCATCAGCAAACAAGATTGGCATAACGCTATTTGAAACTAAATAAATGTCATTAATGTATAATATAAATAATAGAGGGCCCAAAATTGATCCCTGGGGGACACCACAATTTATGGACATCAGTTCTGAGTAATTTCCATCAAAAGATACAAATTGTTTTCTGTTATCCAAATAACTGCAAATTAATCTATTAGCCACCCCTCTTATTCCATATTTATTTAGTTTACGTAATAATATGTCATGATCGATGGTATCAAAAGCTTTACTAAAATCCAAAAATGTTCCTAATGTCATTTCATTCCTATTCATACCAGTTACAATCTTATCAATAAGTTTTATCAAAGCCATTGTTGTATTATATTTTTTTCGAAATCCAAACTGAAACTTGTAAAGAAGACTATTATCATTTACAAACTTAATTATTCTATTATAAATTATTCTTTCAAAAATCTTTGAAAATATAGAGAGGACAGAAACTGGGCGATAATTTGTGGCAAGTTTGCTATCTCCACTCTTATATAACGGAACAACCCTTGCAATTTTCATTTCATCAGGAAATACTCCTTGTAAAAGAGATAAATTAACCAAATGAAGTATAATATTACTGATATTGTCAAATGACGATTTGACTATTTTGATATGGACATCATCCCAGCCTTCACTCGTGGTACTGATATTTAAGACAATGCTGCGTAATTCGTCAATATTTGTCGGTGCAAGATATATAGAACTGGCCACATTTATATTTCTCATGTAAAAAATAGGGTCAGTGTCAGTGTGTGGAATCTTTTCACTGAGATTCTTACCAATGTTAGTGTTATCATGTGTTTGAGTATGATCACAGTCGCCACAATTGGCACAAATGGTTGACCTGATGCATGTACGACTAAAATGACCGTTTATTTGGCAATTGAAAAAGCGTTTTGGATGGGGAAAGAATGGAAAAATTCTGCATCATTCAAAGGCTACATAAATTATACTTTCTTTGGTAATCTTTCGTCTTTGAATGTTAGCTACAGTAACTCATAACCATTCTTATGAGCCAGACGTTTGAATTTTCCAATGCCGTGTTTGTGAAACCAATTTGTAAGTTCATTGTCTGAGCAGGTCTAGCATTCTTTGGAGAAGATAATGCCTTTGACTGATCTTTGAAAAGGTTTAATGGTGACTTTGGTATTGGCTATCTCATGGATGCCGGTCAATTTAACCATAGACTTGACGACTGACTCAGGCCTAGGTGACGTCATATTATTTTATCATGCGACCTCACCGGTCATGGTGAACACTAGTGACGTCATGGCAACAGTCTTGCAGTGGCGTCATGAACAGATTGAGAATCGCTCTGATATATTGAAGTAACGTCATAACAATTGCCGTGCCATGACCGGTGGGGGCGCTGGCTCAATTCAACATAGATGACGTCACATATAGTAAAATACTACGAGTCCGACATCCATTTATTGTATCTGGGATTTAACTTTTTGGTCTGAGGTTGCAGGTTTAAGGAGGAATGTGCCATTGGTTTGGCGCCTTAGGCTATCAGTGATTGTCTTGTCTCGTAGAGAGCAACAGATGATTGGTCTTCCAGTGATTGTGTGACACCTTTTATAACAAGCAAAGTTTCAGTTGTTGACAGCTGTGCGGGGCGGTCAGGGTCAGTCAAGTCATCACGAGATGTCCGTGTTCACCGAAATCTTGGTATTCCAGTCGCAGACTTTTTGATCTCAGCCTAGTTACCCGCTGAGGGAAGCGCACCTTGGTTACCCGGTTGACATACGATCCGGTTTTGAAACATGGTATTTGACATAATCATTGATATTCCCCTGTAAGGTAGGGGACACACCATGCATGCGCACTGTGTCGTGTTGGCCACTAAGGATGGAGGTCTTCACCTTAGTGTTTCCACTCACTGCCACAAGGATGCTCGAGACCTGCGGGGGCAGCTACTTCAATGTGATATTTCGACTTTTCAAATGGTAAATTTGAACTTTTGCAAAAATACCATCAACTTAGTGCAATGAATATTTCAGGTGTCAATGACATTGGCGTCACAATAATCACATCTTCAGGCGAAAGCAGGTAGATCCAAGAACATACCATCCATTAATTTTATGACTCTTTGTAAAATGACGATTGCATGTCAGATATAGACCCCAGATTTGGGTATCAATTGCACCAAAGTGACAGAATTGTGCAGAATTGCAAGAATTGCCTCGTCACTTTAAATGTCCCATGAAAATCACCATTGCATGGCATACTGATATTTTGGTTGGAGGAGGTATGCGTGCATGGTAGGTTCGACAGACGGAAGAACTTCAATGGAGTGTCAGTTATCTATAACCAACGATGACAAGCCCATAACTCAACAACAAAAAGGGATATCTCTACAAAGAACGAGTGACTTCTCCATGTGCAGGCCGGGACATCCGAGACCGAGGCTTGAGCCTCCGAGGCTATAAGAAGTTACACTACTTGTCGATGACTCACAAATGCAAGGATTATCATATTCAATTCTATGTAAATACACAAAAAGTTCAATCAAGATACCTTACAAGGTGTCCTTTGCATCACGACTGCCGTGACTCAAACCAACATCTTGTTTTCGTGAGTTCTCAAATTCATTGTGTACATGCAGAACCACAACTTCTACACGAGTAAATAAGAACACAGAGGACAAGATCCAGGCTCCTAACCTTATAATATATATTATTTCTCATCCATCCTGGGTCACGCATTCAGAGAGCTGTATTCGTAAACCTGGAGATCGGAAGGATCCGTAAGCAACCGCATATCGCCAAAGCCTTCGGCGCCAAATCACTCCCTCTTACCACTCTACTATGTGAAAAATACAGGATGCGAAACTTATCACTCTACCGATCCAGGTAAAAAAAAATCCTTCTGCAAAAAAAAAAGTCACCCAAAATTATTATGAAGCCACTTTGCAGCGTTCACCTGAACGCCAAGACCCTCAGATTTTTGCTGTATATCCACTTTGTTTTTGTTACCAATGACAACACAACATGAAATTTGACGCCGACAGAGACATACTTGGTTAGTATCAATGGTTTTGATATGTTTTGTTTTTGACATATGGAGGTTGCTTTTTTGTTGGGAAATTGGATGCCGACAAAGTTGCAAATTATCATTACCACCATTACCACCGACTGATTGGCTTTGTAAGGACAATATACAAGTGTACATGCTGAAATGACACCGAAGTAAGTCAACCAATTTGAGAGCGCATTGGTTTCACCAGTTACAAGGATTACTGTACCAATTGAAAGACAGTGACATTCATCTTGTTTTTGCTCTAAATGTAAACTATACATAGTCAATTATAGACATTACACATCATAATCATTACCAAGTAAAAGTTTATGCAACAACAAAATACAAGGTGGTACAGGTCGTTTCAGGTTTGCACCAAGAAGAAAAATGCTCAACATGACCAGGTGTATGATTTGTGATACGCATTGTATCAGAGCGAAATCCTGGTGGCTTCTGATTGGCCAAAAAAAGCAAACAGTGATATAAATATAATCCTTGCAAAATAAGTGGACAACAAAGGGTATTGGAGTAATTGCTGTGAAGTACAGCCTTGTGATTGGCTGACCTGCTGACAGGTGTGTCAAATGATCTAATATGGTATACTCTGCAACAACTGCTAGTACAGTGAACTATTGCTTAAAGATATAGTTGAACTTAAAGAAGTGTAACCTGGTCGAGATCTGACTGACACCCAAAATTGGTGTATGGCTACTGCAAAACTGACATAAGCTTACACATTACTGCATTGTGCATTGAACACTAAATTGTTTAATACAATTTATTACAAAATGGACTAATTGAAAGTAAAACCGAAGAGCTCAGTTTAATGCAACACAAATAATTAGATCGCTTGAGAAAATTTCAATTAAACGTTAGATATAACCACTGAATAGATGAAAGATTGCAATAAAAAAAATGCTGACATTAAGTTTTTACAAGACAGCTTCATAATCAATATTAAAGGAGGGATTGTTGAGAACTAAATCTAATTTGAAGTATGAAAGAGAAAACTTGAGAAGTGGATAAACCACCTGCAGAAGTCAATTGTGAAGACCCTTGTGGTTAGAAGATGAAATGCAATTTCCGCTATTCTGATAACTACATATTAAAAAGGGTCCAAAATAGGCCTCGAGCAGTCTGATAGTGATATATAAATGAATTGAGCTTGACCACTAAAAAGAACTTCCGAGTGCATATTTGGTCATGTGGTGCAAAGTGTGGCTATTACATAATAAAATGGTGGTGGTATCTTTGAAAGGAAACTGCTTGCACAAGAGAAAACATCTATATCATTGCTCTTGTCAGTTCTCCACTGCAGAACAAGGGGTTGTTGCATAGGTAAAGCAGAAAGATAACTGTCAACTTGTCTTAAATCTGTACCAGATCTTTCGGTAGGCCTATCCGAAGAACTTGTCGATGTACACATGTAAATTGATGGCGGAAATGTCAACAATGAGTACATGTATAATGGCATTTGTCAGGCTTCTAATGTTCTAATGTTTCATACCATCGGTATGGACCAGTTAATATTGGTTGTTTCAGTTTGTCACCTAACTCTTTCAAAGAGCAGAGATTTGAATTACAAACTTGATCTTCACCGCTTTCTCTTGTGGCAGATGCAGCTTTTCAGCAAAAATGTCATGTGGTTTCGTTTTCAAAAATAAATTTCTATTTGGAGCTTGCTCTAAAATAACATGAACAATTCCAGTTGACATACATGCATCAATACAGATGATCACAAACTCTTATATTGTTTATTACAATTTAACATCTGAATTTTCAATGTTTGGACATCAGCTAAAAATAGAGAAAGACCTTCATCTGTTAGAACAAACAACACTCAACAATAAAGTTATGTCAATTATGAGAATATATTTTTCACGTTCAACCATCAAATTTGAAAAACGTTAATCACCAGGGGAGAGGGGATATGTGATTTATCACCCGAGGGCTTTAGCCCGAGGTCTGATAAACACATTTATACCATTCGACACCTCTGTCAGCCAATCACATTACAGGATTTCAGGGGAATAATTCCCATATTCTTTGTTGTCCAGTTATCCTCTCAAGTTTGACTGTTTTGTTTCATGGTATAAGCCGCTTATTCACAATTGGGATCAGGAATATGTGTTTATCACACCTCGGCCTAAAGGCCTCGGGTGATAAATTGTATATTCCCTCTCCCGTGGTGAATAACCTTTACATATACCCCATCCCATGGTGAATTACCAGCTTATACCATGAGTCAAACAGTCAAACATGAGAAGATAAGTGGACAACAAAGAATATAGGATTTATCGCAGTGAAATACAGGCTTGTGATTGGCTGACAGAGGTGTCGAATGGTATAAGATGAATTATCCATATATTATATATACTGTTGACTTTGGAAGTAAATGATTATTTTTTCTTCAAAAGCATACCAATTGAATGAATAACATGAATGTGATTTTTTAATTTTTTTAATTCGACACCTGGCAAGGGAAGTGTTTCGATAACAATTATAAAGTCAAAAATAGAAGACAATCGGTTTTATTTACAAAATATAATTTTATTCAGAAATTGAACCAGGTCTTCTGTCGGCACGAAAATCGATTGTGCAGTCAGGTGATTCGAGAAATTTGATGAATTAATGAGGTCTAGCCACAGATAAATATACAAGAGACGTGACCAACTAAATATATGTATGGTTAAAAAAGGAAACAATCAAGTACATACAACTCTGCAAAGTGGAAAAAATGTAATTCACACCAGCCCCAGCCAAAATATTAACACAATTTCAATTCTATAATATTTCTATTGTATTATAGTTATCGCATGTCAAGACAAAAACAACTACCACAAACCGCAGAAAGGTGTCACAATACAGTGCAATTGAAATTCGATTTTATGTAATAGTACATATTTAGAGCAAATTGGCTGATTCGCTGGGAATATATATAGGCCCTGCAAGACAATTGTTCCCTGAGTTGAAAAACTGCACTTTCTGCAGTCATGAAGCAATCTCAGACAGTGAAGCTAGTGGGAAAAGGGCCTAGCTGAGTGGTAGAGTGCTGGGCTGCTTTCTAAAGAACCTCTGGGATGTAGGTTCAATTCCCGCTCCGGACATTCTGTGTAAGACGGATGTATCACTCTGAGCCAAGAGTACACCTCGCCTCACAACAATGGTCCCTGCCAATCCTGTTTAGTCAAGCCAGTGCATAAATAAAGGATGTAAAGCCCTATCACCCACCCACCCTGGAGGTAAAGGAATGGATAAACTGACTGCTTTCCTAATATGGACGACTGGGGTCTTTTGTCCCGTATTTGTGCACTTGGTAGGCAGTTGGTAGGCACATAGAACAAGAGGACATGGCAATAAGGCAATGGATGATTGAAACAGCCGTCCAACATTGGCCAGGAGACCCGGCAAGAGCTGGATTCGAACCCGGGACCCAGTGAATGGTAGCCCAACATGCTAACCCAGACAATTGAATGAAACAAACAAGTTCTTTGACATTTTGAACAATTCAATTGTCTGGATTAGACAATCGCTTGATTGGACACATATTAGACATTGATTGTCTGTTATCAAACAATCCTTTTTTCAGTGTGTGCAAATAATTTCTTTGGCAACTGTATGCTGAAACGCATCATTCTTATGTCACAAGGTCACACAAAATAGATCTTTTAACTTCCCGAATTGCTTGTGTGAAACAAAAAGATTATTTCCGTGACACCTGTGAACACCTGTGTTGCAATTTCAATACCAGACATCTGAACAGTACTGTCATTAGTGTTTTAATAAAAATACCAGACATTTGCTAGTGAGGGCTGAATCTTCGTAGAGCTGAATGTTTGTGGTTTTCAGAGGAAACAGAAAAAAAATCCTTTTGAAATAATGTCTCACATGACATTATGTCTTTCATATTGATTTTCAATTTGTTAAAATGCCCAATTTAAAGTGCAGAAATGTGAAATTATATTTGAGGCCATTCACAACATCAAAAGAAAGCATTTCCTACTTGCCTGAACTGAACTTGTTACATCACAATCATTGCATGCATCTGAACCATGTTCACTTTCCAATGCGCTTTCGCATTTTGACGCCGATGCAAGGTGTGGGTGGATTCAGTAGGTTTCTGTGTTGTCAACAATGACATTTGGGCTGATTTGGCCTCAAAAAAGGTAAAGAAAGGGTAAGAGCCAGCAAGATATCAATACCAAAGCCTGCATCAGTGTGTTCACTCCACAACTGAGCATTCAGACAAGGTGTTGATATATCCATTACTTGGACAGACATTCTTCACATCCCTACATTGAAGCATGACAAGGGAACACCTGTGCATGAAAGACTAAGCAAAGGCATTCTTATAAATCATCACATCATGTCGTAAACTATGTCATGTAGAGGGCTTAGCTGTGCATACCTACAAACCTTTCAACCTTTGTGATAGGATGCTTTCATGGCTTTTGGCCAGCATGTTGTTCACAGATTTTGCGTTTTAACTAATTTTGGGTTTGTTCAGGGCTATATGTGCAACAGATTTTGGTACTCAACAATGCTTGCACAACTCCTTTTTTTCTGTGAGACACATTGCTGACAGATTTTAGTCCTCATTGTCACTGGAGTGCAGACAATTGCAAGACAAGAACAAGTAAAGAGATATATTAGGCCCATACATTTCTTCACTCAGGAAAAGTGACATAGTCAAAACAAACTGTTGTATCTAGCACCAAGAGAACCTACCTGCTTTTAGATGAAGATGGCATTCTCGAAGTTTTGCATTACATTGTAGTACATTTGAAAACAGGGGGCATGCAAGAAGAAATACTGCAAACAAATGTGCAAACAATGCAAGAAAACATGCAGACCAAAAGAAACTCAGGGGCAGAGAATAGGCAACCTGGGCATTGAATTTCGGATAAATGCTCCCATATATGGCACAACATGCTTTCTTCTGAATTCATAATCCCAGTGTGGGAGGTCTACCCATTGAAAATGATTCCGGATACTACAGAGACCACAATATATAAAGCTTTGTTGAACTGACCGACATTACAAATCTATTGGAAGGCGAATATTGTTTTGAACATTATTGAGTTTTGAAATCTCAACAGTTCAGGAATTTGCTGTATGGTTGCTGTAAGCAACAGCATAAATCGTGTGAGCATTTTTTGCCAATCAGCAGTCATACACAAAAACATTTATAAGTGGCAAACTGACTTTGCTATTTGCATATTTTACAGTAATTGACCAAGTCGGGTCATATTGAATTTTAATCATCTCTTCAGGTTTCTGCTTTACTTTCAGTAAAATACCACCTTATAAAAAAAGACCTTATCACATTTGTTGAGAATGGCCATTTCCTAGACCAATCAGATGCAAGTAAGTTGCTGGGTATGGTAATTAGAAAACAGAAGAGGCTGGTCTTTGAGACTCTGTGACTGCCCAGTTGTTTCTCCTAAGCCAGTGTGTTCTTTTGTTTAGAGATAACTCCTCCCGTGGGAATGTCTCAAAAGTGACTGATTACTGGCCATCCAATCAAAATGTGTTGATTTCAAATTTTCCCGTGGATTATGAAAATATGTTATTCTTTACAGTCTTGCCTGAGTCTATTTCCCTGAGTGTAAGATACAAGTCATTATGTCATGTTATGAAAATGCCCCGTATCTTGAAAGGAGATTGTTAATAGTAAGGACTAGTTTAACTTTATGTACTGTACACGTATTTATATAAATATCGAAATATCCATGTAATTCAACAGCATGGTTCATCATGACATTCAGAATTTAAGGTAACTATTTGTCGTAGACGGAACCTGTGCTCACAATTGACATTTTCTTGCCCAAATCTGACATCAAACTACATCAAATTGATCATAAAAGACGATTTTCTCAACTGTTCACAAAACCTTTTTCCTGACATATTATGTCGCGGAGAGCAGGGCACAGTGAGTCACTTTTTTATTTTTAAGTGTAACAAAATGTTCGCAATTCACAATAAAACTGGTTCAGATCCACATTATAGACGATATTCACGATAAACTTATAAAGTTGAGCACTTTTCCCCACAGCTTCAGGTTCCTAACTACAACAGCTAGGTTGTGGTTATGTTGTGATAAGTCCATGAAAGTCATGCCTACCTTGATACATTGATCTTTGGTTTGGATAACAGGCAATAGTCTTGTTTCTGCCATTCAGGTGGAGACTACATATTTACTGTATGCGCACCACATCTACAAATTATGCTCTTTGCTGAGATGGGTAGCGAGTAATTTGTGTAAATGGGCCCGGTGGGTTGGTTACAGTGCGACAGGATGTGGGGAACATTGAATTTTGTTTATTTCATTACCACCATTGTAACAACATTTTACAAATATACATTGAACATTTACATATAGTAGGAAGTAACGGATGGCAATAGGGGTACACCCGAGCATGATATGCCATTGCCATATAGGCGGGTGTCCCCTGATTTTAAACAAAACACTAACTTAAACTGTACAGGTTGATGTATGGTGATGAGATAATTATAATGATGAACCAATTTTCAATTACAAATATAAACATCACTTATTAAGTGCTAAGTTTACACATACATAGTTGTCACAGTTTCATTCATTACCCATTTAATATTAGCTCAAAATAATAAGCCAACTTAAATACAATTTTCATTTTCACTGCCTGTGACAAGCTCTTCACTACACCTTAGCCGCGGTTGCTGCCCAGGTTCAAGTCAGAGTATAGCCACAAACTGCCCAACTACTTAAATCATAATCACAATCTACACAAATGTAACATAAACTAATTATATTATCATTAATAATCATAATCAACTTTTTTGCCATCAGCCATACACTTCCCACTTGGACTTTAGCCCCTCTTGGTGCCTAGGTACCAAGCGAGAGTGATAAAAGCCAATTGGCCTAAATACAAATAAATAGTAAAGTAATATACATAGTGTGATTAATTATTATTATAAATATGTTCCAAATTTAGATGTACAGAATTGCTTTTTAAATGATGTTTTACTCATTCAATTTTTTATATTTTGGGATAGATGTAACCAGAGGTGTGGGGCTCTTCCTAGGAAACTTTTGTTGACACAGGGGGCTTGATGATACGAAGAATTTATATACTCTAACAGCTGACTCCTACGAAGTCTGTGCAATATTATTTAGACATCTTACGTTCACTTTGTCATTCAAAATACAATATACAAACTTGTTGAACAAAGGTAATTAAGTAGGGTTATCATTCAACCTTGATTTATGGCACTGATTTATAACTCACTGAATTGCATTGTGTGAAACAAACACCTGTGTTGCAAATTTCAATAGCTGACATTCGGTGAACATTTTAAAATGTCTTAATTAAAATACCAGACAGTCCCTAATGGGCTCTAGAACGTTGTGGTTTTATTGGGGAATACCTTTTTTGAGGTAGTTCTTCACATGACAATATCTTAGTACAATGATTCCTCAATTTGTTAAAATGCCCAATTTAAAGTGCAGAAATGTGAAATTATATTTGAGGCCATTCACAGCATCAAAGAAAAGCATTTCCTACTTGTCTGAACTGAACTTGTTACATCGCAATCATTGCATGCATCTGAAGCATGTTCACTTTCCAATGCGCTTTCGCATTTTGACACTGCATGGTGTGGGTGGATTCAGTAGGTATCTGTGTTTGCGACAATGACATTTGGCACCTGAAAAGGCATAGAAAGGGTAAAAGCCAGCAAGATATCAATACCAAAGCCTGCCTCAGTGTGTTCACTCCATGTAGTTAAGCATCCAGATAAAAGTTAGCAATACCTTTGCCTTGAGCATGACATTCCCTGCACCGAAGCATGAAAAGAATGACTTCATACATTTGCGCATCAATGACGAGTACCTACATTCTGCTGTTGGAGTGTTGGTGGATATCAATGACCTCACAACAAGCCCTATCAAACACATGGAAATAAACTGTCCGGGTAGCTTGTTGTGACCTTATTCATGAGTAATGCTTCACGTTAAATGATTTTTCATAATAGCTATGATTGCATGTATTGGATATTACCTCACAAACTGTTTATGAGTCATACAGAATAAAATGGCAGAGATAGGGATATAATTGACTCACCACAAACTGGAGTGTGTGTGTGTATTTGTGTTTTACGCCTCTGCAGCACCTTATTGGGCTATATCGAGGCTTGCTAGGTTGTTATTTGTCTTTGTTTATTTTACTCATATTTTGTAGTATGTCTGTGTTTGGTACAAAAATGAGATTATGTTTTCTGGTTTATCTACGAGAAGTCGAAGTGGGTTTGTTGGGAGAAGTGTATTTCTTTGTGCTTGAAAATCTCTACAATCTTTTAGGATATGTTTAATCGTGAGGGGACATTGGCATTTCTCACAAATCGGGGCTGGGTCACCCAGTAGAAGATGCGAATGTGTGAGTCTTGAATGTCCAATAAGACACCTGTGAATCACAACCTGGTCTCTCCGTGTTCTGGAGGTAATTTGTTGTACATCCCATACTCTGGGAAAGATTACTCTGAGTTTATTATTCTCACATGCGTTCCACATAACTTGCCATCCGGACTTTATATAATCGTTGATAGTTGGACGGAGGTCCGTGTACGGTATAGTATCTAAAGTAAGATCTTTGGTAAGAGCATTTTTTGCCATAAGGTCTGCTTTTTCGTTTCCAGCAATTCCCACATGACCTGGAATCCAGCAGAAAACAATTTCTTTGCTGTCTAATCCAGACAGGAGAATGAGTATGTCTTGTAATATGGGATGATCTAACCTCTTGCTGGCAAGAGCTTGGATTGCCGATTTAGAGTCGGAACAAATTACAAATTTGTCTTTTTCAGACATTCCAACAAGCCATACGGCTTTGTAGATGGCTGAAAGCTCAGCAGTGTATACTGAGCTTTCATTTGGAATGCGCTCACTGTGTAGGTTTGTTTTGCAGGAAGTAACAGCATAAGCCGTTCGGTTTCCATCCTTTGAGCCATCTGTGTATAAGAATTTGTAATCTTGATATATTAACTTGATATCATGAAATCTTCGTTGGTACTCAACTGGGTCTGTTTGTGCCTTTTTCAAGTTTTCTAGCTCCATATTGACGGTTAGAGTCTTTATTTTCCACTGCGGTATTTGTGATATTCGATGTTCCGCAATCAGGAAGGTATCTATTCCTGCAGCTTCTAGATGTGGTTTCATCCTCAATCCTAGTGGCCGAATAGCAGTTGGACGTCTGTCATATCGCTCTGTAAAGTTAGGATGAAAGACAGTTGGATAAGCTGGATTAGAGGGGTTTGCAGCCAGTTTGACAGTGTACTGGAGAGAAAGTTTTAGTCTTCGGAGTGATAAAGGAGGCTCCTTTGCCAGGACATACAGGCTCTCCACCGGAGATGTCCTGAATGCTCCAAGACTCAAATGGAGTCCCTGGTTGTGTACAGTATTCAGGGATCGAAGATATGATGGTCTTGCTGAGCCATATACGATGCAGCCATAGTCGAGATGTGCCCGAGTCACTGCACGATAAAGCCTGAGAAGAACAGTGGTGTCACCACCCCAATTTATTTTTCCCACTACTTTCAATATGTTCAAGGACTGCAGGCATTTTGCCTTAAGTATCGTGATGTGGGGAATGAAGGAAAGTTTTGAGTCAAATGTAAGACCAAGAAATTTAGTAGAATTGACCACTTTGATGGCACAATTGTCGATTCTAAGTGATGGATCAGGATGGGGAGTTCTCAGATGACAGAAGTGCATACATACTGTTTTCGACTTAGAGAATTTGAAACCATTTTCTTGAGACCATTTGTGAAGCTTATTTAGATTTTGTTGGAGCTGTCTTTCAATAGTTGACATCTGCTTGGATTTTAGTGCAATAAGAAAGTCATCGACATAGAGTGAACACATGACATTTTCACGAATAGCTTTGGCAATACTGTTAATTTTTATGTTAAAACAAGTGGGAGATAAAATGCTCCCCTGAGGGACACCCATTTCTTGGGGATATTCACTTGAAAGTGTTGACCCCACTCTGACTCTAAACCATCGATCTTCTAAAAAGGATCCAATAAAGTGAGGGAGTCTTCCTCTCAGTCCAAATTCAAATAAGTCTTTCATAATGCCAAATTTCCAGGTTGTGTCATACGCTTTTTCTAAGTCAAAGAACACAGCTACAACATGTTCTCTTGTTATAAGAGCATCTCTTATGTACGTCTCTAATCTGATCAGTATGATCCTTATTTGGTTTAGGGATTGGGATGATTGTAGCCACTCTCCAGGACGTGGGGAAGGTTCCATAGTTCCAAATTTTATTAAAGACATCGAGAAGGACTACAAGGCATGGAGGAGGAAGATGTTTCAAAAGTTGGTAATGAATTTCATCCGGGCCAACTGCTGAATCCGTAGCTTTTTGTAGAGCTTTCTGAAGCTCTTCAAGAGTGAGAGGACTATTATATTCTTCATGATCGTTTGAACGAATATTCAAGACTAGGCGTTCTGCCTGAGTCTTAAAGTGTTGGAACTCAGGAGTGTAGTTTTCCGAAGAAGAATTGAAAGAAAACTTTTCAGCAAGCTTATCGGATATTTCGTCTGACGAT
The DNA here is from genome assembly GCA_026936325.1 of Platynereis dumerilii. NCBI lineage: Eukaryota > Metazoa > Annelida > Polychaeta > Phyllodocida > Nereididae > Platynereis > Platynereis dumerilii. Next base: position 81,400,781 of record JAPTHN010000001.1, on the reverse strand, counting down.
GTATGTTCTTCTCCATCAACTATGAGATGGCTTATTTGGGATGTGGACATTTTGCCTTGGATCTTTTTTATCATTTCCCAAACTTTAGAAGGTGGTGTTCTTTCATTAAGTTGGGAGATATAGTTATGCCATGAAGCCCTCTTTTTTTGTCTGATCAATCTTCTAGTTTTGGCTCTTTGGATTCGAAAATTTTCTAGGTTGGCTAGAGTTGGATTGGTGTTATATGTTCGAAGAGCTTTCTTCCTGTTTTTGATGGCTTCCTTTACCTCCAAGTCATACCAAGGTCTTACTTTTTTTAATACACCCGCTTTTGTTTTAGGGATAGATAAATTGGCAATGGCAATTATATCATCAGTGAGTTGTTCCATGGGGTAGTCATTATTCCTATATGAAGATAATTTTATACGATCAGCTGCTAGTTGCTCATAGAGTCCCCAGTCAGCCTTGTCTAGTCTCCATCTAGGATGATTTGTTGCTTGGGAGCCTGTAGTGCTCTCAAGGATAAGAGGGAAATGGTCACTTCCATGACTGTCATCCAAGACATACCAGGTAAAGTCTAAGAAGAGTGAAGGGTCAGATATACTGAGGTCAATGGAACTGTAAGTTCCATGACCGGGGTGGAGATATGTACAAGTGTCATCGTTGAAGATGCAGAGATCATTGGAGGAGATAAATTCCTCGATAACCAGTCCCTTATTGTTAGTCTGAGAGCTTCCCCATAATGGGTGATGACTGTTAAAGTCCCCAAGTATAAGACATGGAAGTGGGAGTTGTTCGTAGAGTTCATTCAATTCGTGATTTGTTAGATGATGACTTGGTGGTACATATATAGAACAGATGGTGAATGTTTTATGTGCAGTTATGCGTACCGCAACTGCCTGGAGGTTGGTATCGATATTTAAGGAAGAATGAATGATATCTTGTCTTACCATGATAGAGGATCCACCATGGGCTCTATTATTAATTAGATTTCCGTAGCAATTGTGAAATTGATAATTTCTAAATCTGGAACTGTCAGTGGACTTCAGATATGTCTCCTGCAGACAGAAGACTGAAGGATGAAGTTCTGACACCAAGATGTCAAGTTCATCAAAATTGGCTCTGAAGCCACGACAGTTCCATTGGACAATTTTTTCCAAAGTCATTTTCTTGTTGTGTGGTTACCTTTGGGCTTTTCTGTCAAGTACCTTATGTACGGGAGGTCTCCAACTTGTTTGAGTTGGAGCTGGAATTGAGGAAGGTTTTTTCTTAGCAGGAGAGGCTGCTTTTGGTGAAGAAGACAATTGTTGCGAACTTTTATTAGTTGCTGCCCGTTTTCTTCTCGGCGGCCTCTCTGGAGGAGTGGTTGAGATGGTTTGAGAAGATATCTCCTGCTGTTGTTCTCTTTTTTTTGCCAGTTTTAGAGCAACTGATAAAAGGTTGTGTATGACAAGTAGAGTCAGAACTCCATAATACTCTGGTGAGTACGTATTTTTGGATGTCACTCTAAAAATGTCCTCATTCGTGGTGTACTTCTCTTGTGGCCAGTCGTTCATCTTCTTTCCTGTTCTTTCAACTAGTACTTGAGCCATTTTGGCAAGCTGAAAATGTTCCAGCCATTTGACTGAAGCTTCCTTAAAGTTTTCAATAAACCATTTTCGATTTTCTTGTAGGTCTGTTTTTCCTTGCAAGATTTTACGAAGGTGTTCTTTAAGATCTGGATAGCTCTCTTCTCGTTGTTTTGTAGCTGTTGTGTCTCTTGCTTCTTCTTCAGTCCTGTGTACGTCCCTACTTCCTTGATCTTCCTGTTGTCTGTCTGCACTTAGTTCTTTGTCATTCTGATCTTCCATAGCCAGCTGATAAGTTGAAGAGGAATCCTCATTGTCCTCTTCAGTTTCACTGGCATGATTTCGGTTTAAGTAATTTCCCGTCAGTTTGATCCTTTTTCTTGGGGTAAGATGGAGCATTGGTTCTGGGTAACCTTCTTCATTAGCATCTGGAAGGTCTGCTGGAGGAATAGTGGGTTTTTCTGCATTTGTTGTCAAGGTCAAATCAGTTTGAGTGCCGATCTCTTTAGCTGACTTGGCAGCAGATGCATAGCTTTTAGCACACTTGAATCTACCGGACAGAGGACACACAAGGAGTTTAAATAATAATGGCCGCAGCGCCTTTATTTAGGCAAAACACACAGGGACACACAAATCATACACACAACAATCATACAACACACAAAAGGGACGAAACACACAGATAGGAAAACTACTGCTCCCAGACCAGCCTGGGGCAGATCTAGGACAATACAAAAGTTAGGTAATGAAGGTACTCGAGATACCGGACAAATATACACGAGAAATTACAGCAAAATGGATATACAATAACATGGAAAATATGTAAGCAGAACATGAGTATATACAGAGATCATGAACAATATTTAAAAATAGAACAGGAGACATTTTGACTAAATAAACACAATATGAAATTGGAGAACATGGGGCTGGAGACCCAGGTGGACCAAAAGAGGGCGAAATTACCCCAATTTTGAAAAATTAAATTAAAATGAAATTTTGTTAACGAGATGGCAATTTTGAGTAATAGATAATTTTTGGGCAGGCTAAAAACCCCAAAAAAAAAGGCAAGAGAAAAGAAAATAAGAGGGAGAGGAGGGTGGGAGCTCAAGAGTGGAACGCGACAATGAAATAGATAGAGAGGCGTTTATATACCCACCCAGAGGAATTCACAGCTTCTCCAAGCTGTGAGGAAATCCAGGATATAGAGAAACAGCGGGAAGAAAAGGTGAGACAGACATAACCGAGAAATATGACAAAATGACAATCCAGACAGTTTGAGAAATAAAAGCCAAAAAACAAAGAGCGCATGGCAGCAGACCCCCTGTCCCTCTGCCCGGCTTCAATATACCTTAGTATTACACACTAAGCAACCATTGAATCTACCGGACAGAGGACACACAAGGAGTTTAAATAATAATGGCCGCAGCGCCTTTATTTAGGCAAAACACACAGGGACACACAAATCATACACACAACAATCATACAACACACAAAAGGGACGAAACACACAGATAGGAAAACTACTGCTCCCAGACCAGCCAAGGAACCAGTCCAAGAGCAGTAGTGATGTGAAAAGAAGTGAGAATAAGTGGAGAAGAAGTGAGAGTGAGTGAGAGTGCAGTGAAACGAGGCCAGGCAGACACAGAACATAAAAGCTGAAAAAATACGAGCTTAAGCAGCTCAAAAGCTGACAGGATGGGAACAAGATGAAAAAACCGGAAGTACTAAGAAGCCAGTTGAGATGCAAACAACGAATAAGAATCCGCCTCTGGCCTCATATACAAAGTATAGGCCTGGGACCTCCACCTGCCCAGTCTCTGAATGTCGTGGGCTGGGAGGCCAGCTTTGGCGGCCTGAGTGGCCGCCCCTGCCCGAAGAGAATGAGAAGAGTAAGACGCAGGTGGAAGACCCAGGGAGGAAACAATGGCTTTAATAGCCGAGTTGTAGAAACGATAAGAAAGAGGATGACCAGAATCCAGAAGGAAAAGTGGATGAGAAGGAGGAGCAGGAAAGCGATTGAGAAGAAAATAAATGATGCAAGGAGCACAAATGGAGGAGCCCGAGCACCCTATCGACACTGAGAACCCCTGGGGGGCGGTTTTGGAGGAGGGGGCACGATGACAAAATGACAATCCAGACAGTTTGAGAAATAAAAGCCAAAAAACAAAGAGCGCATGGCAGCAGACCCCCTGTCCCTCTGCCCGGCTTCAATATACCTTAGTATTACACACTAAGCAACCATCGTTACCCTGAAGAATTTTCCTCGCTTCTGGGAAAGAAACATTCAGGGTGGATTTGATTTTTAGAACTTCTTGTTCTCTTCTCCAGGTAGGGCAGTTGCGATCATATGTTGGGTGAGTACCCTGACAGTTCGCACATTTAGATGGTGCTGAGCAAGGGTTTACATGGCTGCTAGTATGCTCTTTTGACGAGCACTTTGCACACACTGATAATTTTGAGCAAGTTCGTCCGTGATGGCCAAACTGCTGGCAGTTGTAGCAGCGCATTGGATTGGGAACATATGGTGTGACTGGGCATATCTCCCAACCCATTTCGAGATGAGAAGGGAGTTTGTTGCCTGCAAATGTAATGATGAGGGTGGCTGTTGGCTCACCCCTTTTAAAGATTCTCTGTACTGCTGTTACTCCTCGAGGAGCCAGGTATTCTTTAATTTCCTCTTCTTCACAAGTGATGTTGTCCTGGGAGTAGATCACACCTTTGCAGGAGTTCAGAGATCGATGAGGGGAGACCTCTATGGGGAAACCGCAAAGTGCTTTAGATTGTAGGAGACTGCGTGATTGCGTTGACCTTTCAACTTCAATCAGCAAATCACCAGATCTCAGTTTCTTAAAACCCTTGGGTCATAGGCGTATGGCGCGTGCGATTTTTGGGGGGGCGAGCGACATTTGCCCGAATTTCAAGGTCTAGATTTAATACCATTTCAAATGAAATTGCCTGAAAATCATAAATTTTCAATAGTGATTATTTAGTCATCTGCCCAAATTTTTTTGCCTATTTGCCCGAATCTTACTGTATCCCAAACTTTGGGGGGGCGATCGCCCCCCCTGCCCCCCCCTCCGATACGCCTATGCCTTGGGTTGACCACATATGCCATGGATACCCTTAGTAATGCCAATGGCATGGAGGCGTCTGAAGGAAGGGTGATCACCACTTATGACCAAGAACCTTGGCCAGTGTGTAGGAGGAGCTCGGTATGATTCATCTTCAGACTCAGATTCGTGTCTGGTTCGCTTTTCTCGTTCACTTGCAGAGGAGTCTGATGATCTGTTCATTGTTTGTTTCTTTGAACTCATTCTTTGATTGTCAAGATAATCTCCCAGGGAGGGAAATTCCGTCGATGAATAGTTACCAGTGGGAAAATTTCCAATGCCACCAGGCTGATAACCCCCTGGGGAACGCGTGCCTTGATGATCCGGAGAGGCACGATCCGGAGCTGAATGCGAGATAGATGAAGCCATAGGAAGTTCATTTATTCATCCTCCATGCTCCCCACCCACCACGGAGCCCAACAGGGGGAGACCACTGTGGATAGGGCTGTGCCCAGTACCCTCGTCCCAAGGATACATGGAGGATATACTCTAAGAAAGTTAATTCAGTAATACAACCGCAATCAACATCAGAAATGTGGCCGGCATGTACACTTTGTCACAACTTTCCTTGATTGACCCATCAGCCATGGCCAAAAAGGACCATAGCCCTAATTGGAACATGACAAGCCGATTGACTGGACCGGGCCAATCCAGCTTCCCGTCTAGGAGAAATCCAGGCCAAAGCAGTGTCTTGTATGGAAGGAAGTAACTTAATTAGTCCCATCCAACTCAACTACCAGGACCCCTTCATCCTCCGACACGGGTCGCAACCCACGGCAAACAGGTTGCCCCTTTTCCGTCGGGGAGACGTGTGCTTGCGCACTGTCTCGTGTTGGCCATAAGAGACACAAGACTTCACCCTTGTGTTACCACCCACCGCCACGAGGAGGCCCGAGACCTGCGGGGGTCACCACAAACTGGAAATGTTTGTCAAAAAGCAGTGTGACCAGTGCTGCAAGAGCAAGCCTGCTGATGTCCTTTCAATCATTGAGCTGTGTGACATTCGGGATGGCTTGAAATACATTTTTAATAATATAATTTCATTTCTTGTACACAAAAGTACGAATAAATATGATAATAATAATAATAACCTACCAAGAAACATTCCAGTGCTTTTCTGTAACCAACTGTAACAATTGTTGGGGTTTGGCCGGCATGATATGGCCAACAAATGCTTGCACAGCTCTTTTTTCTGTGAGACACATTGCTGACACACTTCCTCATTGTCATTGGAGTGCAGACAATTGAACGACAAGACTTGAATTGCCACCTTGTACATTTTGAAAATTCGTCAAGCAAGAAAAGTGACAGACACAGTGAAAACAACTGATGCATCTAGCATCAAAAGATCAACAACTGTATATGCTCCCATATGCACCAAGAAAAATGCTTTCTTCTGATATCATCATCCAGGTGTAGGAAGTCTACCCATTGAAAATGATTCTGGATATTGCAGAGACCACAATGTATGAGCTTTGTTGTATTGACTTACATAAACAATCTAAAAATCAATCTGTTTGAACAAAATTGAGTGAGTTTTAAAATCTCAATAGTTACGGAAATTGCTGTGTGATTGCTGTAGTCGTTATGCTCACAACATAAATCTTATGAGAGCTTTTTTGCAAATCAGCAGTCACACACAAAATCATTTACAATTAACAAACTGACTTCGCTATCTACATGTTTTACAGTAATTTACCAAGTTGGGTTATATCTAATCATCTCTTCAGGTTCCTGCTTTACTTTCAGTAAAATACGAGCGCTTACCAAAATGCTCCGTATCTTGAAAGGAGATTGTTAATAGTTATAACTAGTTGTGATCAACTATTTCTATATCAAAACACCTGACGAATTCAACAACATGGGTCATCATGACATCAACAAATAATTCTGTTGTCGATAAATCCGAGTAAAGATTTGCTATTACCAAACATAACTCGTGTATATGACGTCTGTACAAGCAAAATAAGAAGAACCTCACACTGTAAATTTTGAATTTTGATTTAGCTTGTTGTTTGCAAGTTACAACAACATAAAGATTATCATAACTCAAAACTACAAGCTATCATGGCTCAAACAAATTGTGCAACCATCTCACTCAATTATTTGAGCTAACTCAAAGTTTCAGAATTTGCAGTGCAGAGCAGTCCAAGACGTGATTTACCAAAATATTGAATGACGAAAGAAAAGGTTCACCAGTTAGGCTATATCACTTCATTTTTATGATTATGAAGGGACTGCACATGTTAGGCACAATTTAATTTGAAAGGAGTTTTAATGAAATTATGCGTGACATAAGAGGTTTTTGAAATTTCTGACTTAGACTGCATCTGCCAGTGCAGGATAATTCTACAAGAATTTTCAAATTGAACCACTGTTATTCGGAGTCATTATTCAACAATCTTGTCGAAAAGATGCAGATCTATGACACAAAATTACTACAGGGTGGTCAAAAAAAAACTTTACACTTTTGAATAACTTTTTGGATGACGCTCATTGTAACAAATGCTTATTTTTCAATGCAAAAACAACTTATATAGCAAAGAATAACTCTTCTAGAGAGAATATATTCATTGAGACGTCCTTTTGGACTGATGACTTCTCTGCAGTGGGCCTAAATGATGCAGAGGTGTCAAAAATGTAACTTTGTGTCCGTTTTTCCCGTACAAATGTAATGGATGCCTTTATTGGGCAACTAAGATCTGTGGCGTCTTGCAGGGATCTGCCTCTAAGTTTGCCCATCCAGAATAATCACATTGATTGAGATCTGGTGATAACAGGGGCCATATTGTCCAGCTGAGACACTTGAGCGAACCTTGATCCAGTTCTGGGCTTTGCAAGGGAGTGTGGCTGATGCCCCGTCTTGTTTGAAGATCAAATTATCTGTGGCACTGTATGTCTTATCTATCCAGGGCTTTAGATGCTCTTTCAAGATGTTAATATGTACCTTTCATGTGATTTCAACACCCTGATCATCCACCTTCAGACGGCTTTGTTTTAAAATCTTATAATGGCCATAGTGAAGTCTGAACTTGCTCTAGCACCTTCTGGTTTGTGCTGAATTGTGCCTCTGTCTTCTCAATTTCATTTTATGTTGTATTTATTTTGTCCTGTGAAGCTCAGTAGCTTCAAAATTGCTGATGGGCCATGAACAACCCAGAGTAGTAAAAACGCAGGAGCACTCCTGGCTTCTATTTTGTCTGCTATCAAAAAAGTAATGAACCGTTTTGATTATTAACAAATTTTCCAAAGATCTAACATACTTGGCTTGTATAAACAATAAATACCCAGCCACTGACTCAATCATGGCAGCCTAGAAAATGAAATATCAACTGTAAAGTTTTTTTTTGACCACCCTGTAACTTCCTGAATTATGTTGATCGAAAGAAAAAGATTATTTGCCGAAACAACTGTGCTGAAAATTTCAATAGCAGATATTTGGTGAACATTAGTGCTTTAATCAAATACCAGACGTTCCCTGGTGAGGTCTGGAACTGCGGTTTTCCTGTTAAATGAAAACATCCTCTGAAATATTTCCTGGCATGACACAATATCTTAGTATAATGATTCTTCAATTTGGTCAAATGCCTTATTTAAAGTGTGGAAATGTGAAATCACATCAGCCATTCTCAACATGAAAAGAAAGCATTTTCTATTCCTCTGAACTTGTTACATCCCATGCATCTGAAAATTGTTCACTTTCCAATGCGCTTTTGCATTTTGACACCAAAACAAGGCGTGGGTGGAGCATTCAGTAGCTTTGATTTTTCAACAATGACATTTGGCCTCAAAAACACTAAAAGAGTAAAAGCCTGTGAGATACCAATACCAAAGCCTGCATCAGTGTGCTCAACCATATACCAAAGCATTTAGATAAAAGTTTGTGATATCTATGACTCGGGCAGACATTCTTCATTTCCGTGCACTGAAGTATGACAAAGGAACACCTGTGCATTGTAAGCAGTGGCATCCATATAAAACAATCACTTCATGTACCTACACATGTGCATAGTGCAGCACTACAGTAGTATGTAAGGAAAACAATATTGGTTTGACAGCATGTAGTACCACAGGTTTTGCAACTTGACATACATGTACGATGGTTTTGATTGACAAGACATGCAGCAGATTTTGCAACTCAACCAATATCTACATGATTACACAGCTCTTTTTTCTATGAGACTTACTGTTGAAACACTTTCAGATGTCATTTGTTGCTGAAAAAGGTCTGGAGTGTCGACAAAGTTGCAACTCAAAAGACATGATTTTGAAATGTCACCTTGCACATTTTTAAAATTCTGCGAGTAGGAAAAGTGGCAGACATAGTCTAAAGAAACTCTTGCCATGTCAGGAGAACCTGCTTCCTTTTGCACAAGACAGTGATGACAGAGACATTATATTTCATTTTAAAGCGCTGTATGACATCCTAATTCATTTGAAAAAGAGGGGGGGGGGTACAAAGAGGAAACAAGGAAGAAACATTGCAAACAAATGTGCAAAGCATTGCAAAGCAAACGTGAACACCAAAAGAAACTTGCGGACAGAAAATGCGGACAACCTGTGCATTGAATTTCAGATAAATGCTCCCATACACAACAAGCGCAACATGCTTTCTTCTGATGTCACAATCCAAGTGTGGCAGGTCGACCCATTGAAATGATTCCGGACATTGCAGAGACCACCATATATACATAATGCCCAGTTCTCACGGCACGTTACAGAGAACTTTTTATCCCTGAGGGATAGCTTGAGATGAATTCTAGGAAAAAAATTACCAACCCGGCGACACACAATGTTTATAAAACGATTATATAATTAATTAAAAGCATATCACGGCGGTATAAGATCGTAAATCGGCGGGATAAGATCGTAAATCGGCGGGATAAGATCGTAAATCGGTGGGATAAGATCGTAAATCGGCGGAGACAAGATCATATCCCTGTGGGACAGATCTAAATGCCTGTGGGGATGTCAAAAATCGTCGGCGGGATGTCAAAAGACAGTCAGCGGGATGTCAAAAACTGCCGGCGAGGCTGCAAATGTCCCGCAGGGAAAGTAAAAATATCCCGCAGGGGCAGGAGAGGTCCCCTCAGGGGCAGGGGATGTCCTAATATCCCGCCGGAGATGTTTTTGAGTCGTTCTCACTGAAAAAACCCCCGCCGGACATCCAAAAATCAAGAAAATTTTGGGCTCTGTTCCGGCGTCATGGAAAAAAAATTTCAACATGTTGAAACTTTTTTGACATCCACGGCTCAGTTATTCCATTTCTAGGAACCCCTGAGGGAAACAAAAAGTGCACCCGAGGGATGTGAAAAGTTGTCGGCGGGATCACCCAAATTCATCCAAATTACCAGGAAATACCATCCCGCCGACGCCTAAAGTGCTCCGTAACGTGCCGTGAGACTGTAGCATAAGGCTTTGTTGTACAGGCCTCCAGTACAAATTGGAATCTAAGACCGTTAGTCAGAAGGCAAATATTGTTTCAAACATTTATATAAGCGAGTTTTGAAATATTAACCATTCAAGAAATGCCACATGCTGTAGTCTCTATGCTAACAGTGCTAATCTTATGATATGTTTTTGGTAAATCAGCATTCGCACAGGAAATCATTTCAATCCCATAATTTCGGGGTGGGGGGGGTTTACACGGCTTGACGGCGAATACCAACCAAACCTCAAAATAGAGTCAACTTACCCGCCCACTTTGCAGAGGTCCTGGAACTACTATGACAACAATGCTGACAAAGATAAAAACAAGTGCCCTCCTGGAGGACCTCAACACAACATCATGCACATATCAGACAATGGGATCACCTCGACGTATTCTCCTTGATCTCATATTTCACATTGAGGTAACAGCCACACAAAACAATCACTGTGAGCTAATGCATATCTCAGCTATTTAACCTGTGTTGTGTCAAGCTCGCAGAGAGACGAGACCAGTTTACCTTTATCTTTAACGTTATAGCGAAAGTGTTGCTGCTTCTTAGAACTTTTATAGAAATTTCAAAGAAATTTGGCTTTAATTGGGTAAATCAAACAGAAAAAGATTTTAGACATACGAGCGGATATATCATCGCGCTCGGCACGTGATGTCATGAGACCATTAAGAGATAATTTCATCGTTGAGGAACCTAATTGCGGGGGAGTGTCAGAGCCTTTTACGTCTTAATGACTTTCATCATTGTCATTTCATGGCAATTGTTATATATACCAGAGTATCCTTTTGTTATGTCAGACCCTGGATCAGTTTCTGCTTAGATCAGCATCTGTAAGAGGCAAACAAGATGACAAAAGGCTTTATGTCCATTGTCCACATCAAACGCAAAATATTGGGTAAAACAGTCTTCAATTAAGTAGTAAAGATACTGGTATCTTGTATGCAATCCTATGTATTTATGTACTCAATAACAAAGCTCAAACTAATGCTTCGTTGTTCGCAGGCTATAATTTCCCAGAATAAAGCAATAGAAATAACAGCCCACATAATGACACAAGCAACAAAAGGGTCAAGTCTTCTTACCTTCAGAGAAGATCAAATCTGCAGGCCCAGTTGGTACACCAGAGAGAGGTAAACACCTTAAAGTGTTCATCATGAAGATACTATTCAAATCTTTGTTCTTTCTTCACTGCAGCTATCAAGTTATGAAAAGCCCGACGTAATCATTTTTAGGTTCTAACCCTCCTCACAAAGGCTACATGTACAATGACGCTACGTACACACTTACATAAAGATTAAATACAGCAGTAAGTTAGGGTATATTGATCAATGATAGTCCTATTACTGTTGCAGTTGCTTGTTTTTCGCAGCGGAGGTACACTGGGGCTAACCGCATACATGTTGGAGGTGCCTTCTTGAAAGGAGCATTCGAAATCGACAGGGTGACAGAAAGATAAACACTTCCTCCTGAGAATGTCTATCTTGAATGATAAATACCTTGCTGTTTCTTGGCTCAGATCAAGATATACATATATATATACAGTTTCTGTTTGGATGCTGTGAGGCAAACACCAGATGTGAGAAATATGCATTGTGTTTGTCACACTTCATGTTGCAAAGTGGCATTCTGAGAGAAAGTATCAGATTCTCCTTGAAGAGCGTCATCCAAGTCAGCAACGATGTTGAGGGCTCTGACATGCATTGTGTACACTAAAAAAAGGATTGTCTGATACCAGACAATAATTGTTCAATGACAATCAATGAAATTTTGAACAGTTCAATTGTCTGGTTTAGACAACCACTTAATTGGACATAAAATTAATTATAGTTGAGACCTCACCAATGTCACCATGTTACTTTTACCAGATTATTGTTAATTTTGCAACAAATATGACTCAAAAGAAATACAAGGTAGTCAACGAAGCTTACGAGGTCTAAATTAGCCACCTCCTCTTCTGTTCTAACATGCATTTTTGACTAAACTGCATGTTAGAACCCCAAAACCGGTGTCTATAACTACTACTTAGTAAGTCAGTATGGGTAGGTCTTTTCAGTAGAATTTATATTTGAAACAAAGTCACAATAATTGACCAATTGATCATTCTAGCTTGGATGAACCTCTATGCTGAAATTAATTCAGGACTGTAAGTCTGAAAATTATATTGTGGTCATGTATCACAATAAACAGTTCCAGGTAACTTTGTTTAATGAAAATACAATTCATCCAAATCAGGATTAGCTGCCTAGTTGATGGCTTTTTGACAAATTAACAAACAGGAAGAGATCAACAAGCAAAGAGAGACACATATCTGAGAAACAATAATTTCTATCCGCAGAAGAAAAAAAAAAGTACATTCTCCTTTGATTGCACCCGTTTGATTACACTCCCACTTGACAATATTTCCATTTCAGTCATCCTTGTGTCCATTTCAGTCACCCTGTTCACCAACCATATTGTGGCCTAAACTTAATGGCATTTTTTTGTTTCTAAAAATATAAGTGTCCGCACTCAAATTTACAAAAGATCTACTTACCCAGGGGATATATATTCCCTGTCTCCCCATTCACATTTAAGGACCAAAATAAGATATTCAATTAGCCCTGTATTAACCTTCACCATCCAAGTCATTATATGCAAATTGCACAGTACGAAAACAATTCCATTTCCAGCATACCATCAATTTGGTATCATAATTCATACCATAAATACACCCAGCTATATGGAGTGGAATATCTTTCCTAGATTAGTACTATACCTCATCCCTGCCAGAGTGCAAACACAATTTTCCTCCAGTAATTCAAATTGTGGTTCTATGTCTCTTTCTAATTTTTGATTATCAATGACTTTTTTAAAAATGACCACAATTTTTCCATGACTTTCCATGACTATGGGAACCCGGCTTGTATCATGTACCTATGCTTAGGCAATAAAGGCCTTCTCTTTCGATGGATGGATGATTGGGGCTTCACGTATTTACGCACTTGGTAGGCTAATTAGGACGGAGGATGACAAGGCAATGAGGTGAAGGATCAATGAAACTGCTGTCTAACACAGGCCCAGGTGACCTGGCAAGAGCTGGATTCGAACCCAGGACCCAGCGATTGCCAGCCCAGCATGCTACCATTGCTACCACTAGACCAAGCCGGATAGCAGAAGTGATAGTATAGTCAACTCCCAGGTTTATCAACATTTTTTGTCTGTTTAATTTTCAGGCCATAGAAGCAGACAAACTTTCAGTTTATGGCAGTGAGACAATGCAGTTTGAAAATAGGTATCATGACTTATAATAGTGACAAAAAATACAAATGAACACATTGTCCCAGCCATATCCAACTTCAAAAATTATATCATGGCAGTTCGATATTGCAAGCAGTCAATCTGTTAAAACTGTAAAAGCAATGCAGTGCAAATATCTTAGTTATAGACAGGACTATATTATACAATTTGGATCACCATACTAATGAAGCTAGTCCTCAAGATTAAAAATAATTCTGCCTACATTATGTAGACGGAACTCCCAATTATGCGATTCGCAGTTAGGATTAACATATGTTAATTCCGTCCAAGCATCTTAGAAAAATAGCTGAAGCGCATAATGACTTCAAGTGTTTTGGAATTTTAATCATCTGGAGGTGTGAATAAATGCATTGTTAACTTCCAGAGTTTTGCCAAGCCAGCAAAATCCCAATTTTAGTGCATTTCAGTCTTGACCTGTTGTCAGCAGTAATTCTTCACAAATTTCACAAACATAAATAAAAAATATAATTAATGCTGCCTCAAAAAAGTGGGAAAGCAAAACAGCAATTTCATTAGTTATGTGGGAAGAAAGGAAAATTTCACTATGAAAATAACATTTTTTGAGTCATGATAACTGATGTGTCACATCATACTATTAAAGTTGTATATAGACATCAATGACATCACAACAGACCCTTTCCGTCCCATTGAAAAGAACTGTCAATTTGTCATAGGGTAACCTGTCACCATGGTGTAACTCATTCGGTGACTTGTCCTGACAGCACTAAAATACAGAACAGCATGGCAACAACAGAGATATAACCTCACTTGGAACATTCCAATGCATTTCTGTAATCACTTGTAATGTGTGAATTGTAAAAGGATCATAACCACAAGCATATTCAATGATGGCAATACGATTTTCAGGGAAATATGATTTTTCAGGGCAAATTAGGGCAAACCCTGGTCAATATCAGGCAGGCCACAGTCCTTGTCACATACAGGTCTGTTATGTTTGACAATTCAGTTAAAATAACTAAACTAAGTGACCGTTCAGAATTTATGACTGGGGGGGTGGGAGTTTTGCTGGAACTTCCCGTCAAAAATTGATACCCCCCTTGAGTTTCATGCGGATTTTTAGTACCCCACCCTTAGGTTTCATGCGCATTTTTAGTACCCCCCTCGACATGCAAAGCAATACACACATATATACTGTTATGCACGGCCACGCGTACAGATTTGCGTCATTTCGCGGACTTTTGCGTGTCAAAAAGTCCAAATGAAATGAGTTTATGCATGTTTTTAAACATTTTTTCTTTGTTAAAATTTCTTACCCCCCCCCTTGTAAGTGTTGTCAAAGATTAATACCCCCCTTGAAACATGTGTGAAAAGTTAGTACCCCCTCGGCCAAAACTCCCACCCCCCCCCCCGCCCAAATCATAAACTCTGAACGGTCCCTAAAATGTAGTTATCAACAACATGCACAAGGCTTGAAATAATTGTTTGAGACTGAATGCACAGTAAGCCCGTATGCAAGTGTTACTGATTACCACCGTTTGGTTTAAAGATCTTAACAGCCAGGAAATATGACTAGCAAAAGGAGTGGACTGTTGCAATGTGAAAATGGCACTTCGTCACTCATGATAACTGATGAAGTGTCATCTTCTCTACATTCAATATGGCAAACATAAAGGCTGTTTGTTTAGTTATGATCAAGTGAAGGCCATTTGATTTGTCATGACTGATTTTAGAGAAAAAATCTTAATCCTTTTGTTTGTTTGTCACCAATAAGTGGGATTAGTCTCCTTAAATCAAATTAACATTGAAAGTATTGGTATGATCATGAAAAATCATCTGCATAATGACACAAAAAGTGCCATTTTCACAGTGCAGCAGTCCACTCTTTTCGCATATCAAATTTCCTGGCTGTAATTGTCAAACACATCATGACACTATGCTCTGAGTCAATGACTCAAATTTTAAGGATACGACATATAGTTATTGGATGGATAATAAGTCTTTGTGGAATGATAAATCAGCAGTTAAATTAAAACTGAAGCAGGGTTATTTCCCAGATAAACATGTTTGTTTTTAGCGGGCTGTACTCAATATATGCTGTCCTCTTTAGATTGGATTAAAAGATAAAATTTTCATAGTCAATATTTCTCAAAGTGTATATTTTCTGTTGCAGGATGCTTGGCATCAAAGACGAGGCAAAGAAAATCATCATCAAGTTCAAAAACAGGTGAGTCGATGTCTATCGATTAATTCCAGTCAGATGCAACATATTATTGCCAGAAATTGTTCTTTAACGTCTCATCCGAACAACATTCCGCTGGGATTTTGCTCATGATGATACACTGATAATTTCTGATTCCCCAACTGGGGTTCGAACCCATACAGGCCAAGACCTTCAGCGGAGCAGACGGGAACATTACAGCGAAACACTTTGATATAGAATTAGAGTGGACTGTGGCACTGTGAAAATGGCACTCCGTGACTCATGATAGCTCATGAAGTGTCATCTTTTCAACTTTCAACATGGGAAACATAGAGGCTGTTTGATTAGTCATGATCAAGAGTAAGCCATTTGACTTCTCATAACAAATTTTAGAGTGAAATTCAGATGCATAATCCTTTCGTTTGGCTGTCACCAACAAGTGGGATAAGTCTCCTTCAACCAAATTAACATTGAAAGTATTGGGTTTGATCATGACAAATCATCAGCATGATGACACACGAAGTGCCATTTTCACAGTGCCACAGTTCACTTAAATTCTATATCAAAGTGTTTCACTGTAAGCACTTGGCCTCCTAGCTGCGAATTATACATAGATTGGTTATGGCATTAAAATTGTTTTTCTCCTTTTTCTGGAAGAAATTGTCTTGCTCTTCTAATTAAACAATAATTCAGTTCTAAATCAGATATGGACATTGGACAGACATAGATAATGGGTAGATAGATAATAGATAGACACATAGACTGAGCTTACAGAGCTGCTAAATTACAACTGAAATTTCTAGAACTAGGTCGCCATCAAAAGTTGGTCTGAATGAAACATAGTGCAATTTTCTCACAACATATATACATACCTGTGTCATTTTCCAAAGCAAACTTGCTCTTTAAAGGGCAAATGTAAGCTGATTATGTTCGACAGAAAGGGAACTTCATCCTCAAACTTCCGCACTGTACACCCCAGAACCCTGGGCTTAGACTAAGTTCCATTCAATTCAGCCCACTTAATTTTACAAGAACAAGGATGATTTTGTCTGGTAAACCCAGAATGATAAATTAACACAAGGACAATGTAGCATAATAACAACCCACATCATCATTCATTGTATAATGGAAAAAAGAGCAACTGAAACTTCCTATTTTGCAATTTCGAATTTATCCGACACAAAATCTTTAAAGGTTCGCATGCATACAGGGTTTAGAAATACACACCAAATTCCAATGTTTACCTTTTTTTCTAATGTTGACATTCCAAGATGAAAGTATGGGTTACTGTTCAAGAAGTTGATTGTTGCACGTATGTGAATTGCATCTATAGTTTGATTGATACCAACCGTTACAATCCACAGAATTTTAATTAAAAGCTATACTTGCAGCATTTTTTATTGACTTGCTAAAGAAATAAGTAAATTTAGCTGGATGGGTGTCCTGCACTGTAAAAAAGAAATGTTGAATTTACAGTGAAATGCCATAAATTATTCGCATAATTTCGGGGTGCCAACTTTTTTATTTGATGACTCAAATTCTGGAAGAATGTATTTGATTACTCTGGAAGTTAAGTATTCAATGTCTCATAATCTAGAAGCGAGTCATTACTCCAGAATTGCAGAAGAGAGGTTTGTTTTTGAGACAATTTATGGTCATGCAAGCGGTCCATGAAGTTCTGGCGAGCCTTCGACATGACACAGCTCAGGGCAGCCAGAGAGAAGCATCCATGGGCAGAGACTGAGGGAGCCCAAGGATATTACATGCTGTAGTTTTCATGTTGTGGCATTCTCAAGTTTTGGTGATCACTGTGCCATGTGAGTGATGAGAAGACTGGGAGTCTGGCACAGTGTAGTAATATCAGATTAGTATAGCGAATGACTGTAATGACTCGCATTCACTCTAACACAAGTAATGGGTAATTACAACCTGTGAACTTGATATGCAAAAAGGGTAGATTGTTGCACTGTGAAAATGGCACTTCGCGAATCATCATACTGATGATTTGTCATGATCATTCCCAATATTTTCAATGTTAATTTGATCTTAGGAGACTAATCCCGCTTGTTTGTGACGGGCAAACGAAAGGATTATGCGTCTAAGTTTTATTCTAAAATCAGTTACAAATCAAATGGCATTCTCTAGATCATGATGAATCAAACAGCCTCTATGTTTCACATGTTGAATGTAGAGAAGATGACACTTCATTGGCTATTATGAGTCATAGAGCGCCAAAATATGTATGGACCGACACTCATTTTTTTCATATCAAGTTTACAGGCTGTAACGTGAAATATCTTGAATATTCTTCTGCGGCTTGTATTGGTTAGAATCCCTCGTGAAAAACAATATTCCCTGGGGACCAAAGAACGTGACTGGATTGAACTGATTCATAAATTACGTTCATTTTCCAAAAAGTCATATATAGGCCTACATACAGACGAATATTGGTAGACAGCAATTTTTCTTTATCAAGAGGTAATTGCAAATCCATGGCCTGTAGTATCTGTAGCCAGCGATGACACAAAATTGAGAGAAGAAACCATACTTACCTCAGTTTTTTATCCAAGCAACAATATTAATTTAATGACAAAGGCGAATGTCCTCTTGAAACAGAGATCCTCAGAATAACAATTCTTTTTGGTAACTAGAAATAGAAATACGCGGAAATATTATGAAGTAATCTTCTCGCCCCCAACACATAGAATTCGCTGGTCGATAAGCAAGATATACGCTGGTTTGAATAGGCAAGTGCCTAGATTACACCTCCTCAGTACTGTTTTTTTCTGTGTCAAAACTTCCATATATTTTCATTTCTTGTACATAGTATTTGATAAGTAAGTGAAACACAGACCCAATGTTATTTAATAGGGAAGGGTGGTTCACTTACTTATCAAAGACTTTGACCCATACCTAACTCCGACTACAGCAGAGAAAATTGGCTGCGATCGTTATCCTACATGCCTCACATATTGGCGTTTACGACCCAATATGTTTTCCTGTCATCGGATGAGAATTCATGCCTCCACATTCAGTTTGGTTGAGGATGTTTAGCATTGATGCAATGGCACAATATGATGTAATTCACTTACTTACAGGCACCACTGTATAAGTCAAAGTAACATCAATTGATAAATTAATTATGCTGCGAATCGTAAGAACTTATTCCCAGCAGTATCAATAATCACAAGATGTTTTCCCAACTTTCTTTTTAGACTATTTGATTGGTCAATTAAGAAGCTCAGTAAATCAGATTGAGACAAAATGCTATGTGCACGATCAAATGCAGAACATGCTCATCGACTGTTGCAATAGCCTTGTTATCAACAAACAATAAATAAGTACAAAATAATCAAGGAGCTCACAAAGCAATTTCATGGAAATTGATTTTTTTAAAATTGTGATAGCACAAATTCAGATACCATGCAGGTATGCAGGGGAAATCAGGGCACATTGGGACCCTGGGCAAAGTTGGAAGGGAGGGTTTTCTTGGTTCCCGCCTGACAAGGTATATGACACGGTGTCGGGTGATGCCATCAAATCTTGTCAAATCCCACCCTAATGTTTCTATCCTTTGTAAACTGTTTTGAACTGTTTGAAGTTATTAACTGTTGGCACTACAAGGCGCAGTGTATATAGTCGTATGCACTTCTTATATTTACTATCTAGTGTACATAGCGTTAAAATTGTTTCTTATTATTTGATGTCACAATATCCTAGGGTCGAGGCACATCGGGACAGTTATGGTCATGTCACATTTTGCTGCCTGGCAACAAAAGAGTAGGTACAGGCTAATATCTAATGTCTTAGATTTAAGCTTGACAGTTCTTGTGATTCTAAGACACTAAGGCCCCTTATGCTTGGTGGAGGTTCCTTAGAGGGATTACAGAACTGTTTTTCTCAGCTTTATACAATTTCATTGCTAAGTTTCTGTGTTTGTCATAATATTGAGATTAAATATAAATATCCTAATGTGTGAAATAAACCAAGACCAGATTGTGTGCAAGCATAGACTGCGCTTGAGCAAAACCACAATGCAATATGACAAGGTTCACATGCATCACAGCAAATATGAGCATTTAAACCTTCAGCAAAGCTTTAAATTACGTACACAAAAATCAAACTTAATCGATCCATATAAGACCATAAAATATGCATTGTTAAACCGAGGCCTTGTTAACACTATCAATTTGGTGTATGCATCCTCCTTCTTCAAACATGTACATTAACATAAATATTGTGGAATGGATATTTCTAACATTTGTCAGTGGGGCCTGGTACATGTGCAGTTGTGTATTATTCAAATTTTTGCTAAAAAAAAAAGTAGGGGAGACTTAGGTAAGTTGTGTCGTTTTTGCCTTGGGGTGATTTTCTATTTTTAAAAACTTACTTTGTGAAGCAATTAAAACAATGGGACACAACAATTGAATTAGGGAGATAATGGTGGACCTTCACAAAGAGTTCCAGGTTGAACATCTGAACCCCTGTGTTGCTGTAAGGTTTATCACTGGATTAGTCACGTTGGTTGATCCCTTTTTTTTAAACTTACATTGTATTTTACCTTTTTTCACATATTTTAATCATTCATATAATATTTGCAGCATATAACTGGTTTGTTATAGTATCTTATATTGACACAATTTACTGGTTGTCTACATGTATCATACCATGCCACCAGTCACTCCAAAATTAGTTTGGGGACAATGTCACTCAAATTACAGCTTAAGTGTTACTCACAATTCTGACAACATATCAGTTAAACATGTTAAATTATAAGTTACATGGGGCAGGAGACATTCATGTTGCTAATTCAGCACTGGCCAATTGTAAGTTTTATCTATAAATTTTGAGTACAGAATTTTCACAATCAAAAATGATATTTTTGTCTGGTGCAGCTGAGACTGAGCCAAGGCCCACACCATCAGAATATAACCATCAATGGAACCTCCAACACTAGCTTCATGTATCAAATTAGGGAATCATCTGCCTGATTTTGTTTCAAATTAACGATGGTTTTTAAAAGTTACAACTTGCCCCAGTCTCCCCTAGTGATAATTCGATTAAATTATGGAATGCATGCAGCATTTACAGTACAATTTAATTTTTTTGGTTTTGGAAGATTATCTATCTCATTGATAATTTATTCAATTCAAACCAAAATTATTGATTTAGAGGCACTGAAAATCAAGTAATTATGTTTTGGTCTAGATCCCATCCCCTCATCCAACATCCTTCCAATAAACAGTTTGATTGTACATATCTGAAACTTTGGCATGTATATCAAGGTATTTTCTTACAGAAAAATTGATGGCACATGCTCCATCGCATTGTTCCAGCAACAGAACTGTGCAGTCGTGGGTTTGCTGCTGCGCTTTGTGATTTGTCAGTTTTATCAAGATTATGTATGTGTTGGTAAAACAATGCAAGTCAGTTAACTGGTGTGTTTTCCTCAGTATGGGCTTGATGAACCAATGAGGTTTATTCACGATTGACCATATGGTCAAGACACAGATTCACAGCTTCAGGTGTTATCAACTGCCAGTTCACTTCACAGCTTCAATTCTTCTTTTGTATTTGACCACTTCTGGCTCAGTTTTGTTTCAGTAACAGAACAATGACAAACAACAAATTTCTTACACTGAGGTTTATTCACGATTGACCATATGGTCAAGACACAGAATCACAGCTTCAGGTGTTATCAACTGCCAGTTCACTCCACAGCTTCAATTCTTCTTTTGTATTTGACCACTTCTGGTTCAGTTTTGTTTCAGTCACAGAACAACGACAAACAACAAATTTCTTACAATGGGATGGTGTGCATTGATTGGAATTGAGCTGAACATCCAGATTTTCAGGGGGGAGGGCCTTCGAATTTTTCCTCAATGGGAAATTATATTTTATTTTGTGGCAACAGCGACATTAATTATTTATTTTTCAAGCATCCCATATCCCAAAATTTTCATTTCTAAATCAAGCAACACCCCGTTAATTAAAACCCCACCAGAAATATTTATTTTAAGACTGCCCAGAAAGAGTTTATTCATTTTTTATTTAAAAAAAAAATCCAAACCAGAGCTTGTCACAAAAAAAAAATTCATGTGAACTGATTCTCTCTTTTCATAATCACAGATCATAATATATTTTCAAATTTTCATTCAGTAGCTGGGACTTGCCAAAAATTACTCATAGTTCATGTGAGGCAAAATGAGCAATGATTAAAATTAAATTTTCTCATATTATGACCTGTATGTTAGAAACAATTAAGAGACCTCATGGTAGGATAGGCCTACACCGCCACACACTCACCAATCCACAAATTCCCTAACCTAATCCCCTCTTATCCCCACCTAGCCTCAAATTCCCTCATCTTACTTAAATTCCCTCACCTGGCCTCAAATACCATCAACTACCCTCACTCAACTAAACTCAGCTCAACTCAACTACCCCCAGATTTACCCTCTGTATCCCTCAACGACCCCTGGTTACCCGTTCATCACAGTGGTTACCCTGTTGGACTATGTCGGCACGAGGGTGAATTCTGCCAGGAGGGCTGTTGAGAGGGGTCGGGGCGGGATGGGTGATAGACTGATAGGCCTTGACATCCGGTACTACTTGATTTTATTGGACCAGCAGGGTGCAGTACACAGTAGTAAGATGTTATGTACCACTCTTGGTACCAATGGAACTTTTATAGATCAATCATTGGTTTTCCAGACAGGACACGAAAACTGAACAGAAATTATTTATTTAAAAAAAAAACAACTCCCAAGCCCCCCCCCCCCACCCTTGGTATGAAATGTGCTCCCTGAATGTTGAATGCAAGCAAGTTCTAATCCTTGAGATTTGGCAATCACACAAATCTGGGCTGTTATTCATGCTGTCTCTTGGTTATACCTTTAAAGTAACCAGGCATGACTGTTCACCAAACTGCTGGTGGTCAAAAATAAAAGAGAGTTTTCAAACAGTGGTCAAATACAATAAAATTGCAATAACTGTGACACAACTTAAAAAGGTGTCTGGCCATATGGTCAATCATGAATAAACCTCAATGAGGTTTATTCACGATTGACCGTATGGTCAAGGCACAGATTAACACCTTCAGGCGTTGACAACAGCCCAATCACTCCCCTACAATGATGCTTTTCTTTTGTATTTGACCACTTCTGCCTCAGACACCTCACTGACCAGCAAGTGGTCAAAGGCAATCCTACTCGGGGAGAAATAGTTCCCTTTTGTCCTATGTATTAATGCAGAACCATGAGCTCAAAAAGGCATGGAAAATTTATCTACAGTTACAACTAATTCAATGTGCATATTTCTGAAATATGAGCAAAAAGAAAGGCCAAATGAAAAAGACAATTTATATGCTTTTTAAAGTCTGATAACATTGTTTGGATTGGATGTGCAATGGAGCAAAACCCCAAACAATTATATTGTCTTGTAAGCGATGCTTGGTGTATCACACTCAATCTGACAGTTTAGCTTGATAAATCAAAATAAGATCAATCGAGGTAAACATTATAAATTTATGTGAAGGGCAGAAATATAGAGTGACATTTGAAAGAGGATGACTGTTCAATATATAATTATATAATTGAAAAAGAAGAGACAGAAAGATAGATAGATAAGATAGATAAATAGATAGATAGATAGATGACAGACATGATAGATACTAAGATACATATAATTGAAAAAAGAAAATATAGATAGATAGACAGATCATATAGATAAATAGATAGATAGTTGAATAGATCAAGATAGACAGATATGATAGACAGATAGATAGATAGATATAACTTAGGGGGTGCCCATTTAATTTTTGGGGGGGGGGGCAGGCTTGGAGTTCTCCTTTGACGGGAAAGTATTTATTTCATGGAAACGGGTGCAGTAATTATTAATTTTGTGCACACAAAGTCGCTGAATATTCATTTCCAAATCATATCAACCAACATCTTGTTAAGAAATACCCCTAACAGAAAATATTTATTCAAGACTGACCAAAAAGGATTTATTTATTTCATCAAAACTGAGCAATAAAGCCTCCCCTTGATAGCAAATAGTTGCCCGCCCCCTACAATCATCTATTTGAATGAGTGTCCACTGTCCACGCACGTCGCATAAAGACTAGTAAGTGCATAAATGGAGGATGTAAAATCCTACCACCCACACTTATCTACCTTTATGTTATAAAAAGTCACATTTAATGACGTGTTATCTTTATTCTCGACAAAGCCAAAAGGCAATAAGGTCGATTATAATATTATTACTTCAAGATCAATTTAAGGCTAATGACACCTATTTTAAAGATAAGGGGCAACCAGAGGGAAGGGGGAGCTGCATTTTCTTTTTTATAAATAATTTCTTGCTCAGTTTGGAGCATGAAATTACTGTAAAATAAATAATTTCCCACCGAGGAAAATTCCAAGCCCCCATTCTGACTAGTCTTGCTGACTCTGTGATCCCTTTTTAAAATTGTTCCCGCAGATTTTATATGACACCCTCGCTTTTTGTATGTGAGTGTTATGTGTAGTCCTGGATCTAAGGAAATAAATGAAAATCCAATGTCCATGTCACTTCACTTCCCTTCAACAGTTCACATAAAAAACCAAGTCCTCACCTAATCCTTGAGTTTGAAAATCAAGTGAGAGTTCAAATGTTGCTTGCACTCTCTCCAGGTTGCAACTGTTGTACACTTCTGCCGGACTACTTGTGGTCAAAAACAAAAGAGAGTTTTGAAACAGTGGTCAAATACAATAGAATTGCAATAACTGTGACACAACTTCAAGAGGTGTCTGGCCATATGGTCAATCGTGAATAAACCTCAATGGGATGGTGTGCAGTGATTGGAATTGAGTTGCACATCCAGATTTTCAGGGGGGGGCCTTGGAAATTTCCCTCAATGGGAAATTATATTTTATTTTGTGGTAACAGTGACATTAATTATTTATTTTTCAAGCATCCCATATCCCAAAAATTTCATTTCTAAATCAAGCAACACCGGGTTAATAAAAATAAAAACCCCACCAGTAATATTTATTTAAGACTGCCCAGAAAGAGTTTATTCATTTTTTATTTAAAAAAAAATCAAAACCAGAGCTCGTCACAAAAAAAATTCGTATGAACTGACTCTCGCTTTTCATAATCACAGATCATAATATATTTTCATTCAGTAGCAACCTGCATGAATGCTGGGACTTGCCAAAAATTACTTATAGTTCATGTGAGGTATAATGAGCAATGATTAAAATTAGATTTTCTCATATTATGCCCTGTATGTTAGAAACAATTAAGAGACCTCGTGGTAGGATAGGCCTAAACCGCCGTACACTCACCAATCCACAAATTCCTTAACCTGAACCCCTCTTATCCTCACGTAGCCTAAAATTCCCTCAAATTACCTTAAATTCCCTCACCTTGCCTCAAATACCATCAACTAGCCCCTCACTCAACTAAATTCAGCTCACCCCCAGCTTTACCCTCTGTATCCCTCAACGACTATTGGTTACCCCATTATCACAGTGGTTACCCTGTTAGACTACGTCAGCACGAGGGTGTATCCGGCCAGGAGGGCTGTTGAGAGGGGTTGGGGTAGGATGGGTGATAGACTGATAGGTCTGACATCCGGTACTACTTTATTTTATTGGACCAGCAGGATGCAGTACAAAGTAGTAAGATGTTATGTACCACTCTTGGTACCGATGGAACTTTTATAGATCGATCATTGGTTGTCCAGACAGGACACGAAAACTGAACAGAAATTATTTATTTTAAAAAAACCAACTCCCAAGCCCCCCTCCCTTGATATGAAATGTGCTCCCTGAACGTTGAATAAAAGCAAGTTCTAATCCTTGAGGTTTGGCAATCACACAAATCTGGGCTCTCATTCATGCTGTCTCTCGGTTATACCTATAAAGTAACCAGGCGTGACTGTTCACCAAACTGCTAGTGGTAAAAAATAAAAGAGAGTTTCCAAACAGTGGTCAAATACAATAAAATTGCAATAACTGTGACACAATTCAAAAAGGTGTCTGGCCATATGGTCAATCGTGAATAAACCTCAATGCGAAATGAAATCTGCAAAGTTTGTCAAACAAAGGATTTTCACCTTAGGCATTCTCACTTCTGTAATCCTTCTAAGGGGACATTCTTAGTAGATTTCATGCTCTGCAAGTGGATGGAACTAACATAAGTACCCATAAGTACTTATGTTTGGCTGTTAGTGGATTCTTAGGTGCCTAACAGTTGTCATAAGTAGTCAAATGTGCTGTAAGGACCCATTTAAGGGGCCATGTCTACTAGTGTTAGTACCTAAGTAGCTCATAAGTGGGTGTTTCATGTCTTAGTAACCACCTTAGTTCCCTTATCCTGAAAAACTTCACTAGTACTACCAGAGAAAGAAAAGATAAAAGTCGGTAGCTTTGATACATATAAAATATATTCTGATCAAAAAGTAAATGATTTCTGTGAATGTCATGATTCCATTTTGATAATTTTTTTATTTTGGAAATCGTCAATAAAACTAAGTAAAAATTGGATTTATATATTCAATATTAGAACTTACTGTACTCATGGCCATTGAATGTTTAAAATTATTAACTGAGATAATCTTTTCTGACATAATGGAGTCTGACGATGAGGAAAAGAAGAAATAAATAAAAGCCATGCACCATAATAACTGCCATATATCATACCAACAAGAATTGAAAATGCTAGATCATGATTAAGTCCATTTCTTGGAAGCATCTGTAATTTTCATTAAAAAGAGTATAATTGTAATAAAATTCAGCATATTTCATTATTAATGATCAAATGAAAGCCATTGATAGAATGTGACATGTCAATAGACCACAAATTAGACTTTTTTTGTGAAATTAGGATTTTAAATATCTGAATGTACTAAGGTTCTTCCACACAAAGTTGACTTTAATATTATTTCAAAATGGATAGATCTGTGCTGAACAAGACTTCATTTCATTAATTTACTTGAGAAAGCAGACTTTTTAATTGTGTATTATTGTAGAGTGCTCCTCAGAGGAAGTGAATGAGCTGCCAGATCTGCTAATTTGATGTAATGGCATAAATTTAATGTCAGTGTGTACTGTGTATGAGAATCAGTTTTATGATGATTCATGCAAAGTAATTCAAAGACTGCTTCATGCCATTTAGCAGTTTTGTATTGAGTAAGCTGCAGGTAATAGGTGCGGCATGATTCTTAGAGCATAAGCAGACTTCTGCAGTCCTAAGCTGTAGGTGCTCTTCTCTTGGTCACATGCTAAGATATTGTAACACAACTGAAATGGCCCATTAAAGTTACAACAACAGAGATATAAAAGGAATGAGAAGAATCCATTTAGACAGGGAATTCTCTTGAGTAATAAAACAAGCCATCAAGACTGATCTTGAATCTGCAGTAATTTCAGTCAATTAAAGAATTTCAAACATCGCTCCCCGAGTTATCAAAGTGCCTGATAACATTTCAGAGCAATCTTACAGCAATCTGCTTTTAGTTTTTCGGATAAGACATAGATACTTTTAGATAGTGAAGTGGTTTTTTTCTGACTGACTAAGCAGAAAATCCTACCTTCATTAGTGGTTGTAACTCGTCAAAAATGCCTAATAACTGATTACATGATGTCGGTGTTCTTTACAAACAAAAGGCGTGTAATTGGTGTAGTAAGCTATACCCTGTCACTTTCAAGGAACTCAAGGTGTGTGAACGGACTGTTCGTTATAATTTGATGTTGTTTGTGAGTGGCATTCTAAGAAAGGCTCATTAACTGATTAATGTAAGTGTTAATACATTTTTTGCAAGTGTGACAGAAACTCTCAAATCATAACAAGCAAAGAACTTACAAAATTGCTTGTTAAGCAGCAATTAAATAATCTACATTTATCAGCAAATCTATCTTTTTCTGCCAATACATCAGGCAGAACACATGAAAATCTATTGCACCACATGGCTCATGAAGTTATTGAATCTATTGATACTGACAGGTGATGTGTGTGTGTGTGTGTGTGTTTGTGTTTTACGCCTCTGCAGCACTTCATTGGGCTATATCGAGGCTTGCTAGGGTGTTATTCGTCTTTGTTTATTTTCCTCATATTTTGTAATATGTCTGTGTTTGGTGCAAAAATGTTATTATGTTTTCTGGCTTGTCTACAAGAAGTCGAAGTGGATTTGTTGGGAGAAGTGCATTTCTTTTTGTTTGAAAAACTCTACAATCCTTTAGGATGTGTTTGATTCTGAGGGGACATTGACATTACTCACAAATCGGGGCTGGGTCGCTCAGTAGAACACTCACTGGGGGTATTTATGGGACTTCTTTTAGTCTACAACCACTACCCCCTCCCCTTATCCCCTTACCTTATGGTCAGCCCATTCCAACAATAGCAGCAGACAAGAGGCGTGGGAGGCAATCAATGTGAGGGTCAAATGAGCAGCAATGACCAACCACACTGGACTGTCCCATGTCATCTGGCGTGCCAAGGACAATAGTCGAGGAGTGGCAATGGAGTACCGAGCAACTGTTCGGCTACTGTTAGCTCATGTGGAATGCCATAGGACTAACGATCAGGAAGCCGAAGAATCCCAAAGGGCCATTTTCACCCAGGCCTAAATTTAGCCAGTACAAATATTTGCCCATGACATGCGAACAAAACTGAAGTTAGGAAATGGATCCATTACAACGGAATAATCGCGCCCCCAGTGACGTCATCAATGGGGAGGGAAATCCCGAGGTCAAAATCGAAGGTCAGTCAGGATATGCCATTCAAGATATGGATCATTGCCTCACAATGGCCCTCATTGTACACCACAATAAACTCCCAGCAAATTACACCTAGTTACCTGGTTAATGGCAACTAAATACAGCCATTTAAGAGTCACTTGTAGTCTAACGGTCCATCACAACAAATGCAAACTCATGAAACTACCACTGTCATTGTATATCTAACCAATGTCTGCTGAGACGTATGTGCTGCCAATTGTCCAATGTGCCCATGCCGCCAGGTAGATGCACATTGCACACTCATACAAAATTGTGACAATATGGTAAAACTTGCATTTCAGAGCAAATATACTTGATCCTATATACTTGCCCCACAACGGTTTAAAATGGTAAAACATGCATCTTAGAGCAATTTCACTTGATCCTATAATACTTTCCCCTACAACTGTTTCAAAATGGTAAAACATGCATCTTAGAGCAATTTAGCTTGATCCTATATACTTTTTATAAGTGTTTCAAAATTAGTAAAGTGTGCATCTTTGAGCAATTTCACTTGATCCAATATAATAATAAATAATAAAACATGCATCTTAGAGCAATTTCACTTGATTCTATATATTTGCCCAACAACGGTTTCAAAATGGTAAAACATGCAACCTTCTCATCTTACCAGCTGTTCTAATAAATATGTTGTATTTTGACTTTGTATTTCTTAGTAATCCATGGTGGCATTGGTGAGACTTCCACTGTTCCCAGCCTAGGGCACCCACAATGTGCACCCATGGGCAGAGGATAAGGAACATTATACCATTTGACACCTCTGCCAGCCAATCACATTGCAGTATTTCAGGGGAATAATTCCCATATTCTTTGTTTTCCAGTTATCCTCTCATGTTTGACTGTTTGAGTGTTTGTCTCATGGTATAAGCCGGTTATTCACCCTGGGATCAGGAATATGTGTTTATCACACCTCGGCCTAAAGGCCTCGGGTGATAAATCACATATTCCCTCTCCCGTGGTGAATAACCTTTACTTGCCCAAGGTTCTCATGCCAGAGCACCCTCCAGTTTCTAGATCACCCCACTATCATGATTGATGAGACCGTGAGTCTGGCATACACCCCATTCATTCGGGGATGGGCAGGGTCATTCAGTTGCCCAAGCATTAAATGTATGTTCCAACTAAGAACTGATGAGATTGAGTGAAAACCCTCACCCAATTGTATCCAGTGTAAATATTGTGTTCATATGCTATCCTACATACTCAAAGATAAGCCATTCATTTATTTTGTCACACCAAATCTAAAATAACTTTTCCTTTTTCAGATAACGAAGGCCAAACTGTGTTCCAAAACGGGATCTTAGCCCTTATAATTGATAGTAAGTATCAAAACTTCAGTGTCATGTGTCAGGGCTAATATGCTTAATGAGTAATCGGCACTTGATGTCGAAAAGGTTGTATTGGATGTACAGTACACCCAACTTATTTTCCTTTAGGTCGAAAATATTGTATTGGATGTACAGTACACCCAAACTACTTTCCTTCAGGTCGAAAAGGTTGTATTGGATGTACAGTACACCCAAACTATTTTCCTTTAGGTCGAAAAGGTTGTATTGGATGTACAGTACACCCAACTTATTTTCCTTTAGGTCGAAAATATTGTATTGGATGTACAGTACACCCAAACTACTTTCCTTCAGGTTCAAAAGGTTGTATTGGATGTACAGTACACCCAAACTATTTTCCTTCAGGTCCAAAAGTGTTGCATTGGATGTACAGTACACCCAAACTATTTTCCTTTAGGTCGAAAAGGTTGTATTGGATGTACAGTACACCCAAACTATTTTCCTTCAGGTTCAAAAGGTTGTATTGGATGTACAGTACACCCAAACTACTTTCCTTCAGGTCGAAAAGGTTGTATTGGATGTACAGTACACCCAAACTATTTTCCTTTAGGTCGAAAAGGTTGTATTGGATGTACAGTACACCCAAACTATTTTCCTTTAGGTCGAAAAGGTTGTATTGGATGTACAGTACACCCAACCTATTTTCCTTTAGGTCGAAAAGGTTGTATTGGATGTACAGAAAACCCAAACTATTTTCCTTCAGGTCGAAAAGGTTGTATTGGATGTACAGTACACCCAACTTATTTTCCTTTAGGTCGAAAATATTGTATTGGATGTACAGTACACCCAAACTACTTTCCTTCAGGTCGAAAAGGTTGTATTGGATGTACAGTACACCCAACTTATTTTCCTTTAGGTCGAAAAGGTTGTATTGGATGTACAGTACACCCAACCTATTTTCTTTTAGGTCGAAAAGGTTGTATTGGATGTACAGTACACCCAAACTATTTTCCTTATATTCCTTGCCATCAAGAAGATGCTCGCCCTTGCTCTTCTTCACCCTTCAATTCTTACCCTCACCCCCCACGGCCTCCCCCCCACGGCCTCCTAATTATAGTTAGAACATGAAACAATTATCCAAAACCCTCTTTATTATTGAAAGGTCATTGCTATGTTCATGTTGTAAACCATTTTGAATGAAATATTTTGATTTATACAGTGTATATAGAAAGGAACTGTTGTCATTTTAGTGAGAGGTGAGCGAAAGGGAAGGCTTGGGAGAGCAAAGGCAATGGGTATTTTATGCTTGGAAAAAATATTGGGTTGTACTGTACAAAACTGATGACAATGATATTATTACCAGTATCAAATTGTATCACATTTAATTGGTAATCAATATTCTCTTTCAACAATCAAAGACATTACGAGATTTTCAAGAATCTTTTGTAAAAATCTTCACCAAATAAACGAAAAGACAAAGATAGGCCAATGTAAGAAATTCCGGATTATATCAAATTTACGTTTATTCAAAATTCAAAATACACAAAGATGACAGAATCACAAGAACTGTCCAAAAAGATTTAATTCACATTGACAAATATATCTTCTATATACGAAAAACACTAACTAACAATATCTATTTCTTAAGGCAGATTAACCAAACCAGCTGGGCGAACATAAATAAGATTAGACGAAACCAAAATATGAGGCATATCAATTTCAAAAACACATAACTCAAATGCTGCTTCACAGAGGGTTATCATATTTCTGTAAATTGACATAATCGTGATATTGTTTACACATCCAGCTTTTAAGTTATGCAAATGAGTAAGAACACCATCAAAACAAACGGTCAGATTCATTCCAGTAGTATTTCAATTTGGTTTAGCACATGTTCGATACGACATTAACAAGATTTGCAAATCGTTTTATCGTTTAATCATGTTTTGACTCCCACTCAATCATCAGTAGTAAACAATATTATGTAGAGGCTAACAGCGCAAATATTAAGTTGCCTAAATTGCGCCTAATTACCCTGATTATTGATTATTCAAATTGAAAAAGCTTCTACTTCGGCTTAACTACATTTAAGAGTACACAGAAATTGATTAAGCAGTAATATGCATATGTGGATGTACCAATCAAGAAATTCATTTTAAAAAAAATTGTAGATGGCCATAAATTTTCAAAGCAGTTACTGTGTATTTCTAAATATTTACATGAAAAGATCTATGAAATATAGATAATGTGGAAAAAATCAACAATCATATTTGTGCATATTTATATAACAATCATATTTGTGCATATTTATATAACAAATTGATTATATACAAATATAGTGTAGGGGAGACTGGGGCTAGCTGTCACAATTTTTTTCCCTCCAAATTTGACTGTATCTGACCACAAACAGCTTGACGTAAGACCTCGTTTAATTCTTCAACTATGAGAACTTACTCTCTGGATTACATTTTCAGATTATGCTCATCGCGTCTTACGAGAATTAAGAGAAGACCGAGCTGTAGAAGCCTTGAGTGTCGCCCAGGAGGCAGCCGTCTTGAGGCGTCTTCAGGGTATTTACGAACACCTGACGCAACATCCAGTGATGATGGAACGACGGCTTCACGTCAGCAGTCAACCTCCTCCCCTGCCCAACGACATTCCTGAAGTGAGTTTGTTTTCCCCCATTTCCAAAGTATTCAGGAATTCCAGTTTGAAAAATTTGTTTACACACATCTGTACAGATGAATGAATTTGCAATTTCAATCTTTGTACGAAACCTTTGAAGTTTCAAAGTTAACGGGTGACTATCATGTTGCCTGATACAAATATGTGTGTACGTAAGCATGGCATGGTATCAAAATTAAGGATTTTGTGAATTGTTATTTCAATATTTGTTTCAGAAATTGTTTACACAATCATATACATGATTTGCAGTTCGTGTTTTGTAACAAAAACAGTTATAGCAAGCATCATAAGTACCCTCATCACTTCCTCAATTAGGTTGGAGCTTTCGGGCCCACCGATCACAGCTGCTGCGCAATCATCCTGCTTTTACTGGTTATCAGTACTAGAAGTCTTCATTGAATAATAAAACCAACTTGCTTAAGTGAATAAACCATGATTTGCCAATCAAAGTTTACCGGCAAGCACAACATTCGACTTTATCCATTAATAACTGGTTTTAATGTGGACATCACACTCATCTTTGCTGTTTTCATGTGGCTGAAAAGGCATTGTAACTGAAATACATTGCCAAAGCCAAACAGTGAGCTTCTGGGTTGGAGGTACAGTGCCGTCTGTAAGTAAGTGAACGCATGATATTGTACCATTGCATCAATGGTAAACATCCTCAACCAAACAGCTTGTAGAAGCATGAATTCTCATCCGATGAGAGGAAAACATATTGGGTCATAAAGGCCGATATGTGAGGCATGTCTGATAACAATGGCAGCCAAGTTTCTTCGCTGTAGTCGGAGTTAGATATGGGTCAAAGTCTTTGATAAGTAAGTGAAACACAGGCCCAATTTTATTTCATAGGGAAGGGTGGAAAATGTGTACGTCCGACACCAAATACAAATGGCTAAAGCTTTACGAAAAATTACAATATGGCAATGGAATTAACCTGGCTGATGATGCCTGAAATAGTTTTCTTGACAATAAAGGTCAATTGACTGTTTTTTCTCCATACAAAGTTTTGAGAGACAAGTCATCAAGTCAGAAAAGTGTCATTGCTCTGAGCACGTCCGACACCATGACATTTTGCCTTAAACCTTAGCTCCTATTGCACTTTTTGATGGCTCATTTGAAAGCCCTACTACAGAGCCTCATGTCTGCTTAACACTGAAATGGGTAAGGTTTATTGATAGGGCTACACAAGCTGTTAAAGCGTCTGATCTGTACGTCCGACTTCAAGGAATTGCCCATATTGCAACACAACATGTGCAATTAGCATATCATCAAGGATTCAATATTGTAAGAGAGTTCAAGTTTCTTTTACACCTATATTATTATTATAACTGATACTCTCGTCAGATTAAATAGTTCAGTTTCTTGACATGTTTCTCATTAGTAATGTCGTATATCCAGCCTCTTGTACCACAAGCCCTTTGCCTCATGAGTTCTATCTTGGATCAGCAGCAAAGTGTAATTTGATAGGTAGAAATTTGACAAGCACAGAACATGCTGTTCCACATGATCTTGTGCCTAATAAAACTTAACCTATATGATCATTCTCTCATTGGAGCATTTTTAAAATTTCTTTTAAAGAGAAATAAGAGTCAGAACGCATTTAGCATTCAATTCGAGAACTATATTATGCCTTCCATATTTAGATGTCTGTGTGGCTTTGATATTAAAGGAACCTCTACAATGTATTTGAGAATGAGAATTATCAACAGCATTAATAATCCATAACTTTATTCGTGAAATACAGCTGCCAGAGGTAGATTGCTTCATTACTTGTGACACTATAAATGTATTTGGGATGACTCTTATATTTCAAAGAGCCCCCAAAATTACCTAGGAGGAATAGAGGGTTAAAAATGTTATTTTTCACACTTTTTAAAAACTATTTACCATGAAAAAAAAATCATGAACAAAATCTAAGACGGTAATGCAACACACCCTGTCTGAATCTTGGAAAAACGGGCTCTTAAATGACACTCATCTCATCTCATACATGAACCCTAAACTTGTTGTAGAAAAAGTCAGCAATGAAACAAACATTCTTAAAAAACAACTTTTTGTCTAAAATCTGATGTTTAGCATCTTAGCAATCTTGCATCCAAATAATTCTGTTATACACCATTGATTATGGTTGTTTTAGACTCAGCTTGCCATCCAACATCACAGAAAATCTAAATTCCATTCTCCCGTTCAGTCTTGGGTTCCAAATAATGCATAATATGTTTTTATCTCATTGGATAAGAATGCATGCTTCCACAAGTATTTTTGGTGGAGGATATTCCACATTGACCAAATGGCAAAACATCACCTGTGAAATGTATGATATTGTGCCATTGCATCAATGCCAAACATCCTCAACCAAACTGCCCATGGAAGCATGAATTCTCATCCGATGAGAGGAAAACAAATTGGGTCACAACAAAGAAACTTGGCAGCTTCCCAAAGAAATAACATTGAGCTTGCGTATCACTTATTTATCAATGACTTTGACCCATAGCTAACTCCAACCACAACTAAGAAACTTGGCAGCTATGGTTATTCCATGTGCCTCACATATTGGCCTTTATGACCCCATATGTTTTCCTCTCATCGGATAAGAATTTGTGCATCCACAAGCAGTTTCGTTGAGGATGTTTATCATTGATGCAATGGTACAATGTCATGCGTTTCACTTATTTACAGGCGGCACTGTATGTGGAGGAGTGAACACTGCTGTACTTGTTTATTCTGTTTACTGTAATACCTTTAATGCTCTCAGAAAAAAAAAGTCTGTAATATCTTTAATGCTCTTTGCAAAAAAGTAAATTCTTTTCTCTTTTGCAGATTAAAAAACGAGGCGCAGTCAGCAAGCTGGACATCGCTCGGCCGGTGTGCCCGTCAAGGACGCAATGGCAACTTCTTCGCACTGCCAAAGACATCAATGACACAGTAGTGCAGGTATTCCAGCCTCCTGCACCCAACTTCGAAGGGTCTCAATGGTTCTATACCATCACCTGCAATAACCGAGCCTTCCAATACAAACGCCACTGTCCAGGCTGTTGCATTGGCATCGACCATGACAAGTGAGTGATATTTCTAATTCTTCGGTTTACTTGATTCGAAGATGGAAAAAAACTTTCATCTCAACTTTCCACCAGACATGCCACATATAAATAGAAACTTTTAAAAGATCAATTTTCATGGCATTGTTAACCTACCTGACAAAAACTGTCTCAGTAAAAAAACAGGCCTTTGTTGAATAAAATGCAACTTATTAAACTGCGGCACCAATTGGCTTTATTCGGCATATCACATTGACAATTTCATTTCGAGTTCAGGGAAGTCTTTCAATTTTACTTCTTTCGCCAGACCAATCTTGACTAATTTAATGATCTCTCACTGCGTATCAGTCATTGGGGGACGAATGATTTAATTCGGGTGTATCCGTTCATCTGCCAGCTGTCTGTGTGTCCGTCTGCCAGCAAGATTGAGGAAAAACCTTTCGAAGGTTTCTCATGAAACATGGCAGAATTTTTCTATTCATCACAACAAAGAACTGAATCAATTTTGGTGAAGATCCATGCAGCCAATACAGCACAATGACAAGATACAGCTTTAAAGTATTTGGAGTTACTAATAACAAGCTGGCCTGCACATGAGTGACCACTGGCCTATAAATCACACATGAAAGAATCTCTCAGCCATCTCTGGGTTGCAGGGACAATAGGTTTTGTAAAGTTAAAGAAAAATGACAGAATTACAAGTGCTTACAGAATTGCACTGTCATTTTCCTTGTGAGGTCATATGATCTCATATCCCTATCCATGTCATGTTATTCTCTATGACTTATATGCAGTAAGTGAGGTCATATCATATACTTTCAATGCTATCAGAACAAGTCCCTTCCGAGTCACAGCATTTACCACTAATGTCAAGTTACCCAATGACAAATTGACAGTTTCAACATTCTCCTTACCTAATTTACTACCAAGTCGATGGTATACGATGGGTATCGACACCAATTTGTTGGCATGCAGTGTCATGGGTACAGATAACACCTTTTAAAAAAAGTTAAATTTTTAAAACGGCAGTGTCCTATTCAGAATTCCTACCGATTTAACGCAAATTATTCATTTCAGCAGTAAAAACTATACATATGCTGTCATACAAAAATGAGAATAAGACAGCAGATGTTTCCCACTGCTGTAGCTATGAAGCCATAGTTTCAAAATTGTTACATTTGGGCAATTCCGTAAAGTCTAATTTACAGATTTCACACTTTAGCAGCTTGTGTAGCCCTACCACCATACCTTAGCTATTTTATTGTTATCCAGGCATGAGGCCAGGTAATAGGGGTATCAGACAAGCCATCAACCAAAGCTCCAAGTGCAACAGGAGCTGAGCTACAAGGCAAAATGTTGTCGTTTCGGACAAACTCACACGATGTACATCTGAAACGCTGATATTTTTTATGTAGCTCAGCTCCTGTTGCACTTATAGCTTTGGTTGGTGGCTTATCTGATACCCCTATTACCTGGCCTCATCCCTATTTAACAATGAAATAGCTGAGATATAATGGTAGGGCTACACAAGCTGCTAGAGTGCCAAATCTGTAAATCAGACTTTACGGAATTGCCCATTTACATGAGTTTCGAGACATTAAAACCAAATTTTTCTTTGTTTTCAGATACCAGTCTTCATGCAGAACCAAACGAACATATGTGATGGCCCTGATACGGCGACCTTGGGAACTGCACTTTGACTGGAATTGGATCCAGGTGGACACGAGTTGCAATTGTGCCATCACGCCCCACATTCCCCTGATCTGATGCTGTGTCCCTCGACCGTTTCCCATTCCACCTCGCTCGTTGCTCACTCTATGCTTATTTGCTTGCTACCGTTATTTGAACTCTCCTTCGTCATCATTCCACACCAATCTCAAAGGATACCTTACAGACCTTATACTTTGCTTCGTCCCAGTTTCAGTATTACTTAGATTCTTAAGCTTCTTAAGATTTTCGACATTCTTACACAGTATTCCAGCTTTCGCTGAATCAGTCCTTTTACTAATGGATGACATTGGACGTTGTTTGTTTGAGGATTTATCGAAATGTATCCGTGGATTCTGTCTGTGCATTCCTGACATTGCATCAGTTCTGTTTGACGCTGAGTCTTACGAAAACATTTGATGTAAACGGATGTTTTTGAGGGTTTACGAAACAAACGCATTTCACCGATTCCAGTCCGGAAGAGACATGACAACACATGCAAGCAGTGTCAAGGAGCTGCCATGGAGTACATTGGTCATAATTAAGTAATTGGCTTCTTGTGGGAGGCATGTTTACTCACAAGAGGAGATCAAAAGTCTGCATCCTCAGACTGAGTCTCGGTACTGCACCTAGAGCAACGCTCCTTGTGAAGACGCTACTTCCTTAAACAATTCTTAGCCCATTACGGTGAATTAGGGAGCGAAAAACAAGGTAGCAGTCCTTGAAAATGTTTACATGCAGACTGGTGCAGTGTGATGCAAAAAGTCTGTCAACCATTTACGGATACAATGAGACACACGACGAACACCTTTGAAGTGACTTGGGTGTGCCTGAACATGGATCTAACTTTTAAAGTTGTTGTTACACTGACTAGACTGTGATTCTTGAATCACATATTCTTGCTATTAACTTAAATTGTATGCAAATGGTGATAACTATATCGTTGGTGACTTGTCGTACCGACCTCCACTCTGGGTGTCACCTTCAGTCATTTGTTTGGTATTTACGTCATTGTGGCTACTGTAACCAATAATTGATTGCTGATGGGCCAGCCTGCATTACAGTATATAACATGAGATAGTCATTCAGTAATTGAGTGTTGCTATTTGATTATTCTAGTCGTGCAATTCAGTTATAATGTTATAGTGATTCAAATTAATAAATTAATTAGACAGTGAAGTATTTTATTATACGATGATTTTCCAATGAGCAGAATCTGATGTAGATATATTTTTATTATTGTAATTATGACATTACATAGCCTTTTGGGCTTTGGTCTAGTTTTTAAGGTCAGGTGCTGTACACATGTGTTACAGGTTCATGATGTGATAAACTGTGTAATTATTATCATTATCATTATATTATTATAATTATATATATAATACAATCTGCCTGCTGTAAACTATCCCTCGAAACTGCAATATCTTCATTACAATGTATATGTGTATATATATTACATAGACATTAACCACTTAGACAATTATATATAGCATAGTTCAAGCTATTTGTTGAATTGATAAATAAACTGCTATATTTTGGTCAGAACAGCAAATGTTTCTGGTTGTCAGCTTTCATTCCTCTGTTGTCATATTTTTGGAGAATGCCCTTCGAACAGAGCACCGGCAGAAATTATAATCGCCCCACTATCACAATGAAGCAAATTTCAGAACTTTGCATCCTAAGAACATCATAGCATACTAAAACTTTCAGAACCTTCCACTTTCAACCACCACACCATCAGAACTGTTCCCTTCAAACACCACCATTTAAAACATTCCACTTAAAACCACTGCACTGTCATGGTTCTAGCCATCAAAACACTACCCTTTAAAACGCTGCACTTTCAGACCATCCCACTTTCAACCACTGCACCATCATATGTCTTCCGACTCTCACTACCTTTTAACACATTGCATTTTCAGAATATTTTACTTTCAACCACTACATCATAATAACTTTGTCTTCGAAACACTACCTTTTAACACATTGCATTTTCAGAATATTTCACTTTCAAACACTGCATCATCATAACTTTGTCTTCAAAACACTACCCTTTAACACATTGCACTTTCAGAATATTTCACTTTCAAACACTGCACCATCATAACTTTGTCTTCAAAACACTACCCTTTAACACATTGCACTTTCAGAATATTTCACTTTCAAACACTGCACCATCATAACTTTTGTCTTCAAAACACTACCCTTTAACACATTGCACTTTCAGAATATTTCACCTTCAAACACTGCACCATCATAACTTTTGTCTTCGAAACACTACCCTTTAACACATTGCACTTTAGGAATATTTCACTTTCAAACACTGCACTATCTGACTTTTGTCTTTGAAACACTACCCTTTAACACATTGCACTTTCAGAATATTTCACTTTCAAACACTGCACCATCATAACTCTTGCCTTGAAACACTACCCTTTACTGCAATTTCAAGAAGTATGAGTTTCTGTTATATGACAGTGAAACGTAGCAAATGTAGTTCATGTGATTGGTGGAGGCACTGGATTACACTGCATAAATCTAATTTGGATAGCATGAAACATATTTCAAGGCCAGTTGACATTTCTGTTGGTGATTTTAACTGTCTATTCTCACATGTTTATCTTATCAATTTATCAAACTCTGCTGCTCACTGATGCAGAGTGTTATGTTTTTCATATTTTCATACGTTCAAATAAGAGATGTGGGAGATGTTTCACTGCTTACCAGCCAATCAGTCAAGCTCAAAATATTACGTGGATACTGAGCAAAGCAGCCAGAGAAACTCATACGAAATGAATCTGCAGTAACACATTGCACTTTCAGAATATTTCACTTTTAACCACTGCACCATCATAATTTTGTCTTCAAAACACTACCCTTTGACACATTGCACTTTCAGAATATTTCACTTTCAAACACTGCATCATCATAACTTTTGTGCTCAAAACACTACCCTTTAAATGACTGGACTAAAGGAATATTTCACTTTCAACCACTATCTCATCATAACTCTAGCCTTCAAAACACTTCCCTTTAAACCCTTTAAAGCATTGCACTTTCAGAATATTTCACTTATAACCACTATCCTATCATAACCGTAGCGTTCAAAACACTACCGTTTAACACATTGCACTTTCAGAATATTTCACTTTCAACCAATGCACCATCATAACTTTGTCTTCGAAACACTACCCTTTAAAACATTGCACTTTCAGAATATTTCACTTTCAACCACTATCTCATCATAACTCTAGCCTTCAAAACAATACACTTTGACACATTGCACTTTCAGAATATTTCACTGACAACCAATGCATCATCATAACTTCGTCTTCAAAGCACTACCCTTTGACGCATAGCACTTTCTGCATCAAATAACTAGTATCCTTGCCAAGACACGAAAAACCACGCATGGCCATGATGCCATCTTTCGAACACGTGATTTACATTCTCTATCAAGGATATTTAATGTAGGCCTACCAAAACTAATATAAATACTATGCATATAGGAGCAAGTTTCATTTGGCACTGGCAGGGCGATCTTCCAGGACATGTCACACATGAGCACAAGCGGCGAACGCATTGGTAGCAACTGCATGCCATCGGGCAAAACTGCAAGTAGCTCAGGAAGTTTTCATCCTCACTGAAGCAGAGCACGACTTCAATAGCCTATTCTATTTGGGGATGTAATAAAATATGGCTACATAGCTCACATTAAAAGCTCAACAGCCTCAAAAAGGATTAGCCCTTTTAATATCTGCAACATCTATTAATACGGAGGGAAAAAGCTTGCAACTCCAATATCACTAAACCACAGACATACACCCTATTAGAAATACTCAGGAGCATTGGGTTACCTGTGCTACTAGGCAGATTACTAAAAGAACAATGTAACAGTGCACCACCCACACATCAATAGTGCCAGGGTTTCCACAGATCAAGTCTCAATTTCTCAGACAGCCTAAATCACAGGCATACCTGATCATTTACATCAGAAGAGTTGTGGCCATCTGACTGTATATGCAGAGCCATAGAAACAAACCATAGTGGGCAACTCCTTGTTCCAGTTTTCCCCAAACTATAGGCGTTTGTTTGATCAGTTTTAAAAGAGTGTCCTAAATAATGAAAGTTTCCTCGACCTATAAAAGAACAAAAATTATCATTTCTACCTCATATTCGTAAGAATTACACCCAGTTGAGATGTTGTAGGCCTACATAAGTTATTATTAACAGATAAAATTCCCCAATCCAAGAATCAAATCAGAGACCTTCTTCAGAGAACATACGGACTATAGCCATTGAGCCACCCAACATCTGATCATTTAATCAAAGCAAATTTGATGAAAGTCACAGCTCAATGCCGGAAATTGTTGCAATGAACTTTTAATATATGCAAAAAAAGAAGACAAAAACGAGTAGTTTCAAATACAGAAAACCAACATGTATGTTTTATTTGACCAACCGACTTCGTAGCCATTAGTTAAAACATCAATTTTTTTTCAAAAATTACATTGTTCTAAGGCTGCTCATCATTAATTATCACTAGTTCGAGTAGCCTACATCAAACATACTGTAACACTGTGCCTGTACCAGTTAGTACAATAAATGATCAATGTCAAGCTGAGGATGCTTTTAGAAACACAAGCAAATAACTTGTTCTTCCTTTTCAAGCGTATCAACCACCAGAGTCCTAATCAAGGGCAGCCTATGGCTTTACACGACCCCAGACAAAAGGGCCAAATTCTCCGTCAATAGCAGTTTCTAAAAATACCCTGGTATCAGTGGTTTATGGCCATTTAATGGCCTCCGGTCTGCTCAATGATATTCCAATGATATGCAGAGTGTACTTAACATTACTTAACAGCATGTGGTCGGCAAGTAAAGACCACCAGTAAAAGTTGACCGACCTCAAACCGTAAGTTAGGGCATCGCTAGTGTCACTGGTGTCACACTGCAGGGTCCCACCACCAAAAAAGGCTAAAGCTGCCTGCTTCCAGCTCAGTAACGGGGATTTACTTATCACACTTCGAGGACTAAGGCATCCTGCTAAACATTGGTCCACGCCGACAATGGAAAAACTGCTGCAATTGCTGGCGCAACAATGCTACTGAAACACTGCTATCGCAACACTGCTATTGCAGCACTGCTACTGCAACATAGTTACAGCAACACAGCCATAACAGCATGGCAATGTTTCCCAACGTGAGGCTACAATTACACATTTTACAACCTAGATTACAACCTAAAAAGTAACACAGTCTCAAAACAAAATGCGACCCAACAATCAAACCTTGCAACCACCTGGTTAGATTCAAAACAGAAAAAGATTTTTGTTACCAAACAAAAGTGCT
Organism: Platynereis dumerilii; assembly: GCA_026936325.1. Lineage (NCBI taxonomy): Eukaryota > Metazoa > Annelida > Polychaeta > Phyllodocida > Nereididae > Platynereis > Platynereis dumerilii. The sequence continues at coordinate 81,358,367 of JAPTHN010000001.1, read as the reverse complement.
TTTAAAAAACATCAAATTATGTGCCTAAAAATGTTACATGAGAAAACATATTTTTTAAATTAAATTAGGAAAGAGCCTAAAATCAAGCATCGGGGAATTATCAAAAAATGAGAAAATTTTACTTCTTAATTTCATGCAAACATGCCGTAATTCATAAATCAAAAACAATATTTGCAATTCAATTGACTACTATTTGAACTTATCTGAACTTACTAAATCACACTATTTATGAAAAAATCTTGGTAAAAAAGAACAATATCTGGTAAAAGTTATTAATTACACTTTTAAAAAGCACTCAATCACCGAAAAAGATATAAGCAGAAGTAGTTTTTGATAAAAACTCAGGAATGAAATATAAAAACTTACAAATGACCACAAATAGAGCATATTATCTATGCAAACGCAATTAAAAACCGATGACAAAAAGTACTTTGTCCAGGCAAACTAGTATTAACAAACTGGGTCGCAATAATTATGCAATTCAAGCTAAAAAGATCATTAGATCACATTGTTCAATGAAGCAAACACCCTATGAAATATACATACAGATAACAGAAAACCATATATACATATATTTGGCATATTTTGTTCTAAATTTTTATGTCAAGAGATTGGGTAGTAACCCATTAGGTATCATTTAAAAGCAGCGAGTATAAAGTCTCCCAGTCAACCTAATATGATTACTACATTTGAATATTACATATGGATATCAATAAGTTACATAATTATTTATGATCACTGCCATTTTGCATTGTATGTGCCTATTTAAATTCTATTACTATGATACACTAAATACTTAAGTTATGACACTGATATTATGATTAAGTGTAATATTGCAAATAAATTTTTCTCAAACAATTTCATATTATTATTACTAACATATTTCAGATCTATAGGTTAACATATATATATAATTCATGTACAAGGTATGATTATAATGAATACAATGTGACATAACAAATAAGATTCTTAAAAATCTGTAAAAGAATACTTTAGCGACAATACTAAAATGTAATTTAAGCAGGCTGGTATGGCGGTTAATTTTACGCAAATATATTTTTCATTTACTGCACTGAGAGGAGAAACATCTATGTTAAAGTTATAATCTAGTAAGTTACAAAAATAATGCTATAAGACATATACCTGAGGCAAATAAAGAGAAGCTTGATATAAATAGAAACCAACGTAGCCTTGATATATGAAACACTATGCATTTACTACTTATTGCATTGATAAGAGTATGTCCAACATGGTCGCCATACTATGTAGTCACCCTGCTGTCAATAAATATATATATAGTTGATTGATACAGTGCCTCACAAAAATATGTGAACCCCTTTCGTTAAAAAATTCAATATTTCTATGAATAATGTGGAGCATAGAAATAGAGAGTTCATACTGAATCGTAGATGTAAGTAAAGGTACACTATGACCAATACGTCTTAATGAAGTTTTCTTACTGATGAGGCCTAATAGGGACCACGGTTATGACGAAATAAGCATGGACCAAGAAGATACCTTCGATAAGACTGTGTCACAAAAAGGTAGAACTTGGTCTCATGGTGTAAATATTGTGTAAATATGTGTTCAATGCTCATTAAATAATTGGTCCTTCTATCGCGTCAAATTTCATGTAGGGTTCATATAACTATGGATAGCACTGCTCAAATTCTGATTATCCTTTTTCGATGCTCACAATGACATAAATTATTACAACTTGTTTCATGAAACTTACAATCTTTTAAATACATCCTAAATCATAAATTTATACAATATTCCAATGTGATAAATTAATACAGAATCCTATTCCTATAATGGTTAATACCCTAATTCTCACAGCTCAGCTTCTCACTTGGCGAACAACTGTTTCATGTCTGCCATAGCACGCACTATGTTTTGGCCAAATCGTTTGGACTCCTGAAAACAGACAATGAAATCATTTAATCGAAGGAAAACAGTAAGCAATTGCAAATGTACACCAAAGATTATACAGTTGGACGGATGGATGATTGGGGCCTTACGTCCTGTATTTATGCACTTGGTAGGCTAATTAGGACAGGAGGAGGACACGGCAATGAGGCGAAGGATGAGTGAAACAGCCGTCCAACATAGGCCCAGGTGACCCGGCAAGAGCTGGATTCGAACCCTGGACCCAGCGATTGGCAGTCCAGCACGCTACCACTAGACCAACCCTCCCTCCCCACCCCAAAGATTAAACAATTTCAAAGGACATACAAAAGCAACTGTACGAAGTTTTGCTGCAGATTTACGGGCCTCAAATAGTGCTGTATGTGTAGAAACGAGATATGATCAGCCCCAGTATTTCGTAGGAGATACTTCACAATTTCTCCCACTTAAGAGTCAGCATTATATTATGATCTATCTTCAGTTCTTACGTGAATAAATTTTCAGCACTTCACACCAAGCAACAGGAGTGAGTGAGTTTGTGTTTTACGCCCCATCAGCACCACCCAGAGAATCTACCCTAGACGATTCTCTCTTAGAATGAATATTATCATAGATTTGCGTCACGAGCGTCTCAGCCAATCAGCGTGCAGTATTTCTCTTCACTTCGAAAGTTTACCGGCAATTTGCGAAGCAACTATTCATTCCTTAGAGACGTATGGCATATCATTTTAAAGGTCTCAGAGAGACCTATCTACTCATATAAGAATCACACCCGTAACCCTCATGAGAAAGTGCGAAACGGCGAAATCGGCCTCATTTGCATAACATGCTTGAAGGTCTGTTCATTGGTCACCTTTGGGGGGTGTGTCTGATTCATTCATTGAAGGCTCTGCTGAAGTGATCAGCACCAGTGTGGGCTATTTCACCAAGCAACAGGAAGTATCTTACAGTGGTCTCATCGACTGGCATCCCATCATTACATCTGCCTCAGCTTACTTCAGACAATACAATACAATACAATACAATACAACACAATACAATCCTGTTTCCATCTACTGTGATCTCTACATTCTTCTGAGGTTGAATAAATAAGAAAATACAATAAATACAAGATCAAGAAGCATTGTACTCACTGTTAAGTCGCAAGACTTCTTTGATGAGATGTGGTAAAAGATGATGTCCTCCCCTGCGATGATGTAGGACACTCCATAACCATCATCAGCCACCTGGAAAACAGAATGAATTGTATAGTACATGTAGTTGTAGATTGGCACAGTCTCTTTTTCACTCATGACAAATGAGCATTCGCTTGTCTCTGATAGGTTTCTTCAGGTTAGTTCAGAAGGTCAAATGAGTTAAAATCAATAGCACTGAAGGAAAATTGTGATTCATAAGGCAAAGTGATGAAGAAAAGACTGAACGCTTTGGTCAGCTAATAGTTTGAAACACTGGTAGAAAGGAATCAGATGATCATTTTCGTCTGATCATTTTCCTTTTATGAGACCACATTGATAATTGTAAGAGCCAATGAAAACCCATTACCAAGGACCTGTAGCTGTCCTGTCTCATCAGTGAATTATAAATTAATAATACCACAAATTTGAGGGCAAATAACTAAGATATTTCTTGAACAAAATCATGTTAATTGCGAGTTAATTAGAATTGTGTTCCCCACCTACTCACAACTAATCAAATGTCACACAATTGACCCAAATTAATGCAAAAACCCCACTAAATAGCAAAAAGAATATAGGAAAATATCAGAAACAATTAATACTGATGCATCACATCAATAATGATTTGATACAAGGAGATTCTCTAAGAGACGGAAACCAGTACAAGTAGCAAAACATTTTGTAAAGGCAGTGGAGCATGTGGGAGTGTAGATTCTGCGGAATTCTCTTGTATTTTCTGAACTACAAAAGGAACAATCTCTCCATTTCTTTCCAATCCAGATTGTGCTTCTCTATTACTGCTCAAAGACCTCCGAGACTCGATTAATTTAATAAGATTGGTATTGAATTATCAGAGCTCTCCTACGCCTTCCAGTTTTACTTTATTGTTAGACATTATTTTTCCGAAAACGTATTAGACGACACTTTTTCTCAACAATTTCACTCTCTAACCAGCACACAAAACACGTTAATTACTCAACTGAGTAAGGGGAAATCTGAGCTGCATAGATATCAGGCGATATTGAACTTGAAACTTGGAATTGTAAGTCAAATGAATGGGGACCATCTGCATGTTAACGTAATGAAATAATTTAGCAATATAACCATTTCATAATAAAAGCGCATGCATAATGATGATTTTCCAATTGAAACAGAAATTCCAAGAGGCATCTGTAATACAACAGCATAATGAGAATATCATCTCGAAATTTTTTTTAATGAGTTTTTCAGGTCTAAAAAGTCATTCGTCGATCAGTTTCCGCTTACGTGTCAATGTCTGCTCAATATGATTGAATCCAAATGTTCAACAATTTTTAATTTGTTCAATTTTTAAATTTGTTGAAATGACATGTTTTGTTCTTTAATTCATGAGCTAAAGGCTGCAACGAATAACCATAGGTGTGAGAATGACCTATTTGAGCAGAGTTACTCGATTAATGCAATGCACAGGTCAAGTCTCCTCAATGCTAAGGCTGACAGTGCTATTTCATTACAATGCACAGTACACAGTAACACTACATATATGCATGTCATTGTTAATTGTGTTCAGATATCTGCATGGGGGAATATTCAGCCTACATGCAATCAGCAGTTTATTGTAGGAAGTTAAACCAGGTGTCGATTAGCTGCTTAGTGAAACATTGTGTCGGTGTGTAAACTGTGTATATTAGCGTGTATCAGGGTATCCGAGTGTATTATTATGAGTAAGTGCTGATTCAGCAGTGTCAATAACCAGTGTCTTGTTTTGCATCCACAGGCCCCTGGGAAAGGACTTAGGTGAGAAGCCGTGAGCAACGCTGCCATTTTGGAGTGTGGCGATTAGCATAGGTCATCTCCCAACACATGGTGCAGCACACCGGCCACACATTGGCCACTGGAGGTCTATAAATAACACTTAGGATCACTTAGGATCCAGAGGGATCACAAGGACTTCCGCTCTGGATCTCGGGGTGATTCTGGATGACACAGACACCCTCCCTTTGACGCGCTCTGACTCCTCAGCTGACGTGCTACAACTCTCCCTGTGGCCATGACACTTCTGCTTTTGTCTTGGCCTCTTTAGAGTAACAAATTCATTTGCACCAAGAGCAATCAATTGTATTATGTCACACTGACCTGAAGATTCAAGGAAATCAAGGTTTTATTTTGAAACTTCTGAATTGAATTGCTTCTAAAGACAAGTCTTTAGTTTATGATAATCTTGTTGCCTGCTCTTCTGAAGTTCTTTGAGTTTATATCTTGCTAGTCAACTTGGCTTAGTTTGTTTGCCAGTGCTTGGTTATGAACTTTATTTCATGTTGCAAAAAGGAATTATCAAATTGGTCTTAGTGGCAGCCTGGCAGTGTCCCAAGAGCTTTTCCTGATATCCCGAGCAGTGAGCTGGGTTTAATCTAGGCTTGTAAGCAAAGGTGTGTTTGTAGATCAACCAATGCATTTTTCCCCAAATTGGGAACTGAACCCAGGACCTTGATGAGCAGGCCAAGAGTTTTTTGACACTCGTAACCAAGCCTGCAATTCATCCATCTCTTTCTTGACTTCTAGGCAGATGGCTGGCTGAGTGGTTAGGGTTCGGCCAGCTCCAATGAGGTCTTTGACTGCATGGGTTTGAAATTTTCAGCGGACCTTCATGAGATATAGAATTGGTCCCCTGTATCAGTGTCTGTGCAAGGAAAGTAAAACATCCCTCAAATGGGGTAAATTTACAACAATGTTGAGAACTCTCAATGGCTGTCTCACTCTTTCATCTCATCAATGAATCTTGTGAGCACCAAGTATCATGTGACAATAACCATCACTTCTGTGGGGAAATGAACAGATCATTATAGAATTTGACAACCCATGTAGATATCAGATGGTGCCATTAAAGCAAAATGCATGTCAGTTGCACAACATGGCTCTTTATACCCTACACAGAGGAACAGAGATAATTTGCTTCGTTTACCATATTCATGCAGGTCATGAACACATTGAACAGTGTTTCAATGAAGTAGTATGTAATGTGTGTTATTGTGTAAATCTGAACTCAGGAGACACCCATAATATGCTTTTAAAAGGCTTCATATTGCATTTTACGAAGCAAGGAACAAATGGGGCATACAATGTAGTACTAAAACTGATACCATGCTAATGGTAGGATGTTCACTAAATTGCTCCAAAAAAGTTTTTCCTGTTTTCAAGATCCAGGAAGACCAATAACGGCAATAAGTGCGGGCATCGTTACCTTTTTAGCACCTATCACAATATGGTTTAATGACATGGCCTTAAAATTACTTTCCTCCATGATATCCAATTTCACCTCAAAGGACAATAGTGTTTAAAACTTTCAACAACTTAAGTAGCTACCAGTTCAAGTTTGCAATTAAGACTCCTCAACTCTTAAACTTATAGCCTTATTTATCCTTTGACATACCAATAATAAGGTTGGAGTCCCTTAGTGGCCATAAATTACATAGCCAGACAGATATGGTAACTTGATAAGTGCAGCCCTCTAGGCCCAGTTCTTGGCACCTACACAGGGTCACTGTGCATAAAGGTGAGTAGAAACTTAGCCCCATACCCCTTAAAAATAGCTGGACAGAATGACGGACTAAGTCAGTAAAATTAACTGATTCTTTAAAGTAAAATGAAAACTCAAAAATCCCTCAGTGCTGCTCGGTACATGTCATGTTCCAATTTAGGCAGCGAAAGTATCCAGGTTCACCACATCCCAGGGTAGACATTAGGTCAGAGGTCAAGTTCCATAACACATTAACTTGAGAACTTATTTCCTGGCAGAGACCATTAATCTTTGTGACGATCATGTCATCGTGACGGCACTGTCACAGAACCAAAATGGTACAAGTTGGTTGGTTCAGTGGTGCAGCCTTGTGAAGTTGAATATTTGGTTCTTACAAGGGTTGGAAGAAAATATGATTGAAAGGCGGCTTAACATCAAGCATTTATAATGTTAATCCGGAAGGGAGGACACAGAGATGAGAAGAATGATGACAGAAACTGGCAAACTGCTGCCAACCATAGGTCAAGGTGACCCAACCAGACCTGGAATCAAACCTGGAACCCAATGATCGATAGCCGAGAGAACCCCCAACTAAGCTATCCCTCCCACAGCCAAATTGACCTGTATCAAGGAGTCGCTGAAATGATCCAGCTAAATGACGCAACACATATTTGGAAAACCTCAAACTGACTTTTTGACCAATGACCTGATTTTGGGTGTTCTCTTTCTGACAGGGAGAATCTTGAATTAGATCTGACACAACAATTAATCAGGAATACCTGAGAATACCTTTCTTGCTAAGGCTTCATCAAAGCCTTGCCTGTTTTTAGTTCTATCAAATCAGGTGACATTGATCTTTTTTTGTATTAATTTTATCCCATGTAATTGTATGGTCTTCATGGTAAGCCTAGCTCACCTACTCCTGACAAAACCAAATTTAGCAATTATTAATTTGATGCATTTTAACATGATACAATTTAGCACTTATTAACATCATGAATTGTAGCACTTATCAAATTAACACAATTTAGCACTTATTAACTTGATACAATTCAGCCAGCACCAACTAACTTGATGGATTTTCACTTGATGCATTTTAGCACTCATTTAGTTCATGCAAGTTAGCAGTTATGGTGACTTTGACATCTACTTAGTAATTAAAAGCACATCCATCGGGATATCTCTGATTTTGTTATCAGGGAAGAAGATTTTGAACCTGGTTCCTGAGAGCCACACTAGTTTCAAGTGCCAGCACTATAACCATGTGGCCACGGAGGCTCTACTAAACGGTCATATTCAGTGTTCAGCGCAAAAAGATGCACTTTCGGTAAAAAGGCACTAATTATTAACAATTAAGCAAGCTACACTTGAGTCTCAAGCATTAGTGATCAGTGATCACCTATACATTAATGTACTCCATTAGATACACAGAAAGCCACTTTCAATATGCTGTTTCAATGCAGATAAGCCCAATTACAAACACAAAGAAATTGATGATCTACTAATTCTAAGAATTAAATTAGCAAGGTCTTTAATTGACCATAAGAAAGGCAGAAAGAGAAAGGCCCATACTCCAAATCCCTAAATGTCCCATATTTCTTCATGGCAATAAAAGCACAAAGAATAATTACAGCAACAAGTTGTTCGTTTGAAATAGCCATGTCCTTCAAATGACATTTCTTTTGATAATTAATATCCTAATCAAACAGCATTAAGTGCTTTAATTAGTTGATCTAATTTGGTGAAACCATTCAAAAGCTCCACATTCACCTGGTTATTCAGAGGAGTGTCAATCAACAGTAAAACCACCGGGTCAATTCGCTCAAAGAAGAATTGGTTTAACATGCTGGCTTGGATAAATTATCTCGCTGCATTGACTAAAGATATCACTACGCATTTTCACAATTTAAGGCACAGCACTTGACAGAGAGAACTAAATTTTAGACGGATAGATGATTTGGACTATATATCCTTGTGTCTAGCATTTATGCACTCTGATAGGCTGATTAGGACAGGTGGAGGACACTGCAGTGAGCTGAAGGGTGGTTGAGACTGTTGTCCAACACAGAAAATGATAAGGATACCTTGCCTGAATCTGCATTTGGCTCTTGTTCAAGTATGAAACCTGCTGATATTTACAGTACTTAGAGGGCATCTCTGAACAGTAGAGATAATTAACTCTGGAGATACAGCCACTTTAATCATGATATTTTGAAGGAAGGAGCGAACACTTCATTCTCAGAGTGACAGCTGCCATAGACATGGAATTCGGGCATTTCATTGCCTGGAAATTTCCAAATCTCACTGGAAATTTTTGAAGAAATGTCCAAATTTGACTTTGAATAAGTCGCTTGATTCGCAATCATTCATGGGAAATTTTTTTGTACTTCGTCAAATTGCCTGGAAATTTACATTTTTTTCTATTCCTGGCCATTGTACTAAGTATCAAAATGAAAAGGAACTTACTGGACCGAAGCCGCCCCCGGCTGAGATGAGGTCTGGACGTTTGGCAAGATCAAGCTTCTCTGTTTGTTGGTGAGGGGTCTGACTAGTGGACAAGCGCCAGGGCTCGCTGAGGACCTCCTTCAAGAAGGGAGAGTCGATCCCCAGGTATTTGGAGACCACATAAAGACAGAAGAGATGTCTGTCGATGCCCTGGCCAGTCATGGCCTTGCGATATGAGTCTTGGTGCACCTCAGCTGCGATTTGCATTAATTTGATTTTGTCCTCCTTCTGCAAAAAATATATAGGTAGTGCCTTTATTAGTACAAATACAGAAATGCTGAACTTAGGCACAAATTGCTTGAACTATCACAGCAGATTGGCTTTGCAAGTGCCGGGCTTTTTTTCAACGACCTCTATCAGGGTAATATAAGTATGGACGGATGGATCGAAGATGGCTTATAGCACCCATAGGGGCATTATGTTCAGTAGTTATGCAATCTGGTAAGGTAATACAAGAACAAGCAATTTCTTATATCTTGCTTCATATTTTACAAGGCCGAAAGTGAGCGAGTTTGCATTTTACACCTCATCAGCACAGGAGTGGGCTATTTAGAGGCACTTTACAGGGTCAAGAACCTACTTTCACTTCATCATAATTATATTCCATGTACTACATGCAAGTTGAGCAGTCACGAAGAAGTCAAAACTGGCAATTCCTTGTGTACGGGACTAGCGCTCTTCTATTCATGGTGACGTAACAAAGGACCAAAAATATCTTCTATTTTAACACAGATGTCAATTTGTACTTACAGTTTTTGTTTTGTCATCCATAGCTTTGACGAATGCTGATGTCTCCACTGTGCATGATCGTACTGTTTCGGTTCTGCTCTCTCGGAATAAACGGGTCATGGAGGCTTCGTATGTGAGACAGAATCTGCCAGCATCCTGCAAAGATAGATGACATAGTTCATACAATCAAATGTTTTAGAGGGTAAGGTATAGTAATACAATACCGGACAATTGTCTTATTAGAGTATTTTTGCTACAAATATAGATGATATAGGGTCCCGTTAATGTGCTGGTTGCCATAACAACAATGTAATTAGATATCAACTGTACACCTATACGTCTATACACGATACATAGACATACATAAAGCAAAACCTCTCAATTATAAGCAACTGCTGCATGACGGGCAACTTGCTTAAAAGAAGAAACAATTGTCAAATGGCAGCAATCATTGCAATGTAAGGCCTACTGAGAGCTCACCCTGATTATGGTAAATTTTATCAAAAACAACAAAACCATATCAAAACTCCAAAACTTTATAATACGAAAAAATATTTTCCCTCTGAAATATGTTCTAAAAGAAAACAATTCTTTTTTCCTTTGACAACTGAACATTTACGCTGTGGCCTGATTAGCATTGGTTTCATAATGAGACTTGATTTTTCATTACATCCAAACACCTTACTATTACTAAGTATGACCATTATCTTTTGAAGAGAAAACTTATTATCTACAATGCAGAAGTAATATATTGTACAGGGTTGTTTTAGGCAATCAAACACAATTAGTCAATCACAACGGCATGAAATTCTCCATATATTAACTTACTCTGTGGTATGCCAATTGGAGAGCCATCTGGATGAAAGCGTCGGGGCTCATTCTGCATTTCTTGATGAATCCTTTTCCGTAAGCGTCGTGTTTAAGTAGATGCAGGTCAACATCACTGGCTAAAGCTCTGGCTACTGTCAAGCTCTGGTCAATCACTTCCACACACTGTAAGATCAATAGCACAAAATAAGTAACATCTCAGTAAATGTGCGGGCCAAGTAAAAGATCCCTCACATGGGGTAAATGTGTAACATATTAAGAACTCCTGCTCTCTCTCCCATCTCTTCAATCAACCCCCGTGAGCGCCCAGAACTGGGCTTAGAGGGCTGAAATAGTGCCAATTACCATATCTATCTATATACCTATCTATCTCCTTTCCAATAGGGAATCCTCCCACGCAAAAAAGTTTAATTTAATTTGAAGACAGTGATGGATTTGAACTTTAACCAACAGTGAGGCACTGGGGTTCCTGTGACATGGCAGAATAATGAGGATTTTGTTTTGCATGGTTCTAAAAATGCTGCCAGGGGCCCATGCCTGTCAAGAAATGGAAATGTCAGCAAAGAGTCAAAGTTGGAGATATACCTTTGATGAGAAGCGATACTTAATATATCATTACCAGAGTGTATACAAAACAAAGTGAAGGAAATTTTAGCAACAAAATACAAATTTCAGATTCATGATAGGATTGAAATTACTTTGGAACTATCCTTTTCAAAGTTTAACTGCTATTAAACTGCCATTGATTCTCAAATAACCCAGCATTTGGATGGATGATAGGGGCTTTACGTCCTATATTTATGCATTCCTTAGGCCAATTAGGACAAGAGGAGGACACAGCAATGAGGCGAAGGACGATTGAAACAGCTGTCCAACATAGGTCCAAGTGACCCGACAAGAGCTGGATTCAAACCCTGGACCCAGCGATTGATAGCCTAGCACGATACCACTAGACCAACCCTCAACCCCCATCCCCAACAACCCAGCAACCATGGTCAAAAGACATAATAATATTCAATTGAAGTTTCCTACCTCCTGAGGCAGATCCCACTGCATGCGAATTGGGTTCGGAGGCGGGAAGGGCATCTCTCCTTTGGTGCTGCCATTTTCTTGGTATCTATTTTAAATTTATGTCAATATATCAACATTTATTTTAAGTTCACAATCTTAGAAATGTAAATTTAAAAGTACATTGACTCTATTTTCAGTAACGTTGCTTGAAAAATATAATTATATGGAAAAAAGCAGTTACATTACCGTATAAGTTAATCCTATGATTTAGAATAATTACAAATTCACACACTAATTTACAAGGAAGTTTTTGAGTTAAAAGACTAATATTGATAATATACAAATCTAACTAAATGTGATACTACAGAGCATACTAATACAACTACAAGCCAAATAGCATAATATAAGCGTGAAATAATGAAAAATAAAGAAAATTGAAAGAAATTTGATGGTGCATCAAGCAAAAAAGCTGAAGCAAACCGCTTGATAGAGTAACTTGAGACGAGGTTAGAAAAGAATACCAGTTTACCCCATAGTGATGTCATCGGCCATGGCACTCTCCCACAGATGACCCATGATAGGAGCATCGGCCCTGTTGTATAGACATTGAGTAATGAAGCAACAAGCAGGAGACACCTAGAGGCTTAATATCTACAGGCAGTGTCACAGTAAGAGTCACAGACAGTGTCACTGACAGCGTCACAGACAGTGTCACGGACAGGGTCACGGACAGGGTCACGGACAGGGTCACGGACAGGGTCACGGACAGGGTCACAGACAGTGTCACTGACAGCGTCACAGACAGTGTCACGGACAGGGTCACGTAGTGTCATGCAGTGTGAAAATGCAACACAGTTCAGTGGAAATGAGTGATATCAAACAATGAGTGGTGAAATCAAAAGCAAAAACCAAAAAGAAACTCATTAGTGTTCAAGAATTTGGGTTGCTTGGGGTGGGCGATTGTGTGATCATTACGTGTGATGTTGGATGTTGTATATGCAAGTTTATTTGTGATTGTGTCGCTGGTTAGAAGCAAGAGCACACTGTGATGAAGTTAATTTATGGTTTGCAGATGTTTGGGGGTGTGTACTACACTATGTAGAAATATCAAGAATCGGTTATATTGGCGTCTTTTTGGGTCTTCAGTAAGGAGTGGGACTCTTTCGTGGGTGTCTCTCATGTACGGAATATCCAGACAAGTGCAATATCGACATTTATTTTCCCAATTTCGATTACATTTTTTAAATGTAAGCTATGTTTGCATTTTGTTCATATTGATATTCTTCAATTTAGATTCAGTTTTCTTTCCCATCTTGTGTCAAATCAAACTGCGTTCTTGAAACTGTCTGTGAAGTATTACTGGTTTCAGACATTCACCCAGAGAAAATTTGTTAGTGGGTAGGAAACGAGTTAATAGATTTAAGTTATACTACTCCGGTATTAACAACTACATGTTGAAGTTTTGTCATTTGTACAATGCGAGTAAAACTTTCCAAGAGAGTTTATTGTTAACTATCGAAGATGGTAAGTTAATCGAGACAGGTCAGGACTGATCTCCCATATCAGTAGCAAAGTAATAACTATCGGGATTAAGATTATGATAAATATAATCTGCAGAATTATCTAGATTAATAAATCGGAATAATTATCGTGATGAGACAGATGACTCATAAGAAGTAAGGAAGCCCATCCAAATAAATTAATGCTTATTGTAAAGTGCGACCAATTTGCAACAGATTAACTGAACACCTACGATGGTAATTACTATGACTAATTACTACAGTAATAGCTCTATTAGTGGAAGTTTGATGACCACTACTTGACAGACTGCCCACCTTGACTAATCAATTGGGGTCAATTTAGGAGTTGACAGGTGGAGCGCAACTAAAGATACAGAAATGATTAGCAAAGCCGTCAGAAATTCAGAATAGAGACGCCAGTCATGCCACTTGAGGGCGCCACCAGAAAGGTGTAAGCCATTTAAAAGAGTGCAAATAGCCACGACAGACTAAAACTAAACAACATCTAACTCGGGAAAGTCGAGCAAGTGTCAGATATGAACGGCTTAATCAGCCAAATTACCCCATCAACACTACATCGTTGTAAAGAGTCATTTCCCATAAGTGAGCCATAATCGGAGCATCAGCCCTGTGTCGCACAAACAGCACACATTAGTATTATTAATTGACATGAGGATAATGACATTATTTCGCAATCTATTCAACTCCTACATATCATTCAATTGTCTAAGTTGTCAGGGGGAACTCAAAAAGAATGTTGGAAACTACTTTCACACAAACGGCGACAGGACAAGTTAAGATAACAAACGCACGACAACTTCATCCAAAGGAGAACTATTATGCTGCTAACGTCACAGTGACCATGTCACTGTCAGTATGCCATAGAAGATATGAATAATAAAAATATAGTATGATTTTATATAGCCCCCATTCCAGATAAATTTGCTCATGGGCGCTCACCATACTGAACGGCAATCATACCAATCATTATAGTGATAACCTCTGGACATGGACGGAGCGGGGTTTGAACCCACATCCTCATGTGTACAAGGCGAACCACTATACCATATTCCTTTTCAGGACAAAGTGGATATATATTTTAAACCAAGAAGAGCATAGGTGTTTCCAACTTTTCTAGCTGTACCTCCTTCTCAGTACAGAGGGAGCAGTACAGCAGCATGTCTGACAGGGTCATGGTGACCTCAAATAGGAAAAATATTTCTTGTTATATCTTATCATCTTGAACTTGTCCTGTCAAAGTTTAAAGGTTAAGTGAACAGTCTTGGGCTACATACCAGGATAATAGCACTCAGATTCAAACAGGAATTCATAAAGAAGGTTTTGCAGATGAAGTCTAAACTGACAGTTAATTTGATCATTAGTGATCATTCAATAAGTTCTTTTAAAGGAAAAACTAGTCAGTTCAAACGCAATACTAACAGTTGAAATATTGCCAGATAAGAGTGAACTAATAATATTCAGTGTTTTACAATCACTTGGTATTAGTGAATAGGCCTATTGGCCGGCTACATTTGCATAGCGACACATTCTTTCTCTGCTCAATCAAATTTGAATTAATTAATTTTGATATAGAATTAAATTGCCATATATCAAATACAGATACATTGTTAGGTAACTGGCTAATAATCAAATTCATATGCATTACAACACAAAATCTATATATATGCATTACGAAAAAGGATAATACAAATACAAATTACAATGTAAACAAAAAAATGTACATACCATGAATGTTCTCCATTGAATCCAATCTGAAAATAATAAAAAAATCTCATCAGACATTGAATTGATGATTTACAAATGTACATGACTCCGGGCTCAAACTATTTGGTAATTTCAAATCCAAGGCTTTTTCACCCCGATATTTCCAGGACCTAAAATCAATTTTCAAGGTAATAATAGCAATCTATTCAATCTGATTTTGCGATCCACAAAATCTGTAATATCACCAGGAAAATACCAGTGATGGGAATAGATCAGTATGCTTACTCAAAATTCCCGGTTCTTGGTTGAAATTGCCAGTTTTGCCATTTTCCTGGCAGGTGTGGAAATCCTGATAACTCCATAAGAGCCTCAGTAAAAAATAACTAAATATAAAGAATATGGAAAATACATAAAAAATTTAAAAATACTCACTCTTCCATTTGAGCATACAACAAGTGTGAAGGATTTGTCGAACCACCTGTCATAGCATTTTCCATGGAGCATAGCCTGTCCAAATCTGTCCAGTTTTGATGGGTCATTCTGAAGAGTAAATCAAACACATTAATCAACTTCAA
This sequence comes from Platynereis dumerilii, assembly GCA_026936325.1. Taxonomy (NCBI): domain Eukaryota; kingdom Metazoa; phylum Annelida; class Polychaeta; order Phyllodocida; family Nereididae; genus Platynereis; species Platynereis dumerilii. The sequence goes on along the minus strand of JAPTHN010000001.1, from coordinate 81,342,895 downwards.
AGTCATGACTAAATTAACTTGAAAATTGAAAATTAACTTTAAAGTCATTACAGTATAATAAATTTCAATGCATGTGTTCTTTTTCGCGACACTGAAAAATTGGGGGAAATACATGTATAAAAGATCTAAACCATTACAACATAAGTTTCAACAAAATAAACATAAACATAACAAAAATCTAAGTGAATTTAGAATTTGCCACGCCATCAACAAAACAATTTTAGAAAATTTAAGTGATCTCATTAACAAATTTACCCTCGCATGATCACCAGATGACCGTAGCGCATAGTGATCATGAAATTACAAATGGTGTCACAATAAAGCTATTATACAACCAATATATCTCAATTGACTTTAGGCCATTAATATCTTAATCTCAATAAATAAAGACACAGTTTTGAAACTTACTGGATCATAATCCTGGGGTTCGTCATCCAAAGCCAAAACAAATGCAGCCTAAAAAGAGAATATGAGGATAAATAGGGTTACAGAATCTTCAGACTAGTTTTAGCAGTTAAATTCCGTCTTACACTGATTTTCAAGACTAAACCATTCAGGATGATAGAGGACATAAAGATCTCATCTCATCTCTAATGGCCTTGTAGATCATGCACAGGACATTCTAGACATGAGTGACTACAAATACTGGAGGGCATTTCTGAAGCAACCATTCTGGTGGTAGCATATTAGTCACATGCAGGGACAGAGACAGTGACTGGGAAGCCTGTACTAGTACCACCATATTTTGACTGGGAGTAGGCGAGTTTTGGGTCTATGGGGGACGCTTTCGGTTTCATGACCTGCATTGATCAAAGCATTCGCATTTGGACAGGAGGGCACAGTGAGGCAGAAAATGAATGAAACTGCTGTCCAACATAAGTCAAGGTGACCTGGCCAGAGCTGGGATCAAATCCAGGACCCAGCAATGGATGCCCTTGGCACAGCGCTACCAACAGAGCTCATAACCCAATATGCGGTAATACCCCTAGCCTTTGGCTTTAAGAAGATTTCGGATGGATCGATGGATGATTGGGCTTTACTTCCTATATTTATGCACTTGGTAGGCTAATTAGGACAGGAGGAGGACACAGCAATGAGGCAAAGGATGATTGAAACCGCTGTCCAACATTGAACATAGGCCCAGGTTACCCAGCAAGAGCTACATTCGAACCCTGGACCTAGCGATTGACAGCCTTGTAGGCTAGCACTCTACCACCAGACCAACCCTCCCCGAAGAAGAATTGCAAGAGAGCAGTTTATCTAAAACAGCAATGCAGTTACCTTTTCAATCATATCAAGAGATGTCTTGTTCACTCCCTTTGAGAAATACTGCACACGAGCCTTAGCCCATGGGACCCTGTCGCCGGCTGTCAAAGCAGCGAGTCTTTCTTCTCCCTTCGCTGGTTCGCTGGTGTCATCAACAATTTTCTGCAGCATTCTGCAAAACAAAACATGACAACAAATTCATTTCAGGCAGGTAATTCTGCTTGCACTTCATTGGTTTTGTGGTCAAGTTTTGCAAGGTATTTCGTTACATCTGTAAACGAGGCCAAACATTCATCCTGAATAAATTCAACTTTTTTTTGTTTTTAATTATTGATTCTTGATGTTTTGACAATATTCTAAGAAATTAAGAAACGCAACAAATTAAATTTTTTTTTTTCAAATGAACCATGGAAAATCATCAGACATCTCATAAGCAAATCCACACACTGTGAGCATAGAGACTCATTAAATTCCTCTACAAACTAATAGCTATCAACAAATCAATTTTGTCTATGAGATTTGCTTGTTGAGTGAAAGTTTTGTGATGACTCATCGTCAAGGAAATGAACACAATAATCTCAAACAATTTCTTTTCTATTGAGTTTTTCTCTTCTTTAAACTGTGTAAAACATAACACAATGTTAATTCTTTCTGATTCTTTTCTTTTGCGTGTTCACTTTTGAATATCATACAAAAGACAACAATTGAACATCAATTGTTAATTTCTTCTTTAAAGTTTTTCAATTAAACTATTGGAAAATTAACAGACATACTAATAGCTTTTTCACAAGAGGTGCTACATTAGCAGAAAGTGGAATTAATAATGCTTACGCTTCAATCTGAGGTGGGTTCAACAGCTTTCCGTTGTAATGAATGTACACCTTGAAGTAACGTCCCTTGTGATAGACAGCGATGTGGCAGGTGTCTCTCAAATGCACCAGTTTATCTGAAAAGAAAATACAAACTCCATTAGAAAAGAGGATGGATGGATGATTAGGGTTTTACATCCTGTATTTATGCCCTCTGGGAGGATAATTAAGAAAGCAATGAGTTGAAGGATGAATGCAACTGCTGTCCAACAATACACCTTGGTGACCCAGCAGAGCTGGACTCAAACCCAGGACCCAGCAATCGGAAGCCCAGAATACTACCAACTGAGCCAATCCCAGCATGGGGAAATTTAGACTTAAATCATATTTAGCAAAACATTAAATCAAAGCCTTATCCCAGGCCCTTAACTCACCTGTTTCTACACCAGGAATTCTAGTTGTGTTGAACTGACGTTCATATTGCCAGGAGCACAGAGGTACAGCTTTGTTAATGAAAATCTGAAAATCAAACGATCACAATGTCAATGAAAACATTTACATTACCTTAATCGGTCTACAAACCACAGAAAGCTGAAATCATTGAACAGCAACAAATCTTTTTATGGACACTGAACCAGTCAATCCTAAATAAAAATCTTGAGAAAAACCGCACAGAAGCCTTAGCATCTCAAATAATTTAATTAATTTATAACATTGCACACTTTAAACATTTTAATAACCTCAATACACCGGTTTTAGAATAGGATTCGGACTGACCGCAAAAGCTTTTTAAAAGTTCATCACAGGTTTGACTGACTGATTGAAGAATTGCTACCATTGCAGCATTCAAGTTAATGCAATAAACTTACTGGACACAACTCTTCGCGATCAACTTCTCTCCTGAACTTCATCATTCCGTACACGATATTGGCAGCTCGGGCGACCTGGCTTGTCGTCGGGTGTCTTAAAATGGCATCCTGAAAAAGTAAACATCAACACAGGTTTGTGAATCAATCAATAATGCGTAACAGGAATAAAAATGAGTGCAGTAATGACCAGAATTAACAAAATTTATTTTACCACTCCGTAAAAGTTGCTGTTGACCATGATTGGGGAACGTCCTCTGAGATACACATACTCCTCCCACCAGTCAGACACCTGCACGGGACATATAGATCATTGTTTAGATCAGTTTAGATCACATTTTCCATCTATGATGGTCTGCGAGTACATGAATGAAGTTCTGAACTTTTTTGTCTAACAATTCCGAACTTTTTTGTCTGATAATTCCAGAACATCATGTAAGAAAGTCGTAAGATGATGGAAGACAACAAATTCAGAAACGCTTTTGTCTGTATTTGTAAGCCTGGTACTGCAAATTGCTTTCTTACATTTGTGTTCTCAAGAGCCTCCTTTTATTGGAAAATTATATTTCAAAGTATGTTCAAAACTTTCAAGAGGGCTCAAACTGTGACTCAAACAGCCACAATTCAAAATTTACAAGATTTAAAAAACTTATGAAATTTTGTTGCGTACATAGTTGGTTGCCCACCAGGACTTCAAATTGAGATATCTTTGCAGACGTGGTCCGAGATTTGACTTAAACTCATCAACGAGACGTTCCATACGCTTGAACTTCTCATCATCCAGGAGAGGGCGCACTGATCTCAAATACTGCAAAAGACAAGAACATAAATGCCACCTAGTGTCAAATAGAAAAGTATGACAATCATGAGAAGGTTATCATAGGATCTGAACCCATGGATCTAAGGCTATAGCGACAAAGAAACAATCAATTAGTATACACCCTAAATGGTGTTGTTTGAGCAAATTATCAATAAGAAATTAAGAATTTTAATATTGAAATAGATACATACCCTCTGCATGGTGTCATTCAAGGCAGGGACAGGCAAATTAGGCAGAGATCCTTGGAAACTGTACAACAATGGTTTTCTGCCACTCAGCAATTTTACGAAACCCTGTGAAGAAGATAAACAAATACAAATCATGCAACTAAAAATGAATAAGCAACATCAACTTCAAGACATTTTATGAGGGGGCAATATTTCCGCAACACCAGCACTGTCCTGCAGGCTCATATACAGACGCTTAAGAAGGAAAACCAAGTTACTTATAATAGATATGATATGTTGTCGGAAGGGCTGGGTTTCAGGATTTTTTGTCGCATTTATTATTAGGTTTACTTGACACATTTCATATGTCCAATAAATTGATTCCATCACAAGGCAATTTACATTTCTTCGACTGTTGTCTGTAGGGAGGTGACAGTCACATAGTTACTCCCTCACTCGATGAGTGTCATCCAGTGAGGGGAGCTATTCAGAATCATAAATCATTTAAATAATACATTTTTCAACACTTACAAGCCATATTTTGTTCTTGGTAGACAGTGGCCCCCTTGGTGCGAACATCCACCCTTGGTAGGTGAGCAAGATCTTCAGCGAGTATCGCAACAAGAGAATCTTGGCCACCCATAACACGGTTCCAAACACTGTGCATGCTATGTAGGTGTTGTAGGGGGCAGAATAGTCCCGAACCCTGAAATGAAACATTTGCATTATAATGTTTATTTCCACCATGCGATCCATACCTGTGACATTGATAGAATCAGCGATTCTTCAACAAAATTTAATTTACATTTGGGGAAATACGAGTAATTTATATCAACTATTCAGCTGGCGGTTTGAAAACATCAGGGATGTAACAAAACTTTACAGTAGAATAAGTGGTCAATTCATCATTGAAAGACATATGACATCACTGACTGGTGAGTGATATGACTCAATCACTGACATGTGATATGGGCTAACAGGACACAGCCTCACACAGGCTTATAATTCCCCAATTAAACGATCAACGTGAAGTTTGATGGGAATTCTGTCGAGTTACTGTGAGTAACGAGGATATAATGCGAGATATCACTAAGCATGTAAGCCGGGCGAGCGCGCCAACCGGAACAGATGTTAATGCCCAACTTTTTGTGAGTAACGAGACTCTTTAATATGTCTGCCCAGCTCATATGTATACATATTCGCTACAATGAATAACCCAATTTGGGTCGGGCAGGGAGGGCGCATTATATCCTCGTTACTCACAGTAACTCGACAGAATTCCCATCAAACTTCACGTTGATCGTTTAATTGGGGAATTCTATCTCGTTACCGTTCGTAACGGGATAATGCGAGATACCACTACGCATGCGCGCCGGTCTGAGCGCGCCAACCTTCACAGTTGAAAGCAAGGTGGGCATTAACCTGTAGTGGATCTTTTACCCTCATGGGCTTATATTGTAAGCCTTATATTTATATTGCAGTTCCACTGTGCTTATTATCACCCGGCAGTTGCAAAATGAGTTTCAGTGACCTTGATAAGCAACTGCTCTCACCACTGCCGCATGCTAGCGGACGTAATAGTGTGGACTTCATTTTCATTTGGAACTGTAGGTACAGCTTCTGTAAGGCTTCTGCAAAGCCGAATTCATGCAACAAAAGCATATTGGCCTATATATATTATAGAGAGACCACCAGTATATGGCCAAATAAGTGAGTTCAGGTTTTACGTCCCATCAGCACCAAATTTGACTACTTGTAGACAGAATATGGTCTATGGAAACTGAGTAAAGATGTGGCATGGTTTATGCCAACAGATTTTTCTTTTATACAGAACGATATGCATAGTTCTTGCTGTGTGCAAGTAAACCCATGATTAGGATGCAAAGGTTTCCCTGGTGTCTAGAACACCCTATAATCACACATGACACCGATTCTGTGTGAGAACGGATCAAATGTGCTGTATCGGCTAACACACCTGCATGTAATGTAATCATGCTTTTAGAACAATCTCCTTCAGAACACTTGCAGGGACTAAGTTGTCTCCGCAAAAACCTGTAGCAAGCTTAGAATGCATTAAGGCCTAGCCTCTTCTAATTGACCATGCCTTGCCACAGGTCATCATTGTATCCACAATGGTTGCTGTTCAAAGAGTAATGTTACAAACCCGGTGCATTGTTAGAGCCCTTCAGGCCTTCACATATTATGGTATTAAACTTGGCCCAAAAATCACTTCTGTGAGTGGCACACATCAGAAACAGATCACTTGCATTTGTGTGCTGTCAGACCATTATCTTTTACAGCTGATAATTAAAAGCCTTTCCTGTTCGGAGCTTGTTGAATTGTTTGTCGCAAATAAACCTTAAAGTTTACTCCAGCTGGTTCACAGAGTAGATCAAGCCTGTCCAAGGCATCCAACTAGGTCCTTGGCACTTGAGTACGTAAGAACAGTCACTGAGAAATCTCATGCGAGCCACCAAATTATTTGGTTGGCCAAACCAGGTAATGTATGTTGAACCTGCTCTCGTCACGTGAAGTGCTGCAAGGACGAATTATGGCTACGGCCAATCACATAGTCAGTGCAATCACAGCTAGGGCCTGTTTCTGGTTCAGGACTCGAGAAACCAAATTTTGGTGGTAGGTATCAATTGGCAAATTGCGCATCTCCTCTGCTATGAATATGACGGTAGGCATAAGTAGCCCATATTGAATAGACAAACTATAGTTCCAGTGAACATGCAGTCATATAGGTTAGTCAGACTTAGTCTAGTGACTTCACCATTATGTTCATTGTTGCCTGTACCTTGGCAAAATTGTTGCGACAATCTTTATACAAGGATTCTCATGGGGTCATGAAAGCAAGCATGAGCAAACTACTACCGCTGTTTAGAACAATGGTCCATTGACGGGAGTGCATAGCCATTGCTATGTTAATTTCTCTGTGTACATCTCATCAGCTGGTCAGCTTTGATTATGGTTATTAAGCAGAGTCCTGACACAAGCCCGCCAGATCAATGAGAACCATATATAATCGGCCCCTGATTCTGAATAGCTATTAGAGAACATCTGTTGATAATTCTGTGCATCAGTTCAGTCCTTTAGGATAACAAAGAGGACCTGACTTCTCTGTCATTCAATGTACTTGACTGCAGGTCATAAGTGGCCTGCTCAGCGGCCTCAATTTTCTGCTCGATTGCTCAAACTCAGTTCATTTTCTCCTGCAGATTCAAGATCACCACTATGTCAAGGTCGTATAACGCAAACAAGGACCCACGACCTTCCTGCTGCAGTCTTGTCAATTGTTATTAAGAGTTTGCTTATCTCAGTTTGCAGCATGTCCTCTCTGGTGCTCGAGGCGCACACATATTATGTTATGTTACAGGGTCAACCTCAAACCCCAAGTAATTGGTTATTGTATATAACAAACCAATTTTACTGCGTTACAAACTCCGATAAATTTCATGGCAAGCCCTATGGTCTGTATGGACCATACGTCCCCTTGCCTTGAGTTTTCATTACATGAGTGTCAACAATATGTAGCATGAGACCGTCTAGTTCCGACACATGACCCGTGAAACCTGGGTTGAATATTTTTCATCCTAACCCAAAGGGTAATAACAATATACATTCGGTCAGTCTGTGTTCATATTCCCATAAGAATCACACAAGTCTTGATCTCACGTTTGTGCTGGCCCATTAGTAATATTAATATTACAGCCAGCCTCGGGACATTAAGTCTATAATTCATGTATAGACTAAGGCATCAGAGCTATCTCAATTCACAAATGGTAAATTCCCAGTAATTGTGTCCATTTTTTTTTTTTTTTTTTAAACCTGTTATTGAACAAAGCAGATGCACAGCGTGCAATCAATCTGTAAACACCACGATTCTTTACTTTTAATAAGTATAGCCTCGTTAACTTGCCCAGGCCAATGTTGTGACTGGATAAAGACACTCTGGACTAGTCACTACTTCCTGTGTTTCACAGTTGCCAACAGGGGTGCTCATATTTACGCAGCATGTCGCCAATAAACCTTCGAGTCAGGGACTGACTGTAACCACCTATCAATATCAATGAGGTTTCCATAACGAGGACGACGTACAATTGCTGTCAGCCTTCTTCAGTAACAATGCCAACTTAGTCAAGAACAGTGCACAAAATAGGAGCAGGCTTGTTGTGATCTTATTTATAGATTTTCCTGGTAAAGACTATGACCGCACCAATGCACAATCTGCCTGCCACAGCCCCGTTTGCCAACTATTCATGCAACATTGTTTCCCAATCTCGGAGACTGCATAGACTATCTTCGCAAGATTGTCTTTCATTTCTGGCCCATGGATGAAGACCTTAGTGCATAATCAGGTGCATATACTGTTCCATGTTTATTATGCACAAGGTACATACACAATGACTCTCTAAGAAAGGTGTCCCTTTTTAGAGCCATGACTGCTTCCAAAGATTATTTTTTCCCAAGCCTAATTTTAGAAGAAAAAAGACTGAAAATTAATCTATAGAATATAAATGCTTTCATTATGATAGTGTTCATGCACTTATGCCCTTTTTTTTTTTTTTTTTCTTTTTTCCAAAGAGGGTTAATCTGCAAGTTCAGTGCACCAGTTGTCTGCTAGATACCTCAGACAAGATATTAATCATCAATGAGAAAGCATTACAAACCTGGAGTGTCTCCAGGGAAATATATTATCACAGAGTGGCACTGAGTTCACTGTCTTAACCTGTCCTCCAGTAGGTCTGCTAGATTTTACTCAGCAGTCATATATTGTATGACAGTGTCTGTATTCTCAAATTTAAATTGTCGAGAATTTATAGGTTCTCAGGTATCACAGACTGATTGAGTGAATAGGCCTATACCCTATTCTTGAAATCATAACAGTCAAGCTGTTGACAGTGTCAGATTTATGTTCAAGAGGCTGGATTCCAGCATTGATAATTCAACAGAACCACTCACGACCACACACATACTTAAGCCTGCTAGAGCTAGTTGATGTGACATAGCCCAGCTGCTGGTAACATAGGCTGAACTGCCAGTTAACACATTGTGTATTCAATGCTTAATAAAACCAACAAACTTTATCATTATGAAGACTAGACAGATTGCAATGTCACCAGACCAAGCCGAGTCGGCAATTAAATTCTTATATTGTCATAATGTGTGATCAAATTTCAAAATGAGTTTTTCTTTATTCCTTCCAGTAAAGTGAAAAACAAACCCATTTTGTGCTGCACAAAAACCAGGGTAAACACATGGTTCAATTCTCTGCTGTAAGAGAATATACCCATTTTTTTTCATGAACCGAGTCAGTCCAATACACACCTCATAAATTGTAAGTACACAAGCAGCTGAGTCAGCTGTCAAATGACCAATGTCAACCTTTCAACAATCCATTCTGATAAGACTTAAGTCAGGGAGTCCCTGGCTTCAATTACAGATTCAGACATTGTGGGTGTGTCAAAATACTTCATGTTGAAGTCTTAAACAGAGACATTTACCAAATATATCGTCCTAGACGAAGCGAATGTCTCCGTTGTCAACCGGCGCCTGTCAGCGCCGCCATTTTGTTTCAAATTGTTGATAAATTTTCGTCCGGTTTTTCATCTTCTACGTGGGATTCCATCATGTACAAGCTCGTCGTGGAGTTGTACACCATCAAACCAGTTGAATTGGACCTCCCACGAAGTAAATCGACACTTGTTAACTCCATAATGAAGACGAATTGGCTATAACATGTGTTCAACACGTCCGCTCTGCGTGGCAGCTTAATGAACAGTGAAGGTTGGCGCCAAGCTGCTAGCAGCGCCTCCTCTCGTGCCTCCTTCCATCGCTGCCCCCACTGCCGAAAATATTCCGCCGAGGCCATGTGCTCAGAGCTGTCAAATTTGTTAAATCGATAATGTCAGCTGGACAGCCGTAATAAGTGACTGTTTTCAACCCTGAACACTTAAAGGAACACCTTTCTACCAGTTAAACACAGCCTGCAGCCTCAGAAATTGGCTAAAACTGCTCATAAACGATCGTGTCGGCTGTAAACAAACCCAACGGACTTACTTCAGTCAATCCTCCTTCGTGGTTGGAGAGCGACGTATTGACCAATCACAACTGAGAGGGCCGCACGTGCGTATGCATGAATCCAACTCTTTCAAATCTGTGCACTGAGGCTAGAACTATCTCATTCACTTGGGCGAAAATATTTTCAGTTGTGCACCATAACTGTGAATTCCACCACCCATTTCGCATAGGAAGACATTGACAGTACAATTTGACGACATTTTCAACTGCACTGTCTCCATGATACTGAATGGTGTCACGAACTGGGTCATCTTCCTAATTAGTATGCGCATGTTGCGATCTGCCACATGCCGATCCAGTGAAGGCAAAGGTGGGAGGAACGACCCCTGGCGAGCAAATTGGGTTGGCGCGCTCAGACCGGCGCGCATGCGTAGTGGTATCTCGCATTATCCCGTTACGAACGGTAACGAGATAGAATTATAAGCCTTATATGGCCTCCACTTCCACTTTAAGACACTATAGAATGACAACTCTTTGGCAATTTCCTTGTGCCTTCTTTTCTGCAACAATGCTCAAGGCAATGGTGAATGGGTGCAGGGAGGGCAGAACAAGTACAAAGGAACAAGAGGCATAGAGTTGTGCAAGAAAGTGGAGTAGCAGGGGATATTACAGGCCATTTTTATGTACAATTTCAATCTCTTAAGGTTTAGAGAATAGTGTGAAACCCGACATTTAAATGTAGCCTTGATTTTTACGTTATTTTCTTTCTGAGAAAAGACGGAAATCATCCTACTCAACTTAGATTTATTTATATCTATCATTCCTGTATTGTCATATAATTCTAATTCAATGACGCAATTCCACCATTCTCCACGCCATTATTCCAAGGCCGTCCCATGAAATACATCTCATTTATCATGGAAAAATATTGACATTACGCAATGATCATACGATAATCAATGCATTATCGAAGGTTCCAAATGTTTGATTTTTAGAAATAGAAAGTTATCTATTGAGGTGCTTGACTTTGTGGTCAATTGTCTACCTGTCTTATCTCTTTCCTTTGTTCTTCGAGTGTTCACTTTCACTTGTCGGCCAAATAATTAAACAGTGAAAGTGGTGAGGCCATCCATTATATGGCACACAACTTTCATTGAGCATTGAGCAATCATGTTTTGTGAGATATCATTAGGGTCAAGTGGTCATAAGAATGTAATTTTATCTACAAATCCGGCTTCAAAGCAGCTTTTAACTTATATTTTTGTCAGAAATGATAATTTTGTTGGATTGATTGATCATTTTCACGACTGTGATCAACTATTTCTTTATTTTTGGCAGCTTTTTTGCACGTCTTCCCTGCGAAAAATTATGAAATACTGTCATGCAAAAATGATAACAAATAGGAACACTTTCTATTGTTCTGCTAGTGATAGCCCCAAAAAGCATTGCCAAGTATTTTAAAATGAAATTTGACAAGAGTATGGTCTCATGGACGTTGCCCTGTCTTGTAAAAGATTATCAGAAATGAGGATTTTGATGGATAAAAAGAAGGAAAGATGAATTTAAGACAAATGGAAGAAACGCCTATAAGTGTAAAGATTCAATAAATTTCACATAATTGTACTGAGTGCAAATGAAATATCTAATATCTTTTTAATCGCAAATGATTTAACATTTAAGACTTACCACGGCCATGTTTCTATCCTAGCAATGAGGCCCAGGGAGATGTCGACATTTGCCAGATAAAGAGCAAGGACCAGGGTCACCAGAAACAGCCAGATGGACGGAGCTGAGGGATACACACCATTGATGAAGCCATTCTGGAAGAAATGCCACAAATCAGAATACAGCACACTGCATTTGAAACTAGTAACTCAGAAATATTACAAGGATGATAATGACCTTAATTCAGCACAATATCAAGTAAAAGAAGTTTTCAAGACCCAAACTCCTTCGCCTCATTGCCATGTCCTCCTCCTGTCCTAATTAGCCTACCAAGCGCCTAAATACAGGGCGTTAAGCCCCAAACATCCATCCATCAAGACCCAAACAGCTGGAGTCTTGAGAGCTTGTTCAGGTTCATTCTCTACTAGATTGCTGAGGCTTTTTCATGAGAATCATTGGATCAAGTGATGGCAAGCAGATCGACTCTTGGCGGAAATCAGTCATTAGGGAAAAATACTGATGAATGATGATAAGTAGCTATTCCGTATTTGGGGCATTTTCCGTTATTCACAAAGAATCGAAAGATATAAACAATATCATTGTCATGTTCCTTGACTTTTGTAATTATTAAATTGAAGTGATTAAAATCAATTGGTTTCTTGAATAAACTGATGATTGTTATCAGAAATCCCTCAGCTTGCCACACAAAGATAAACCAGAGTAGGGTGTCCCAAAAAAAGTGAAAGTCTGAAATTCATTGGGGCTAACCTCTAAATGTGTTCTATAGCCCCTCTGTGACACCCATGCAAAATTTCAGCTCATTTGAAGGTGTTTTAGATGTTGCTCAAGAGCCCCAAAGATAGATACTAGGGGTTTAACATCGAATTTTCATGTGAAAATGGCTATTTTAGCTGATAGCTCACAAATAATTGGTTCCCGTCCTCATAAAGACATGGATAGTTAATACAAAGATGTATCAATTATTCTGCACTCTATGGTACCAATTTCATATCTGTACCTTACTTGGTTCACGTGTAATTGGCAAATATATACTATTTTACACGAAAAATTGACGACAAGGCAAAGCACCTCTCTTAATGAAGATTAATTGCAGTCTAATTTTGAATTTTAAACATGAGACAATCACATATTGGTTCCATAGTGTGACAGAGACACAAGAACATCAACCAATGTCTTACAATCTGTTTCAGACTATTGAAACAATCTAAGAAGTTTTTTTAAATCACAGAAAATCACGTAAATAAGTATATCCCATACATGTAGATTTTCTCAATACCCAAGCAAGTTACAAATATGAAATTGGTACCAAAGTGTGCAGAACAATTTATACATCTTTGTATCAACTATCCATGTGTTTGGGTGGACTGAAACCAATTATTTGTGAGCTATTAGCTAAAATAGCCATTTTCGCATGAATATTCAATGTTAAACCCCTATCTATCTTTGGGGCTCTTGAGCAACATCTAAAACACCTTCAAATGAGCTGAAATTTTACATGGGAGTCACAGAGGGGCTATAGAACACATTTAGAGGTTAGCCCCAATGAATTTCAGACTTTTACTTTTTTTGGGACACCCTAAACCAGAGTTTATGAAAATGTTCTGGTACCAAAAATCAGTTAGAAGTTAGACGCCTTACCTTCATACGAGCCACCCTCTTCTTCCATGATCGTATGCCACTGTGAAACACGGCCCAGAGGGCATCGTGGTTGACGTTTACGTCCACTCCATCAGATGAAACAGTGAAGGTGAATGCAACAGCACTGTGCGCCTCAGCCATCACACACTCACTCCTGTAAGCAAACAAAACACAAACATTGTAATAAACAGCATGTATTCGATGGAAGGATCAACCAAGTTTTGTTACGAGTGCTCCAGAACTGGAGGTTCAGCGTCATTCTGAAGTATGTCATTTTTCCAATTTAGTCTTCCATGCCTCTTTCTGACACTATTGCAAATGTTGACTACTAAAATCAGTTTAATACGGAAATTGCTTATAAGAAGCCAAAGACAAAACTCTGGCATTAAGAAAATAATATATTGTTCTCGATAATTTAAAGCCAACACCAGTCCATTCTTGCGGCCACAAGTACAACACACTGAGTGATAAGAAAACATACATTTAAGGATTCTCAACGCAGTTTTATATCAACACTCTGCCTTTATATAAGAAGAATAATCAATAAAGTAAAAGGAAAAGGTAAAATTAAGGTTTCCCAATTAACTGGTCTCCTCAAACACAAAGAAATGAACAAACCATGGTAACAAGTTTGACTTAAGCAATAAACATGATACAGAATCATAAATAGCACCATGAGCAAAACAGGAAGACCATACATCACATACACCATTATACTGACAGCATGGTTCCAATTACAAAATTCATAACTGCGAAAATCCAATTTCAAATCCTGTTGCAGCAATCCCATACATATAAATTGAACCATTTCATGGAAGCTAAACAAAATTAGCAAGTACCATAAATGTATTTCTGGAATCTTGACTATATTTAACCCATACCACAGTACAAAAACATGGTGTCTATATAATCAGTACTATGTCACTTTCACACATTTTGCTATTTATAATTTGTACCTAAATTAATATTAAGATATCATATTTCTACATGCACATAATTATTACCCATGAATGCCAGTTGGCAGTCAACAAAAAACTTTTCTCAGTAATTGTGCTACATTATTCTGTAAATAAGCTGTCATTCTTCCATTTACATCGAAATTAAACATAACATACGCTCCTGTGAAAAATGTATCTATTAGATAGTCAATTGTCGAAAGCAGAGTAACAACCAGGGAATCTTGAGAAACTATATATTCATAAATATGATAAACATAAATGAGGAGTAACCACCTAAATCATAACCTCAGCTGCTTATGATGCTTTATGACACCTTCCTGTTCAATACAGCATTTATATATCCAAGAAATCTTTCAAAATTATCAAGATAACAGACAAATACAGCAAACAGAAAATCCAAGGCTGATAAAGCACAGAACTGAACTCACAAAAGATCACAATTCTAGGTCAAACAGAACCTGGATCAAGAAAACATAGGACACGCTCCAGTTATTTTCAAACTATACAAACTCTAGCAAGTTACATCATCACTGTTTGTACATTGCAAAGTTGGTTCATCCAAGAATAAACATTGAAATCTGCTCTTTAAACAGCAAACAAGACACCCAGGAAATCAGGAAATAGTACTCGTGTGTTAGATTCTTCCTTAATGAGTCTTAACGAACGCAAGAATCATTAAGCAAGTAAGCTCAAACACTGTCAGAGCCACTACATTAATTGAAGCAATCAGCTTTTTTTTGTTTTATCTATTTCATCCAAAACAGGCAGGATATTTATCCTGAGGTTAACAAAGTCACATTCTATCCATCTATCTATCTATCTATCTATCTATCTACTTATCGATCTACCTATCTATCGACCTGTCTATCTATATATCTACTTATCTATCAATCTATCGATATTCATGTTACCTCATAGACTGACTGCTATTGTCACTAAAACATCATTATAATCATAGATTGACTCAAATGTTTGACTGTCAATCAGATCAAATTTAGTGATAACACTAAAAAAATTCATTCTGAGACTGAAAGCATCACACATACCCAGAGTAAACAGTAAAGTCATCCTCCTCAGCAATACTATTAACACTGCCAATAGTTTCGACAATAGCTCCGACTGCTTCACCCATCTTTGTTAGTTACTATAATCCTCAAGATTAGAACTACACTGATTTTGCAAGAAAACTGTCTTATATACGTTCAAAAACTTCATTAAAATGTATATCCAATAGGGGACAATTAATTATAGGAAAGAAATTATAAAGAAACCAGGCCAATTAACTTGGATCCAACACATGAGCACATCCATGCAGTCAACACCAGCTGACTGACATGAGGGTACAGCAATTACACTGTGATTTAATATGAAGACTACAGAAGGTTTTTTTTTTTTCACTCCATTTTAAAATCAATGAAACAATGAAAACTTCGCAACTAAAGTAAGCCTTGTATATAGCCACGAATCGGGATTAACATTTCAGAGATTGGATAATTAAATGTGCCAAGGCTCTACATCCTCTATTCCTGCAAGCTGCTCCAAGAGGCTAATTAGGATTATAGTTCAAAAAGAGGCAAAGCAACTTGAAGGATTATTCACTGCTCTTCTTAACGAAACGTTTCAAAGAGAAAAGTTTCCTCCTTAATAAGGAGAACTTTGCACCATCAAACATTTTTAAACTCAAGAACAGAATCTCTGAGAATCAAGTCACACGCTCAGAGTGTTTGGACTTGTGGAATACTTGACAGACTTTAAGACAAAGGAAAAGTTTTTAAATCTTTTCTCAGTGGAAAAAATTGAGCAGACAGAAATATCGATGTGCACATTGGAATTGGGTATCAGTTTTTGATAAAACATAACCACTATCTTTAAAAAAATCTCAAGAAGTGTTCAGCAAGACAAGTGCTACTTATTATCATTGGTGGCACTATCAATAGTACATTTAATATTTATATACATTAACATTTAGATAAAGAAATGAACATCTCATTTCAATGGAGTTCAATGTTCTGTTAATTGCTGGCCTAAATAAATTGATTAGGATGACACATCGAAAGAATGATGTCCTACATCACATACATAGCCCCACTTTTTGTGGTTAACAACTGTTCTACAAATGCAATTTTGCAAAAGAATAACACAAGTTTTGGAAATAAGACTGACTCCAGACACTTCTTGACTCATGAAAAGTCGAATCTCACTCAAACTACATCAAATTTGTCATTGCACTTTCGATCTTTCAAAACCCCAAAGACTCATAATCTCTGCATGATCCTGATGACTTCTTTCAAGAAATTTTACAATTACACGATTACATTATTCTTAGGAGTCTGGAGTCACAAGCAGACTTTCTGACTTCGCCTCTCAGTGCTCACTACACCTCATTTGTAATAGTACAACTCTTATATTACTATGACTCTTAGTCTCTTACTAGGACTCTTTCTGAACTCCATGACTCCTGCTTCTACCAACAGCTTGAAAAAGTAACATCATCATTACACATACAAGTTGCATTGCAGGGCCAACTCTGCACAGCGGTAGTATCACAGTGTCAGTCATACACTGACATTGATTGGAATTTAAGAAGGCCCATTTATAAAGCTGATATTCACAAATACTAACAGCCAAATGCTGTAAGCATTACTACAAATTGGTCGACTTATAGCACCACAACATATTACCACTGATAAATGGCAGGGCACTATAAGCAAAAAGAAAACATTTTTGAAGTTGTATGCGTAGAATGTAGATGCCAAAATTTAAATATAAATTCATGATTCACATGTCAATCTTAGTGATAAATGTACTCACTTGACGCCTACTGTTATCAAACAAATAATGAACTGGGTAAATTCATTCACTCCTTAAAGGCAAATATATAAGACAAATTTTTGTGATACTTAAAACTTTTTACAATTTGATAAGACAAGATCAAATTGCGCATCTTCATAAACTTGGCATTCAATTCCCAAATACACACTCAATTTCAAAATACACTCGGCTCTGGAGTTTTTTTAAATATTTTTGCAATTAGACTATACACCACTAGAGACTATTTTAGTACATCATTGGCCTATGTAAACAAAGCCCTGACCTTGAGTTGCCAACAAAAAATCTACTTGGAAATCTCCTAGAACCAGTTTCTTCAAGATTTGGCAACCTGCCATCAAAATGCCAAGTCAAAATACCAAGAGAGATTACAACAAAGGTCAATCTCCTAGGTAGGAGTGAAATTCGCAGCATCTAAATCTACTTCATTTGAATCTAAAGCAAACAGCTTTTAGCTCACATCAAGAGGTAATCACCCTTCATGTGAGACAGGTAATCAAAATATAATTTTCAAGGTAGTAATCTGACATACTACACATAGTATCACATACATCATTCATGAATTTAAAGTCTCATTTCCAATATACCTACTAGCTATTCTATTTTTGTATACATTGCAGATACCACAAACAACCAAGAAACACTTCAAGAAAGAATCGAAACTAGGACCATCTGAGGAAACTTTAAGCAAGAAGCAACCGTCGTAACAACTGAGCCAGACTAGTTTGAATTTGGTGTCATGTATTATATTGTATCTATAGACTGTAATAGACATGATAGAAGACTTCATCAATCAATGTCAAAATTCACCACACAATTTAGCAATTTCTTTATTGGAAAATTCATTTTTAATTAGCAATTTTATATGTTTTACATTCAATATATACACAAATAACAACATTTGCAAGTGTAACCATTTCCTTACCTAAGAGATCAGGAAGAAATACCGCTGTAGATGCTTCGGATTGATAAATAGGTTGTTTTCTATTTTCTAGGCACAAGAGCAGTCTAGTAAACAGACCTTGACCATCTGATGAATGGAGCCTTGCTTTCCATGTGTTTACTTACATTGTACGAGAGCTCAGCAAAATAACATGGTTATTTGATGAGACATGTTATTTCGCTATTGCTTTACAACACCACAATGTCATTATACATAAATCTAAATTATGATTTAACATGATATTGTCTCAACTCTCAAGTAAAAAATATATGTTTGCAAACAGACAATACAATGTTGTTTGTATTGCCTTTATGCTGCAGATAGGAAGCTTCAACTTCCATGTCAGCAGCATGAGGGGCCAATGTAATGATGAGATAATATGGCTGCAAGTTCACTCTCTATTTCCCAACAATCAAATTGTGGGTTCTTTTATTGCTAAAGTATAGGCACTGTTCAAAAGGAACACTTTAACCACATGTATAATGCCTCACCACAGTGCCGCCAGGTGCATGTGATCTTTGCAAATTTAAAGTCATATTGAAATGATATAAATCGGGGATGTAATGATACTCATAAAAGAGTGCTATCAATGATGGCTCAATAAGGAGAACACTATTTGAAGGATGAAGACTATCTCATCAACTATCTGCCTTTTTGAGCAACAGTTACTCTAGCACACTGGTGAGCAATTACTAATTGCGTAATGTACATGATATGATTATCCAAACTCCAAGAGTATTTTTAGATCTGGAAACCATTAAACTGTTACTGTAACAATAAGAAGACCATAAGATATGTGACATGAACAACATTGCCTCATGTAATGACGTCACGCACATGAATTGACAAACTTTTAAAATCAACTGGTGATTTGTCATGCAGATATTTTGGTTAATTTGTAACAAATTAATCTACGACAGGCGATATTAAATATATGTGCAAGATTATGTTAATGAAGACCTGTAGAGTGAAGAACCAATGACAAAATCAATATGATCGGCTATCACCTTGTATCACATTATCATATTCATTAGAGCATGGTTAAGCTTCATAGAATTGTTGCATAGTACACTACTACACATACTGTATGAATATTGACTAATGCAATAAGTAACTCACCATACCTCTATCCTTTCAATAGCATAACACTTGTACTATAAATAATTCTAATTGACTACTTCTGAAGTTAGGAGCAGTAATAACAATTGTTTTACTTATTATATCCTCCTGCCTGCCAGTTTAGGGCCAACCAGATGACACTTATAATCAGGGAGTTGGGAGGAGCTATGGGTTTTACCCTCGGACAAATAGCAAAACACAACACCCCACCCTCCTGAGCAAAATTTTTTGTACAAATTTTCAAATAATCCCGACATGATTCTCTCTTCAGAAGTTTAAAGTCTTTAACCAGAACCGCAAGCGGTTTCAACGCTCGTCTGTTAATGTGAAATCTATCAATGTGCGTCTGATTACCACCCACAGGCCAATACCTGTAGCTAATTTCATAACTAAGCGATATATGGGTTGTTTTTCAATCGGGGTACGCTCTGGAAAGTCACACGATATCCAAAATACCAGATATACCATGCATATATGTGGAAAAACCGTTACACAGAATGATTAAACATACTGAGACGGACCTACAGTAGCAAAAAAATTATTCAAATTGTTTGATAACAGCCCGAAAAAAAATTATTTGTGTCATTTTGACCAAAATTGACTGTCTCATTTGCAAATTAGGCAAATATCGCTTCAGATTTTTCAGTCCTAACCTAACAGTAAGTTTTAACATTTGTGAATATGCGTTCAAAATGGTCCCAGGAGTTCAACATTAGAATTACATGCAGCAACTATGATTAGTCTCTTCAGAATCCTTCATTGAACACATGAAGGTCAATTCCGTCAAATATTGTCCTCTCCGAAATAGGGTCAGCAAAACAGCAATAACATTAAATTAAAAGTATTCTTATTTTATAGAAATACTCCTTCAATAGACTAGACAAAGTTTTGGTAAGTGTTTCACTTCAGTTGTACCAACTGCACAATGCTCGTAGCGGAAAAAACCAAAAACAGCTTTCGTCAAATAAACTGTCCTCTCCGAAAAATGCTGTCCTCTCCCAAAATGTCTATTTTCCTTGACACACACAAAGTTCTTGGCCAAAATTAAGCAAGTAAGATGATTTTTCATTGTCAGATATATATCTATCCACTCAGCACAAGCCCATACAACTGGGTGTTCTATACATCCAGTAATAGAGGGATGAGCAGAATATTGACTTTGGTCGAATTATCAAAAAGTCAAATAAAAAAAAATTCAGAATACTTGTAGCCCTAAAATTTTCAGAAATCCACGGCACGGTATATAGCAACAGAAAAAAGTCAATTTGGACAGAAAAGAAAGACCTTTATTTTTGACCCCCGTGAGACAAAACTATGTACCCCGATTGAAAAACAACCCATATTAAGGTTACAATGGGCAGTTCAAGAATGAAGAAATCTTTGATTTCTAACATTTTCCTGATCCATGCCCACAGGCCATTAAGTGCACCTAATTTTATAACTGTAATCGAATTATTAAGGTCACAAAGGGCAGTTCAAGGATGCCGGCCATCTTGGATTTCTCAACATGTAGCCCATTCATACCCACAGGACAATACCTGTACAAAATTGCATAAATATTGAGTTCAATGGGCAGTTCAAGAATGAAGAAAGTTGGATGCCAAAATGGCCGCCACAAAATTGCTGCCATATTGGATTTCTCAACATTTTCCCGATCCATACCCACAAGCCCATACCTATACCAAATTTCATAACTCTAAGCGAAATATTAAAGTCACAGTGGGCAGTTCAAGAATGGCGGCCATTTTGTGGTGGCCATTTTGGCAGCCATATTGGATTTCACAAACATGTTCCCAATCCATACACACAGGCCCATATCCGTACCAAATTTCATAATTTTAAGTGAAATATTAAGGTCACAATAGGCAGTTCAAGAATCAGGGTTGGAAAAAAACCGGGTTTTATTCATTTTGCCCGGCCCACCGGTCAAAACCCGGTTTAAACCGGGGTTTTTCCCAAAATCCGGGTTAAAAGCGGGTTTTATTGATTTGAACACTGGTTAAAATTTCTGTAGTCTGCTCTCAGTGCGTCTGACCATGGAGTAATGAAAACAGCATTTGCAAATCTTTGTCAATTAAATATTAGGCTTTAAAAGGCAGCTAAGTTGGTCACCTGCTACAGTCACCTGAGGGGTAGAGAGGAGCTGGACTGGTGATACAGTGGTGAATCAATGATTTCACAAATATTGCAGATGCACTCATGATTTTATAATTACATAATCAGACATAGTATAATACTTATTGTTGCTTACATTTACAGTTGAACAGTTGGACAGTTGAGTCACTTCAGTGTCAAAATAAGGCTATCTATTTTGGATTAAATGAATTTGTTTTAAGTGTCTCTGATTTCAGCATTGTTTCTTTCCAATTTCTGCTATTTGCAAGCAAATTCTAAGAGAATTTGCCATTTTACCCGGATTTTGACCACTTTTTGGGAAAAACACCATTTTGCCCGGTCCGGGTTAAACCCGGGTTTAATCCGGGTTAAACCCGGGGGGGTGGGCTTTTTGTGCCAACCCTGTCAAGAATGAAGAAAGATGGCTGCCAAAATGGCTGCCATCTTGGATTCCTCAACATGTTCCTGATCCATACCCACAGGCCAATACCTGTACCAAATTTCATAACTGTAAGTGAAATATTAAGGTCACAATGGGCAGTTCAAGAATGAAGAAAGATGGATGCCAAAATGGCCACCACAAAATGGCTGCCATCTTGGATTTCTCAACGTGTTCCCGATCCATACCAACAGGCCCATACCTGTACCAAATTTCATAACTCTAAGCGAAATATTAAGGTCACAGTGGGCAGTTCAAGAATGGTGGCCATTTTGTGGCGGCCATTTTGGCAGCCATCTTGGATTTCTCAACATGTTCCCAGATCCATACCCATAGCCCCATACCTGTACCAAATTTCATAACTCTAAGTGGAAAACTAAGGTCACAATGGACACTTACACAAACCTTAACCGGGACAACGCGGACGACGCGGACGATAGAGTGACGACAATAGCTCTTCGTTTTCAAAGAAAACAGACAAGCTAAAAGTTAACATACGATTGCAATGTTAAAACAATATTATCGGACTTTACAGGCTGTTCAATCTATTCAGTATTGAATGTAATTAATTCAAAACATGAATTTTTATACAATTCAAACATGAACTTTTTGTCCTTAATCCAAGAATTTATGTACATGTATATTATCATAATATGATATGATTTATCATAATAAGAATTAGAATGGAAAATGAATGTTGCATCAGTGTAGTCACGCAGTTGACTCATATGTATATACAAAACTTATCTTGCGACTTTACCTGAGAAATTGGCCGAGTAGATTTCCTCACGAAAGTCGAGGAATGAGTGAACCCTTCGATTGACGTATGGAGAAAGGAGCAAAGTTTAACTCCTCGAAACTTTGTGCACTGTATACTAGTACATTTTACGATACCTAAACAATACTCCTTGCCCTATGGACTGCGTTCTATATACGAAAATGCAAAGATAGTTTGATATAGATTGAGAGATACTGTGATGCAATAAATCCAGTGCTTGGCACCAACGAAACTGATTCTCAATTACCTTGTAATCTCGGCAGCAAGTGGTTAGAATCTGGGTATACACACTATAGGAATATAGATTAGCCCATTCAATTCATAACACAGGTATAAGCTGGCACCAATCAATCACTTCATACTGCATTACATTGGCTAATCCAACATAGCTTTCCTAGTAACGACTATCAAGAGTAACCTCTGAAGGTTACGTGGAGTGACAGCAAGAGTCAAGGTATTACTCAGGTCACCTAATTAACTGATTCAATTAACAACAGGATCATTCCAGAAATTAATAGAACGGCAATGACTTATTATCAACTGTTTAAAGTAACTACAGTACAGTACAACCCTTCATTCTCTTATATATCTCCCAGTCCAATGTTAAAATATTTTGCTTATAAAACATGTATCAATTTAAACAACAATTTATCATATGGATGGTGCATCTCATCTGAATGGATGATTGGGGCTTTACATCCTGTATCTATGCACTTGGTAGGTATATCAGGACAGAAGGAAACGGTAATGAAGCAAAGGATGATTGAAACAAGGGCCCAGGTGACCTGGCAAGAGTTGAATTCGAACCCTGGACCCAGTGATTGGCAGCCCAGCACACTACCACCAGACCAACTCTCCCCCCCCCCACTACAACTGAACAACGAGGAGCTGGGATATTTCTGTCTATATAAGGATGCCAATGTTACTCTGCTACAACATTGCAAAAACAGGTTAGAACTGTCTATATAATATCACGGACAAGTATCAAAAAGTAAAGGTTTCCTGTACATCACTTTTGTATAATTTAACTGAATCTGAGTGAATCATGACTGGCACAAGGACATTTTCAGTAATCAGGTAATATATCACAGGTCAAAATAACAAAATAATCAAATTTCCATAACAAGACAAATTAAACAAGAATCCATGGATTCAAAACCGGCCTTTGGTGATTATATATTCGGGATTGAAATCATGAACAGGGGGATTTATATATTATTACCTGGATTGTTTTGTATTAAGCAGTTATTGCCAGACTGATAGTGTTTGCTGCAAGCCATAAAAACTTTGTGGGGAACCTCTTAGCAAATGCCTATACCATATTTCAGAATTGTAAGTGAACTACTTAAGTCACAGTGGGCACTTCAAAATAAGGTGTCCATTTCGGCAGCCATCTTGGAAATTTTTATGAGGGAACCCCTAAGCAAATCCCCAAACCAAATAATAAAGTCGCAGTGGGCAATTCAAAGTGAACCCCTATACCAAATTGCATAAATCTAGGTGAAATACTAAAGTCACCGTGGGCAATTCAAAATATGGTGGCCATTTTGGCAGCCATCTTGGATTTTTCCAAAAATTTCTGAGGGAAACCCCTAAGTGAATCCCTATACCAAATTGCATAAATCTAAGTGAAATACTAAAGTCACAGTGGGCAATTCAGAACATCCAATTTGGCAGCCACCTTGGATTTTTCCAAAAATTTTGAGGGGAACCCCTAAGTAAATCCCTGTACCAAGGTTCATAAATGTAAGTGAAATACCAAAGTCACAGTGGGTATTTTAAAATATGGTGGCCATTTTGGCAGCCATCTTGGATTTTTCCAAATTTTTTTAAGGGAACCCCTAAGTGAATCCCTGTACCAAGTATCATAAATCTAAGGAAATACTAAGGTCACAGTGGGCAATTCAAAATATGGCGGCCATTTTAGCAGCCATCTTGGGTTTTTCCAAAAGATTTTGACGGAGACCCTACAGTGAATCCCTATCCCAAATTTCATAAATCCAAGTGAAATACTAACAGCCTTAAAACTCGCTCTGACCTTTCACAAGGCATGTGGGCCGGTAAAAACTGGTTTACAGGACCGCCAGAATTTTTACAGGCCCGTTTATTTGTGGTGTCAAGCGTCTTTTTGCAACCTTTTCTGCAGACTACAATTTTAAAAACACCACTTTAGTTTACAGTCTGTAAAACTGATATCCAAACAGAGTGGGCTGTTGCACTGTGAAAATGGCACTTCGTGAATCATCATATTGATGATTTGTCACGATAATTTTACTCTTAAGATCAGTCACATGACAAATCAAATAGCCTTCTATTCATCATGACTAATCAAACAGCCTCTATGTTTCCCATGGATGTTAAATTTGGGAAGATGACACTTCATCAGTTATTATGACTCACAGTCACAGAGTGCCAAAATCTGTGGGAAGCAACACTCATTTTATGCATATCAAATTTACAGGCTGTAATGATAAAGTTTGTCAAAGTATACTGTCAGAATGAGAAATGCACTGAGGAAGGCCCTGGTCTCTTGGGGGAGTTTAGTGGATGGGTGTTGATAGACATTGCTTGCAGGAATAATTTGGCAATGGTACATAACTACATCATAGCACTGTACAGAAAGCTGGTGAAGAAGTAGACAATGCCAAGTGTTATAAACATAATGATCCACTGAGCAACCATGCTGCATCTAGGCATGAACAATTATTTTAAAACACAAGTACTTAAATGGTTTGACTCTCACAGTGCCTTGGAATTATAAGCAATCCTGACACAGGGGCAACTTCTCCAATGAGGCTCACAGGCCCACTGCTGGCTGCAGCTGTTCATTGCACCTGTAACCATGGTAACCCCTTACAGCTACCTGAATCCCCCATTCATAATGGGCAGGTCCATATCTGTCATTGGCCCCCATTGCTCACTGGGTTGCAGCACTGTGTTCAGAGGGGCAAGGAAAGTGGACAAGTGGACAAGTTGACACATGGACAAGTGGACAAGTGGACAAGAGTCCCATTTCACTTAAGCCCTCCTCTATTAACCTGCCGGTTAATAAAATCATATTTGTTTGTAATTTCAAGTTATGTTGTTACTATTCAATGTAACTGCCAAGCACTCAACACAATCAAATTGAGGAATATACATATCCGAATAATTCTTTATTTTTAATACTGATTCAATATATGTTTACAATGGGTTCATGCATTCAAATAAATTCGAGAGTGACATGACTTTACTATGGTGGAATGAACATTCTAATAGTTTTCAATCTAGATATCATCAACGTCCCACCTACAGTCATCAATCTCCTAAAAGCATAACAAGATATGGATGGATGATTGGGGCTTTACGTGTCCTGTATTTATGCACTTGGCAGCCTTTTTTGGACACATCAATGAGGCGAAGGATGACTGAAACTGCGGTCCAACACAGGCCCAGGTGACCCCAATTTGGGCTCCACGGTCATTTATGACTTAGTTGCTTTATGACGTCATTCACTACTTGTTTGTCCACTGATATGTGGACAGGAACGAGTCAGGGTGATCCAGCAAGAGCTGGATTCAAACCCGGGATCTAGTGATTGGAAGCCCAGCATTCTACCACTGATCTAACTCTCCTCCCAGTATCATAAGAGAAAAAGACTTACAATTACAACCTGAAGAAACCATATTTGACAAAATAGCCAGATGACAGTGCTCCAAAATATATATACATGCCAGATTTGACAGACACTATAATTTTCTTTTTTAACATGTTTAATATTGTCCTCAAAATTGTTCATAATTTTTCTTTTTTCAGATATAGAAAGGTTAAAAAGTCGGACAACAATTTTCCGCATTAAAAACTTCAGACAATTCAAAGGTTATTCCGGTCATGAAAAAGCTCAAGTTCTCTCTCCTCATAACACTATTGTTATGATAACTGATACTCAAGATGCAAACTAAAGTCCATCCTATCATATCATCAAGAAAGCTATATTTCATAATTGAGTAACTGGACCTATTATCACGCAGTAAATTATGGATTTCAGCAATCATGAGAGAAAGATATAACGCTTCTTCTTATGGTCTATAAATGTCATAATCAACCAAAAATATCACAACCTCTCCAAAAGATTAAGATTTTAGAATGAGCATGAGTGCATGACATGACATGGACTCCAGTGATGCTACTAATCTACCTTATCATGTTGGAGTGAGTTGGTGTTTTATGTCCCATCAACACGGAATTGTCTATTTAGAGACTGCCTTGTATTTGGGAACTTATTGAGCTTGCAAACATGCGGGCTGGCCTCGAGGTTCATTTTTTAAACCGCTTGCCCGTTGGGCAAGTTATGTTCAAAATTCACTTGCCCGGATATTGTATTCACTTGCCCGGATTGCATTGGCACTTATTTTTTCAAATTCAACATTTGGCAAATTTCTAAAAATATTCCTATTATTTTGTTAGAAATTAAATACGATAAAAACATGTATTTTAGCCTGTGAACTAGTTGAGCACTGCATGAGCAGAAGATTTTATCGAATTTCTTTTGCTTACTTGACAGACCAATCATTAAAGTGACCAATAAATTGCATACATGTATCCTAATGAGTCAGTGAAGAGAATGCTTATCAAGTTGGCCATTTAATGCAAATTTTACAAAAATAAGAATAATCTAAATCGAAACAGTTGATCGAAGTTCTAGGTGCTGTTGATGTCAAGTAATACAGTGGCTCTGTGGTAAAGTGGGTAGCATCCCCACCTTGTACACATGAGGAAATGGCCATGTCCAGAGGTTATCACTATAATGATTGGTATGATTGCCGTTCAGTATGGTGAGTGCCGGTGAGCAGATTTATCTGGAATGGGCGCTATATAAAATCATACTATATTATATTTATTAAGTAGTATAAATTGGCAAGAGTGTGCAGGTCAATTATAATTACGGTTTTAGCAGAGGTGTTATTTCATGGTTCTTAGGTCTTGGAAGTGCTAATGGCAATTAGCCTGATTGCATTTCACACCTCTGAAAAAAGTCAGACTGCTGTACCAATCAGCAATTGACATAGCATTGTAATCAACAATTGTGTGCCATTGATAGGCTTCAAATCTACACTTGCCCAGTCGGGAAAGTGCCTGTCATTTTTCACTTGCCCTGATTGATATATTTAACTAGCCTCGGGCAATCGGGAAGCGGCCAAGTTCGAGCCCTGCATGTGGGACAGAAACTGATTCGGGGCATTTAATTCCAAGCCTTGTCAACTTGACATGGTAAAAGTTATCCAAAATACAACCCAAGTTTAAAATGACATCGGTCAGCAAAGAGGGAAGATTCTTAAATAAATAACTGAAGGATGAACTACTTGAGTAAACAAATTTATGAGCAACAAAACTTACAGAATATTTTCACCAAATAGCCAAGTTCCAAATCCAATGTAACAATATCAAGAACCAACAATTTACACTCATACTCGGCTTGTAGGACCTACGACAAATGCGCTCATCTCCAACATCAAATTTGAAGTTTACTCAGTGCTGAACATTTACTAAATTTACATACTGAAATAATAACTTCAAAACGATAATAAAGAAATCTGTTTCATATTTTCAACATTCAAGAACTAAGACGCTACTTTTCAAAATGTCTATTTTGGCTGAAAGTTTGCCTTTTTAAGATTGTGTAAACACTAAACATGTTAAATTCCAGGCACAAATTTAATACCAAATAGGATGTGTGCAAGCAACCACTGACGGTGACCATTCGCCAAATACAGTCAAGAAAATTTTCATCTATGCTTTGAAGTAGCATACCTTTCTGTCTTCAGATAGTCTTCTTTGCTGAAAATATCAAGTTCTTTTTCTAGTTCAGGATGCTCAGGTTCGCGAAAAAATGAAAATATCTTCTCCATGGTCAAATTCAAACTTCAAAGCAGCTTTTCAGACTCCCTAGAAGTTGCACAGCTCTTGCCTGACTAGTGAAAGTGACAACAAAGTCCAAGAAATTTTCCCTTTTGAGAAGAGACCTATCAAAAGCGATCAAAGATAGCACACAAATTCATCAATGACCACAAGCTTATCTTTTCGGTCTTGCCATTTGATAACATGAAAGCGAACCAATGGTAGAGCAGCTCAATACATTTCTGTTAATCACCGAGAATCATTTATGCAATTCATTATGATCACAATCATGCCTAATGAGAATGCACAGATGAAAATTTATCAGTTAAAATATAAAGAAATGACATAGATCTTGTTCTTGTGTTGGTAAATTACATGGGAGACAGCAAAAATTAATAGAAACAACTATACAGCAGTATAGCATCACTAAATTAATCGTATTGTCAACAAGATAAATTCAGTCTCTAATCATTATCTTATCAGTTTCTCACAGAAATAACTTTAATAGGTAACTAATTATCCCCAAAGCAAATGCCACAAACTAACTTTAAAAGAGCGAAGGAAATTATCCTCCAAGCAACCATAAGGATAACAAAACACATGAATTAAAAGCAAATTTTTTCGGGTCCTCTCGATTTCTTTTGCGTTCCTCCATACATCTGAACCGAATTTGGTGGTGTGTCTATGAAGAACATAGCTCAACCCGA
This sequence comes from Platynereis dumerilii, assembly GCA_026936325.1. Taxonomy (NCBI): domain Eukaryota; kingdom Metazoa; phylum Annelida; class Polychaeta; order Phyllodocida; family Nereididae; genus Platynereis; species Platynereis dumerilii. Next base: position 81,313,853 of record JAPTHN010000001.1, on the reverse strand, counting down.
AGTTACGCTGTGACATACAGCTACAGCTGAGTTATTGGCGAAAACCCTCCTGACATTCAATGTCACAATTATGTTAAAAATCATTTTCTAAATTTATACAAAAGTGAATGTTCCATACCTAATTGCTATGTGTGTGGTGTCACTGATTAGATGTTTGAACCTACTCATCAAACATCAATCAATTCATATTTTGATAAATCAAAACTCATTTCATTCTCATCCTTACTCATCATGACTTTTCTTTACTGTCTTTTCTATCTCTCTCTTTCTTTTTTATAAAAAAAAACAAAACAAGAACCCAGGGGTTGCAAAGCCGAAGGGCATTAAAATTTAACTACCTGTCGATTTGTTGTTAGCATTTCTCGTCAGCATTAATAATTAATTGCCAACATTGACTGCCATCATTTATTGCCACATTAATTGTCAGTATTCAGTGCCTTCATTTATTGTCAGCATTCATTGCCAAAATTGACTGCCATCATTGATATCCGCATTCATTGTCAACATTAAGTGCCATCATTGAATCAACAATTGTGACTAGTGGATTTATGGTATGAAAAAGAAAGAAAACTGGCTGCCCACAGACTATTTTTCCCAACCAAAAAGTAGAGTTCAATTATCATGTCAAGTATAGCTCTATACATTTATGTTGATAGGGATTCAGCAAAAATACCATTTAAATCTGTTTACTTTGGGCTATTTAGTTTCAAGAGTAGCAGTGTTGCACTTAAAATACAACATACTTATACGTCAGAGAAAGGAGGAAGCAATAACATTAGTAAATTGTGCTACTTTCTTGTTGGCTACACTAGCCTACACAATTGCTTAGTCTAGGCCAAAGTTGGATGAACTGCTTGATTGCTGCAAATGCCAAGTAAGGCAAGCAAAGTGTCAGAACAATTTACTGAATGTTTCAGATGAAATCATGGACAAAGGTCTGCTTAATGACTCATCAGGAGCTTTCTCCCATCTCCTATGGGCTTCTCTCCAGTTGCCTGAGTTGTTTCTGTACTTCTGTACAGCTGAAGAAGCCCGCGAAGGGGCTCATTTTCCTTACCAGAAAATCACAAAATTTATGCTTGCTAATCCTTATGATTCAGGCCTACCTGTTATACCTTTTTCAGAACTTCTACACTTTTTGTTAAAATTACAAGGAATAATTATATTTCAAAGACCTGCCCTCGTCTTTCAAAAACATAAACTCAATCATACAAAAATTTAATTAGATCATAATTTATAAATTAAATCAATGATTTTATTTTATTCTGTAGACATAAAATAGTTTAATTTGTTGATGTGTCAGGAAAAGTAGCACAATGTAACAGTTTGATTGGAAATTTTGCACAATCAAATTGGGCAGTGCACAAGCAGCACAACCATGGATTTTTATGAAATTCAATAATTAACTGAGCAGTTAGTTATATAAATTAAGTATTCTGATAGGTTTTATTTATAATCTTACCAGCAGCGTACCCGTCTCAAGACAGGTGAAGTGGTAAAATTGTGAAAATTCAACTTTTGTTATTGTTTAGTCATTGTAAATTTTTTTGGTGAATTTCATCTTAAAGGTATGGAAGTTCTACCACCTTCTTGCCTCCAACCGAACTGGCCCCCATCATTTTTAACGTCTCATTACTTATGGCCACTTCTCACCTTGCCCCCATCATTTTGCCCCTCCCTCATCTTGTCACCCCCCCCCCAATTTAAGCTCATAATATAGCCCCCCCCCCCCCACCCTCATCATATCTTTTGGATGATTCAAAACACAGAGCTGGTCTAAATATTTAGAACTGTCAGATGATATCCTGTATTAGCAAGAATAGAATAGGGCTATAGAATATTATTCATACATAATCAACTAATCATTAATTTTATGCCTAAATTTTGTGGTCTGCAGGAGATAGACCGATAATTCATTTTCCAACAAAGTAGTTACATGAAGTGGTATGTGTAGAGTAAATAATATTGTATGAGATGCATGCAGCTTGTTGGAGGAGTACCCAGAGAAACTTGAAAGTTTGTCTTTTGGGCACCCCAGCACAACAGGAGATGAGCTGATGAATGACAGAGCCAGTAGCAGGCCAACCAGGTCAGATATGCTCACTCCAGGGCTATAGTGTTCTCTGATTGGTTCAAACTGACCATGTCACCAGCTGGTGCCCCAGTGGAGTATTCTGTCTGCAGCAGATCCAGCAGCAGGCTAAGTAGGTCAGTATGCTCACTCCAGGGCTATATAGTGTTCTCTGATTGGTTCAAACTAACCATGTGACCAGCTAAGGTATGCTCACTCCAGGGCTATGTAGTGTTCTCTGATTGGTTCAAACTGACCATGTGACCAATGATGCTGGGGTCAAAAGACACACTGACCAAAGCCTGATTCAGTTGGCCATGATGCATGGCCATGTAAGGAGGTGAAACCCTGCTACATCTGACAGCAACAAATAACCACAATCGGGACATAAACCCAAAATCTACTTCCAAAGTTTTGTGGTCAAAGCAGGGTTGGAAAAAAACCGGGTTTTATTCATTTTGCCCGGCCCACCGGTCAAAACCCGGTTTAAACCGGGGTTTTTCCCAAAATCCGGGTTAAAAGCGGGTTTTATTGATTTGAACACTGGTTAAAATTTCTGTAGTCTGCTCTCAGTGCGTCTGACCATGGAGTAATGAAAACAGCATTTGCAAATCTTTGTCAATTAAATATTAGGCTTTAAAAGGCAGCTAAGTTGGTCACCTGCTACAGTCACCTGAGGGGTAGAGAGGAGCTGGACTGGTGATACAGTGGTGAATCAATGATTTCACAAATATTGCAGATGCACTCATGATTTTATAATTACATAATCAGACATAGTATAATACTTATTGTTGCTTACATTTACAGTTGAACAGTTGGACAGTTGAGTCACTTCAGTGTCAAAATAAGGCTATCTATTTTGGATTAAATGAATTTGTTTTAAGTGTCTCTGATTTCAGCATTGTTTCTTTCCAATTTCTGCTATTTGCAAGCAAATTCTAAGAGAATTTGCCATTTTACCCGGATTTTGACCACTTTTTGGGAAAAACACCATTTTGCCCGGTCCGGGTTAAACCCGGGTTTAATCCGGGTTAAACCCGGGGGGGTGGGCTTTTTGTGCCAACCCTGGGTCAAAGAACATTGAAATCCACCCATAACATTAACTTAGCATCAAACCCTGTCTGTCAAGAGATTTTGCGTATAATTTGCCAGTGACGAGATTCCCAGACAGGAGTAGATAAGCCTCAGGCTCTATGCCTCTATGAGGCATGAGCCTTCGGCTAAAAAGGTTGCTTTTTTTCTTTCTCTCTCTCTATATATATTTTTTTCTCTTCTTTCTTTTATATAATACTCAGGGTGCCCACCGAACATCGCACAAAATATTATAGGAATATAGGAATTTTTTACCGTAAAATATAGGAAAATATAGGAGGTTTTCACCTATTTTAATAAGACAATATAGGAAATATTCAACAGCGAAACCATCGGCAAATCACGGGATCACTTCCACCATAAGCCGGAAACTTCACGTCGCGGACAAAAACGGGTCAAAAAATTCATATATCTGGGAGGGAAAGACGTTGAAACTTTGTATCGCAGACAAAAACGTGCATATACGCGCGAAATATCTTGAAAACTTGAAAAATATAGGAATTTATAGGAATTTTTTCCAAAATATAGGAAATTATAGGAGGCCTTAAAAAATATAGGAATTATAGGAAATATAGGAGGAGTGGGCACCCTGAATACTAATAGATTTTCCTGTAAGTTTCCAACTGATGTTTTATTTGAATGTGTTTTATGAATTATTATTGTATTAGGCTCAGATGCTCGATAAGAAAATGTAATTTTTACACAGTTACACTGCCTATTTATAAATGAATAGTAATTAATAAGATTATATTGTCTATTTACATAGGGGGTGTACACGATAGCGCTAGCTTAAGCTGGCTTAGTGTACACCTCCTAGACCCACAGAAAAATAACTTGTTTTTTGAAATTTTGTAACTGTATTTTTTATATCGCCGTGGCTATTCGCCGAGCCGGGCTCGGTCAATAGCAATTTATTTTGCTATTGACCGAGCCGGCTCGGTAAATAGCAGTTTTGCTATTGGCCGAGCCGATTGACAGTGTAAGCTCTGGCCGTCATATGCCTAGCGTAATAAGCAGCAGTAGTAGCAGGCCGTAGGGGGCAATAATTTCATTTTTCCTCACTTTCATTAGAACTTTGTTGCTTTGTACAGAACCTGATGGAGATCTGACACAAAGCAAAAAAGTCCATCTCTGCAGGTTGCCCACTCCAAGATTAATTAGGCCTATCTCAAAATTGTTTAATATTATCACAGAAATATGTATAATAATATAAATTTCTGCAATAATGACACCAATTTAATTGATTGTTACAGAAATTTATGCAAATATTGGAATCCACAACAATCTTAGAAGCAATCCACATTCCACACTTCACAATGTTGCTGTTTACAATGCTGAAATATTTTGCCAGTACTTAAAAAACAAAAACTGATCCAACCAAAACTAACATTCAAAAGAGCTGTAAAAACCTATCTTAAAACCAAATCACACCAAAGAGAAAATAGCGATTTCCTATTTTACTGATATATCAATATATCATCAGCACCTGTACTATCCCTGCACAAATACTCCACCTATACCATCATATATATGGGTGAAGTCATTTTAAATGAGGCCAAAAGTGTCACATAAGGGTAAATTTTTTAATGCATGTTTTAACAAGTAACAAGTAACAAGTATATACATGGACGCAGGTCCTGAGTAAGGACCTCTATGCCCAGATCTGGGGTATTGAGTCTCTCCTGTGCGCATGGGGAGATTGGACGGAAAGTTATTTAAAGATATTGGATGAGTTCGATTGAGGCTATTTACAGATGGGATGTATTCCTCATCCAGCCTGTGCTCCATAGTCTTAATTTTCATGAAATATATTTTTTGTGTCCTTAAGTTACACTGACACTGTAATAGACCAAATAAATCAATCAATGCCTGGGAAGGTTGGTTTACAGCTTGCCTGCTAGGTGGAGCCAAAAGACGCGGTCGGCCCTCTGGTGTGCAGTAGCTTAACTAGGTCAGCATGTGAAAACAACATGGCGAACAGAAAAAGTGAGATCGCGAGGACTTTGGATAAGGGATAATATCAGTAAAACACCCCTTGGCTCGGTGAATAGCAGTCTTATTACTGCGCGCCGAGCCCGGCTCGGCGAATAGACAAGTTGCTATTGACCGAGCCGGGCTCTGCCAATAGCAATTACGTTGCTATCCACAGAGCCCGGCTGGGTCTATAGCAAAAACATTGCTGTCACCCGAGCCGGTCGGCCTATAGAAGATTTATTGCTATTGGCCGAGCCGGGCTCGGTGAATATCCTCGGCCTTTTTATATTTTGGTCTAAAAAATAAACTTTTGTCATTGTCATTGTCACAATTATGACTGCAAGGTACTGCCGAAAACTTTCTCCACTCTTTTTCGCATCTGACTATCACTTGCAACAGTTGTCTGCAACATCGAGACAATGCGCATTTCTTGAAATCGTAGTTCTTTCCAATAAGAGCAGCTCAGCAAGAACGGGGCGCACAGCGGCTGCCAGCACCTTGCCCTTGGTCAGTTTGGAAAGAATCTTACGAGTTACGAAGGAATAAATTAAATTAATAACAGTTGCAATTTTTATCAAAAGGGTCAACATGGTCAATGACCCCTAAAAATACCCTGCCATGACAACTGCTTGGGAGGATGCCTAAAACATGTCATGACCTTCTGTAGGTCAATTAGGCTATCAAAGACAAGTGTGAGTGAAACACAAGTGAAACCAACGTGAGGTAAGATTACATAACCGCAGTGTTACCACAGGCGTAACCCAATGTACAGAAAGGTTGAACCCCAATAAACACACAACTTCACACAGGAGTCGAGACGACCCTGTCTTAAACGGTTTCACACAGAACAGCAAGATAAACTGGTGTTGGCAAGATTGAACACACGAACTTCAATGAAATGCAACTAAATAAAGCCATTCAATTCTCATACTGACCTGTGCAGATAACAATTTGTGTAGTTTTTAACCAGATGAAATGTGTGCCACCGCGTTGACGACCCTGCAATGAACTCTCATGGATTCTCGCAAAATCAGCCAAGCGCGCGGAGGTAAATATCGCAGACTTTTGAATTAAAAACTCACACCAGACCTTTAACAGTCTAGTCAGAATATTCTGGACATAGTTAAGTACTGTTCTGAAACAGCGTTTGTGAATACACGAAGGAAATCGAAGTTAAACATGAACTTTTTATCTTCGTGTTTACAGCAGCACCTGCGAGAGCTCACGAGAGTGTTTACTGGTCACCACAGGGCGACCCTGTCTCCCAAATTCATTTCAGCGCTCCGCCGTTTAGTCACTGACCTACATCCCGGTTTATCACACCCAGGCTGCCACGCATAATAACAGCTCTCTGAGTTTGAGATTCATGGAAATCCAAAAGGAGAATGATATTTTAGGAAAAAGGCCAAACTGTCATCAAATAAGCCTAAATGGGGTAGGTCTAAAATGGGGGCAACCACAGCTACCAGACAGTTCCTCCTATTTGGGGGATGGGGGTCCAGTGATGGAAATGGGGGGGGGGGGATACTTTTTCAGTCATTTGGTACCCGGTACTTTATATTTGCCGAATTATTAAATATAATTAAAAATTTGCAATGGCATAACGCCACCGCACCTTCCAAGAGCTCCCCGACAAAAATTTTCCATTTCTGTCACTGTGGGAGTGCTTGGTTTTAATGCATCTACACCCTGGTGCATAGATTTTAACAAACGGTGCATGGTTTTCAATAAACTCTGCAATAGATTTGTTTTCAACGGACATATATATATATATATATGTGCATGCAGAAACCAACAGATTAACAATCTAACAGCCATTATGTAAATGCCGAAACATGTAGACGGGACCGACGGAGCACAAAAAATTAATTTTACAGACTCCGAATTGTAATTACCTAAATTATCTGTCGAATTTTTGTATTCAGGTTTGTTCACTAAAAGGTTTTGAGAAAAAAATTGGGACAAAGACAAATAGGGTGGAAAGGCAAAATTCTAAGCAAATGTTAAGAAAAGTCTTGCGGGGAAATAATTTTTTCGAACTTTTTTATTTTTTGGAATTTGTTTGTTTTCTAACGTCTTTATTTTTTGAACAACAAAATTTCTTTTTTTCGAACATTTTTTTTTTTTGGAAATTTTTTCTTCGAATTCGGGGAAATTTTTTTTCTGACCATTTTGTTTTTTTGGAAAATTTTTTTTTTTTTAACATTTTTGGTAGTCAGGCGTGACAAAAAAAAAAATGCCAGGATCATATTATGGGATGTTTGAATCACTTCTTTTGATTGAACCATCTGGTTCACTCCCCGCATGTTTTCATAAGGGACAAAACAGTTTTGACCATATCTGTAACGTTTATGGTTCTGAAGCCACTTCTGTTACATATTTTACAATGATAACAACCTGATTGGGGCTTTTGAAATGAACTATTTTTAAAAACAGATTGGCAATTTTTTTTTTCCACATAGAAATGGCGATCTAAATGGTAACATCCATCACAATGCAAAATGAACCAACCCATAATTTGCTTGAAACTGCTCAGGATTTTGGGTCAAATGGGCCAAATAAATATATTCTGCATTTACTGAGGGCGACCATTTAATTTCCAGTGGGGGAGCTTGGGAGTTTTCCTCGGCGGGAAATTATTTATTTCACAGTGCGGTATTTATTTATTTCAAGCGCACAAAGTCAGTGCCGGATCTCCCAATAGGCCGAGTAGGGGAAGAGGGGGTGACAAGTCACAGGGGTAAAAAGTCACAGGCCTTTTTGACCTACTTGCAGTGACATAATTATTAAGCTTAAATCATCATTTGGGACGCTTTTATGAGAAGAAGGTCTGTATGGAATATGAATATTATGCTCATTACGCAAAGTGGGTTTTTACCCACCCCATCCCTTTTAGGGGTCCAAAACAGGTTTTATCGACTCTGAACTTTCCCTATTAATGTCTGGTCACTGAGACATAGGAAGTTGTGCTACTGTTTCAGGGCCTTTTGGATAATAGTCTTTCATGCTGTGAACCCATTTTTGGCCATATGGTCACCAAGTTGCCATGATCATGTGTTGAATTTAAAAAACAGCTGAGGGGTGAAATGTCACACTGTGACATTTCACCCCAGCACTGTGATATTTTACCATAGGGTACCGTGAATTCAATATTCTGTGCTAAGGAAAGTGAAATATTCCACACTTGAGGCTTTTAGCTTACAATCTTATCATCATCCATCATCAATAATACATCTGAGAGAGTATTGCAACAAGTTTTCATTTCGCAAACTTTGCCCAATTTCTGACGCAGGCTTTGCTGATGGTGCATTGTCATTGCGAGCCGATAGCTTTGGAAGGCTCACTATAAATTTCATGCACAAGGATGACTATCAAGTCTAGGTCTGCATGTTACCTCATATAGTCCTGTATGTTCACAAAAATTGCATGTGACTTGTTACCCCGCGGTTGTGACTTCTTGACCCTGACATGGGGTAAAAAGTCACATCAGACTTTGCTTTAAATAAATGTGAACTGACTAAAGCCTATTTACAACACAGCAGCTATCATGTGATACAAACATAGTCAACTAAACACTGCATAATTGTGCCAAAGGTCATTCAGATCTGACAAACACCTGCTCTGTTCTGGGGCTTTTTTTGAATTTTGTGACTTCTGACCCCCGCCTCCCCTAGGCCATTGGCCTAGGGCCACCTGGTTTTGGGGGGGGGGCCCCTGAATCTAACTTGCCACGTACGTGCCTTTACACATCGTGTGTATGTTGCACTTGTTCAGGAATTGAACACCGTTGGCCCCTGAGTCAGTTGGCCGTAGTACTTAACAACATTGGTTGGAGGGGGGCCACGGTGCCCCTCCCAAGTCATTGGGCCCACATGCTTAGTGCGTACAAGAAAGGCTAGATGGAAGGGCTCCTCCCAAATCAGTGGGCCCTCCAAAATCAGTGTGCCCTCCCAAAGCAGTGGGCCCTCCCAAATCTGTGGGCCCTCCCAAATCTGTGGGCCCTCCCAAATCAGTGGGCCCTCCAAAGTGAGGGCCCTCCAAAGCCAGCAGAACAAACAACAAAACACAAGCAAAATTTCCTCAGCAGACTTAAAACTCAAGCAGTAGATTTTGTTAGCAAATTTCTGAGGCGGAATTTTGATTAATTAAAGACACTAAATTATAATTTTAAAACTAAAAATTAGGACACACAGACATAGGGAAAATAAGTTTGGAAAAAACAGTAGGATTTTTTTTTGGTTTTTTAAAAATAACTTTCTGGATTTTGGAAGAAAATTGTATCTACTAGAATTTTTACAGCTGCTTGCAGCCTGTATTTACAGCTGCTTGCAGCCTGTATTGCGAAAGGAGTTTCAGGAAAAAATATGACAACTCCCCTGGTCGTGCTATTTCACCTATGTCATTAAAACTTGGCATGCAGTCTGAATAGAATATTATCTTGCTTCCATCAACTTTTGGTAAACTTCTGTGACAATAAATTTTTATTTTCTAAACTAAAATGTACAATTTTCCCGCGAATTTTAAATGTTCTGCTGCAGTGATGGCAGCAGCCAAGTGCATGCCAGGGGGATTGTTATCAAATTCATTAAAACTAGTAATTTTCCCGCAGATTGGAGGGCCAAATAGAACATTATGAAATAGATAGATATATATGTAGATAGATAGGGAGGCCAAGTGAATTTGGTGATTGAGAGAGGTGAGATATATTCGTTGGTAAGTGAAAGGGAGTGTGATTACTTTGAATTGAGTGGAATATTTCTGCTAAAAGATGCAGTCACTACTTGCCATTGAGTAGTGTTGAGAGCTATTGAGGAAGACAGAAGTTCAGTAATCAATTGCACTGATTAGTGATCGGCAAGTGTGCATGGCATGTAATAAGTCATTGAAAGAAGCCAGGTAGTGCTGTTACACAGTTGTACAGCTTTGTATAATCATGGACCTTGTTGCATGTGTAGTATCAGAATCCACCCACTACCCGCTGGTCAAGCTTGTCCCTACCCGTTTTTAGTTCTTGGCCAAAAGGGGGCGTGGCATCTTTGTGCAGTGGCAGATGTGTTGGATCGTCTGCTGCGCAAAAAATGTAATTGATATGAATTAGGGTATGTAGAAGGCTTGGACGGACCTGAAAAGGGGAGAGTTCTGCCTCAGGGTGAATAAGAAGATGAGGCCTTCAGTACAACTTGAGATAAAGCCCGTACGCTATCATTTTAATATAAGAGAAGCTTAAACCAATAAAAGAAGAGAAGGAGAAAGGAATGAAAGAAGGAAGGAATGAAAGAAGGAAGGAAGGAAGCAAGGAATGAAGTGAGGAAGGAAGGAAAGAAGGAAGGAATGAAGGAAAGAAGATATATAGGTAGATAGATTTATAGGTAGATAGATACATAGATGGCCAGATAGGTAGATAGTCTATCTACAAGCAGCTGTTAAAGTGCTAGCACGTTATTTTTTTATTTTTAAAATGTAACCTTTTTTATTTTTTATTTTTGACCTTTTTTTTTTAATTTTGTTTTTCCCGCACATTTTTTTGGAATTTTATTTTTTCCAAATTTCTATTTCTTCGGAATTTATTTATTATTCTTGTTCCAAACAATTTTTATTTTATTTTATTTTTTTCGAACTCTTTTTTTTTTTCTCGAAAATTTTTCGTGGTCAGTGTTCGCTCTGTCACTGAAATGATATGCAGGTCTCTCCCTGACTCACTTATCCACTAAAATTGCAAAAGAGCAGTTCAGTGTTCTGCAAATTGAATAAGGAATAGTACGATGTACTATAAAGCAGAATTTTCAAACAAAGAACAAAAACAAAATTAAGACTCTTGAGAGCCTGAATCCTGACGACTCTAAAATTGTGACGGACTCCAAATCTCTCCTGCGAATTTGCCACCCCAAACAAAATTCAAAGCTACCTTAAATTAGCTCTTCATTTTCCAATTGATACAATAATTTTAATGTTAGTGCCTGTAATATTCTGTCTGGCACTTGATGTAGGTACAGGGACCAGGTCAACCTGCTGGGACCACTCATGCAGTTTGGGACCAGGTGTATTACCAGGCTAGGTATATATATTATCAACAGGAATTCTCACCGGAGGCAGCACTTTCCAATAAATCCAAATCAATACACTGGCCCCCTTGTGATGCTCAACCATGTCAGTACAAGCTGTACTGTCACAGTTAAAGCTGTTTTGACAGCAAATCTCCTTGAAACAATAAGCCACCAGAAGCCAACTTTCATCTTTGCCCATTTTAGAGCCAATTCTAAACTTTATCAATCTGCTTCGGATGGGCTGAATTCCATAGTATCACTGGGATACACTTTTTCCATTGAAGAACTTAAAATATTTCAAGAACCATCCTAACAAATATGAACAAGGTGCCTGAACTGTTGGGACTTTTTTAAATTGACAGCGCGACTTTACTTAACCAAGACTTCAAATAAATCAGAAACAAAAACTTCAACCACAGCATGTCAGAATGAAATGCCCGTAATGATCTCTGAAATTTTTAGGCTTCAAACAGAATAAAAAAAGTTAGACTTTTTGATAGAATACTCTACAAAATTCTCTACTGCAAAAGCCAAAGAAACACAAAAACCATCAACAAATGTTCAGCAAATAGTTTAAGCCTTAACCAATAGGCTTCTTCATGCATATTGACCTTTCAGCAACCAGACATATCCGACTCTTTGAAGCAAACGAGGGGATAGTATAACCACAAGAGCTTGGCCTGAGCCAGGAATGAAAATAACCCAAAAGGAACTGGATATAGGATAGCTATGAATGCCCACTACACCAGGTAACATGTAAATGATTCCATAACATGGCTAATATCACTATAGCCTAGTTGAAATCTTCCAAGAGGCAGACAAATACTTCATGAAATGCACTGAAAATTACTTGCTTGTGTTGTCTCTGCAGCAATTCGTAAGTAGAGGCCTTAAAAAGCTTAATTACCACTTTCCAAAATCAGGTTAAGTTAGTATGTAATCTGAAAATCGGCCAATGATCGCCGATGGCAACCTAAAATTAACCTTTAAAATGCACTGGCACTAGATTCGGAGCAGAACGAATGTTATACAAAACTGAATCTGGACACAACCATCTTAAGTTTTAAAACTTGCGACCCATATTACTACAACAACAAACTCACAAGACCTGAGGATTAGAAAATAAAATAAAGAAAAACAAACTCGCAAGTACAACATAAATATATCTTTTTTTTTGTACATTGTATGCAGTGACTAGAAGATATAATTCTGAGTACATCATATCCAAGTTTATCGAGAATTTTTAAATAAAATCACAAAAATATTCAAATAATATGAAAAACAGCCATCATATAGAGTGAATGAAATTCATTGATAGGACTTCCTTTAAAAATCGAGACATCAAAGCCAAATTATTTGATCATATTAAAATTTGAAAGCGATCTGATAGACAAAAAGAATTGTGGTAAGAGATGTGCATTGTTATGACAGTGACACAGTACATTTAAAACTTGTCGTAACTAACACAAACTTATACATAGATTTTATGCTGTGTCACTTATCTATGTTCAGAATGGTAGATTATTGTAATAATATATAAATACACATAATAAACTGTACCAAATTCTTATCTCCAGCTGAAATGATTAACTTTGGTATGACTAAAAAATATACAAGTGTACAAGTAGCAAGCCGCATGCTGTCATGCAGGTTATAAAACAGAGCAATGCTTCTGTTGAAATCTAATAAACCCGGCCAAAGTAGCATTGTGCATGGTCATGGGGGGAGCAGCAAACTTGCAGGTGACCAACATTCAAATTTCAGGGCACATTTTCAGGTACAAATGCATATTCGGTATTGGCATTACACCTGTACTGAATACATCATCAAATTTTAATTGCATGCCCATAAGCAGATTACGGACAACAGAGTCATGTGCCTCATGTATGGTGGCTGAGGAGTGTCATTTGTGGCTTCGTAGTTTCGCGAAAACTGCGAAAGTGTGAAACTACGAATGACACTCCTTGGCCACCATACTCATAACCAACAAATACTTTTGACATTTTTGAAAGATACTTTGATTCAGTGTTCAAAGAGTGACAGTATTATCAATCTCTACACTGGTATGCTCCACTCTAAACTCATCCATTTCAAGACCAGGATTGTCCAAGCCATACTCTACATCCTCATCCAGGGTGGACATTCTGTCTGGGATGATAGGCAAGCCAGTACGAGGGTCTCGTTTTTGTTGAGGCTTCTTGAATACTGTCCGCGGCATTTTGATGAGTCTGCTTTTGCTCACTTGTTCGGCTAAAGTGTTAAGATCAGAATAAGAGTCTTCAGATTCCAGGCTTGCTTCAATTGGTTGTTCATTTGCTGTTGACATGGTGTTAGCAGCTTGGAATACAGGGTGGTTCTCGCTTATCGGTTTCTCAAGCCACTCTTTAATCACATTTTGTTGCATTTTCGTCAAGTCCGAACCTTCGCAAACAGTCACAAAACAGTTTTCGCTGGCTAAATGCTTCAACAATGGCTGGTTTGGAAACACAATCTCCTCCAGTTTGGGATGGTAAACAATGTGTCTCATAGGTTGGTATAATGTCTTGGGTAATCCAGTGTAAATGACTAAGATATCACCTGGAAAAAATAAAACATAGATGATGGACCACATAATAGATTTACATCATCACAGTGAGAACTAGATGGGAGCATATTTCCATATGCAAGACGAGCAGCGGGCCCCGTTTGAGGGGGAAATTACAGGAGTCTACAATGGGGGTCCATTTTCAGGGGGCCCTATTCAAGGGATCCAATTTGAGGGGGGCCCCATGTGAGGGGACCCCATTTGAGGGGGCCCCACTTGAGGGGGCCCCATGTGAGGGGGCCAAATTGTGGGACCCTGAGGGGGCCTGATCTGAGGAGGCCTCATTTGAGGTGCCCATGTGAGGGGCCCTATGTGAGGGGCCCCATTTGAGGGGGTCCCATTTGAGGGGCTTCATTGAAGGGGGCCCATTTGAGGGGTCCATATAGCGGGGCCCATATAAGGGGGCCCATTTGAAGGGGGCCCATGTGAGGGGCCCCAATTTGAGGCGCCCTATTTGAGGGGGACCAGTTTGAGGGGCCAGGCCCCATGTGAGAGGCCCCATTTTGAGGGAGCCTCATTGAAGGGACCCATTTGATGGGGCCCCATTTCAGGGGCCCTATTTGAGGGGGACCCATTTGAGGGGCCAATGTGATGGGGTCCCATTGGAGGGGGCCTCATTTGAGGGGCCCCATTTGAAGAAGGCCCCATTTTGAGGGTTCCATGTGAGGGGGCCCCAATTTGAGGGGCCCCATTTTGAGGGGGCTCTAATTTGGAGGGCCCCATTTGAGAGGGGCCTCATTTGAGGGGCCCAATTTGAAGGGAGCCTCATTTTGAGGGGCCCATTCGAGGGGGCACCCATTTCAGGGGGCCTCATTGGAGGTGCCCTATTTTAGGGGGCCCCATTCGCAGGGGCCCATTTGAGGGGGCCCGTTTTAGGGGACCCTATTTGAGGGGCTCAATGTGAGGGGCCACATTTTGAGGGGCCCATTTGAGGGGCTACAACCCCCCTCCCTCTTAGTAGATATTAAATGGTCACCCCCTTAGTTCATTCATACATGTACTTTTGTTATCTTACTCTAAATACTCTGTATTAATGTTTTATTTTAAATGGTCGCCTCCTTAGTTCATTCCCCATGCCCGCGGGGGTAAGTCCCCATGCCCGCGGAGGTAAGTCCTCATGTCCGCGGGGGTAAGTCCCCATGTCCGCGGGGGTAAGTCCCCATGTCCGAGGGGGTAAGTCCCCATGTCCGCGGGGGTAAGTCCCCATGTCCACGGGGGTAAGTCCCCACGTCCGCGGGGTAAGCCCCCATGTCCGAGGGGGTAAGTCCCCATGTACGGGGGGGTAAGTCCCCATGTCCACGGGGTAAGTCCCCATGTCCGCGGGGGTAAGTGCCCATGTCTGCGGGGGTAAGTCCCGCGGGGGTAAGTCCCCATGTTCGAGGGGGTAAGGCCCCATGTCCGCGGGGGTAAGTCCCCATGTCCGAGGGGGTAAGTCGCAATGTCCGCTGGGTAAGTCCCCATGTCCACGGGGGTAAGTCCTCATGTCCGCGGGGGTAAGTCCCCATGTCCGCGGGGGTAAGTCCCCATGTCCGCGGGGGTAAGTCCCCATGTCCGGGGGGTAAGCCCCCATGTCCGCGGGGGTAAGTCCCCATGTCTGAGGGGGTAAGTCCCCATGTCCGCTGGGGTAAGTCCCCATGTCCGCTGGGGTAAGTCCCCATGTCCCAGGGGGTAAGTCCCCATGTCCCAGGGGGTAAGTCCCCATGTCCGCGGGGGTAAGTCCTCATGTCCACGGGGGTAAGTCCCCATGTCCGCGGGGGTAAGTCCCCATGTCCGCGGGGGTAAGTCCCCATGTCCGCGGGGGTAAGTCCCCATGTCCGGGGGGGTAAGTCCCCATGTCCGCGGGGGTAAGTCCCCATGTCCGAGGGGGTAAGTCCCCATGTCCGAGGGGGTAAGTCCCCATGTCCGCGGGGGTTAGTCCCCATGTCCGCGGGGGTAAGTCCCCATGTCCGCGGGGGTAAGCCCCCATGTCCGAGGGGTAAGTCCCCATGTCCGTGGGGGTAAGTCCCCATGTCTGAGGGGGTAAGTCCCCATGTCCGCTGGGGTAAGTCCCCATGTCCGCTGGGGTAAGTCCCCATGTCCGCGGGGGTAAGTCCCCATGTCCGCGGGGGTAAGTCCCCATGTCCGAGGGGGTAAGTCCCCATGTCCGAGGGGGTAAGTCCCCATGTCCGAGGGGGTAAGTCCCCATGTCCGAGGGGGTAAGTCCCCATGTCCGCGGGGGTAAGTCGCAATGTCCGCGGGGGTAAGTCGCAATGTCCGCGGGGTAAGTCCCCATGTCCGCGGGGGTAAGTCCCCATGTGCGGGGGTAAGTCCCCATGTGCGGGGGTAAGTCCCCATGTTCGCGGGGGTAAGTTCCCATGTCCGCGGGGGTAAGTCCCCATGTCCGCGGGGGTAAGTCCCCATGTCTGCGGGGGTAAGTCCCCATGTCCGAGGGGGTAAGTCCCCATGTCCGAGGGGGTAAGTCCCCATGTCCGCGGGGGTAAGTCCCCATGTCCGCGGGGGTAAGTCCCCATGTCCGCGGGGGTAAGTCCCCATGTCCGAGGGGGTAAGTCCCCATGTCCGCGGGGGTAAGTCCCCATGTCCGCGGGGGTAAGTCCCCATGTCCGCGGGGGTAAGTCCCCATGTCCGAGGGGGTAAGTCCCCATGTCCGCGGGGGTAAGTCCCCATGTCCGAGGGGGTAAGTCCCCATGTCCGAGGGGGTAAGTCCCCATGTCCGAGGGGGTAAGTCCCCATGTCCGCGGGGGAAGTCGCAATGTCCGCGGGGTAAGTCCCCATGTCCGCGGGGGTAAGTCCCCATGTGCGGGGGTAAGTCCCCATGTGCGGGGGTAAGTCCCCATGTTCGCGGGGGTAAGTTCCCATGTCCGCGGGGGTAAGTCCCCATGTCCGCGGGGGTAAGTCCCCATGTCTGCGGGGGTAAGTCCCCATGTCCGCGGGGGTAAGTCCCCATGTCCGAGGGGGTAAGTCCCCATGTCCGCGGGGGTAAGTCCCCATGTCCGCGGGGGTAAGTCCCCATGTCCGCGGGGGTAAGTCCCCATGTCCGAGGGGGTAAGTCCCCATGTCCGCGGGGGTAAGTCCCCATGTCCGCGGGGGTAAGTCCCCATGTCCGCGGGGGTAAGTCCCCATGTCCGAGGGGGTAAGTCCCCATGTCCGCGGGGGTAAGTCCCCATGTCCGAGGGGGTAAGTCCCCATGTCCGAGGGGGTAAGTCCCCATGTCCGAGGGGGTAAGTCCCCATGTCCGCGGGGGTAAGTCGCAATGTCCGCGGGGTAAGTCCCCATGTCCGCGGGGGTAAGTCCCCATGTGCGGGGGTAAGTCCCCATGTGCGGGGGTAAGTCCCCATGTTCGCGGGGGTAAGTTCCCATGTCCGCGGGGGTAAGTCCCCATGTCCCCGGGGGTAAGTCCCCATGTGCGCGGGGGTAAGTCCCCCTGTCCGCGGGGGTAAGTCCCCCTGTCCCCGGGGGTATGTCCCCATGTCCCCGGGGGCCGTGTCCCTATGTCCCCGGATATTAAATGGTTGCCCCCTCCTTAGTAGCTATTAAATGGTAGCCCCCTTATCCTATCTTTCTATCTATGAATCTATCTATGTATCTATCTGTGTATCTATGTATCTATGTATCTGTGTATATGTGTATCTGTGTATCTGTGTATGTATGTATGTATGTATGTATCTATCTATCTTAGCACCTTAGTAAATATTAAATGGTTGCCCCCTTATTCTTAGGAGATATTAAATGGTCGCCCCCTTATCCTTAGTAGATATTAAATGGTCGCCCCCTTATCTATCTATCTATCTATCTATCTATCTTCATCATTGATTGCCATCATTGACTGCCATCATTGACTGCCATCATTGACTGCCATCATTGACTGCCATCATTGACTTGAAAAACACTTTCATTGCTTTCTGGCCACCAACGAATTATCCACCAGGTGGAGGTTGTGTGAAATACAACGACCTCAGGGCACCAGGTGGAGGTTGTGTGAAATACAACGACCTCACAGCCTCTAACAGGCTCTTGCGACAGGCAATGGAGGCCTCAAACACAGATTCTAGGACATATGGGCCCACGAGAGCTTCTGCGTCCAACCCTAATGAAAGGTCACAAGGTCACCACGAGCTCCCATTGAACCATCCCCAGGAAGATAGATTAAAAGAGGAGATAAGACCACTGAAAGAAGAAATGCGATTTAAGGACATGGAGTACAGACTGACAGAACGCATCAACAGCATGGAAAGGACGGTTCTTGCTGCAAGAGTGCCAGGCCATCAAATCCCCTTCCCTAATACACAGCCTCTCCCCACACAAGTACAGAACCCGTCATGGGTGGTACCTCCGTATGGATGGATGCCAAATGGTGCCAGCTTCCCCCAGAATCCCTACTTCAGCCAAGTCCCACAATTCATGGCAAGACCACATCCACCAGCTTATAATCCAGCACACTTCAGACAAGTCCCAACGGAGGGGGTAGCAGGTCAACAGTCACATCGCCTGAACCCGGAGCCTGAACCAGGACCCTCAATTGCCTCGTCACGAGTGCACGGCGAAAAGGGCGGAACATTCCGTGACCACAGCAGACCCACTGACAGAGACCTCCAAGGGAACGGACAGAGGGACCAAAGGGAGAACAGAAGGCGTGAGAATATGGACAAGAACTGGAGAAGCAGAACCTCAAAGACGCAGAGTACATATAGGTCCGGCTGGCTAAATGAAAACCTTAACCATGACTCGAGAAGAAGCGAAACACACAGCCAACACAGAGAGCAGGAAAATACGGAAGAAATGAATGGCTACGGACGCCGGGCCAATGACACACACAATGATGAAAATGGAGGAGAATGACAAAACCTGAAAGAGCCTCTTCGGGAGCCTGAGGACCACTCTCCGGACAGGAAGAGGACTATAAAGGTGGCTTCCTTAAATGTGCAGGGCATCCATCAGAATAAGTTGTTCACGACCAGAGTGCTTGATTCCTGTGATATATTATGCATCCAAGAACACTGGCTGAATGAATACGAAAGAAATGACATGCGGGAGATATTCCCGAACAAGATTGTCCACATCAAGAGTGTTCATGAAGACATCAACCATTCAAGAAAATCTTCAGGACAAGGTGGAATTGCCATCATCATCAATGAGGAGTTGGAACCTCATGTCAATCCTGCTACTCTGGATGGAAATGAAAGAATCATGGTAACTACACTCAAGCTTGGGGACGCTCGTTTATGCATAATTAATTGTTATCTTCCCTCAGGAAGCAGCCCAGAGGCATTATCAAAATTCAAGGAAGATATGGATGCAATACATGTGATTATTCGTAAATATGGTACAAACCATAACATTATTTTGATTGGTGACATGAATATGGACCATTTCCACAGAAGCGGCTCCAAAGAAAAATCCTTCATCAAACTTATTCAGGAGAATAACTTAAAGGATCTAGGAACTTCTTCTAGCAAACTTCACACGTACATTAACCCTCATCTGGGCCACAGTTCGAGGATTGACCATGCCTTTGCGAAAACTGAAACAGGCCAGATTCACTTCGGAGAGGCTGCTGTTTACTCTGGAGAAGACTATGAGACTCTCAACACTTCTTATCATCGCCCGATAACAGCAGTAGCTACATTACTCGACAGCACTGCTGGGGCTCATAACATAAGGAACAACCAGCCCAGCAGAAGAACAGTCTACCCGAGGAAAGATCTGAATAAGGACCTGTTTACAAAAACATTGGACATGGAACTTGCCAAACACGAATGGGATGTGCTGGAAACGAATACAGCGATGAAGCGGTTGATAGAAACGGTTGACATAGCAGTACGTAAAAGCATACCACCAAAGATAGTAAGGCCCAGAAAAGACAACAAGAAGGTCGACTGGTTTCCAGAGCTGCAGGAGGCTGTGAAGGTCTCCAAACAGATGCATCACATCTGGAAGATGGCAGGCCGTCCGAAGGGAGATGACACTACCTGGATAGAGAAGAAACGAGCAAAGAAAAGGATAAGATCGTTACAAAGATGGAAACAAGCATCAGACAGAAAATCCCTATTGGAAGAAATCAGCCGAGCCACCGAAAACGATCCAAATTTAGCTCATAAGCTCATAAGGAAACAAACCACCGAAGACAACTCAGGATCCTGCCTCAAGATCGGAAACAGAATCGTCACAGACAACGCTGAGATTACCTCGGAATGGGCTTCCTACTTTGAAATCCTGGCAAAAGGGGAGACTCATCCAGAGAGGGAATTTGAATTGGCTATGATGAGGAAACTTGGCAGAAGGAATAGTGACAAGGAATTCTCCAGAGAAACCCTCGACTGTGCCATAAGATCCTTAAAACCGAACAAGGCCGCCGACGACAATGGACATTTTGCTGAACTTCTAAAGCTTTTTCCATCGCAAGCGAGGGACACGCTCCTATCCTTATGCAACAGAATACTGAAGGACGGAGCTATCCCTGAAGTTCTCAAAACCTCATACAAACTGGTTATACCCAAGCCTGGGAAAGATCAACAAATAATGGATAACTATCGAGGCATAACCATTGCCGGATTATTTATGAAAATGATCGAAATACTCTGGGCCACCACGGACAATGAAAACATCATCAGCTCCCAAATTAGTGATCTACAATTTGGCTTCACGAGGGATAGATCCCCGTCAATGGCATCGCTGGTAATCACGGAAGCGATCGCAGAAGCCAAGTCAACTAAGACGTCTCTATACATCATTTCACTCGATGCCAGAAAGGCCTTCGACGTCGTGGACCACTTTCTCCTGAAGAGGAAATTATTCCAGACGGGCATCGGCCACGAAATGTGGAAACTAGTGGACGATATGTACATCGGATGCGTCGAGAAAATAAAATGGAAATCGTCAAACTCCAGAGAATACCAAGTCCAGCGCGGAGTGAAACAGGGCAGTATAATATCCCCGTTGTTGTATAAATTATATATCAACAACCTGCTCAAAGACCTGCAAAGATCTACCCTGGGTTTGAAGCTCGGAGACATATACATTGGAGCCCCTGCATGCGCGGACGATGTCCTGCTTATAACCAAGGATCAGCGGCAGATACAACCCCTACTGACGGTGGCGTATGAATACTCACAGGTCCATGAATACCAGCTCCATCCACAGAAGTCGACCATCACTCACTTGATCAGAAGCCCTAAACATAGAGAGTCAGAACAGGAGGTTTCGCAATGGAAATTGGGAGACCGTACAGTTTCAGTGACAGAAGAGGTCACACACTTAGGCCTGAATTGGAAGAGCGGAAAGACCTCGCCTGACATCGCTGAGAACATCAAAAAGGCCAGAAGAACATCATATGCCCTCCTCCGGGTTGGACTCCACGGCCTAAATGGGATAGACCCTCCAGCTGCTCTGAAAATTATTCAGACATATGTGACTCCAAGATTACTCCATGGCCTTGAGGCTTGTGTCTTATCTACAAAAGATCTCCACTCATTAGATATCTACTACAAGAAGCTGCTCAGACAAATCCAAGGTCTCCCAGACAATACAGCAACAGAAGCTGTATATCTATTGAGTGGGGCACTTCCAATTAAGGCACAAGTCCACCGTAAAGTCTTATCACTGTTTGGCCAGATATGTAGACTCCCAAGTGGGCACCAACTACATGCAACAGCCAGACGCCAATTGGCTACACAATTTAAGAACAAACTCAGCTGGTTCACTTATGCCTGCGAGATTGGTGAGCTTTACGATATCGATTTGCCTGCAGCATTTAATCTACCCGAAAGCAAGCTTGCATGGAAGAGACGCTGCGCGACTGCCATCAAGTCACATGTCAGTTCTGAGCTTATCTACGATGCATCGTGTAAATCTACTCTGAAGTGGGGAATCTGGAAGTGGCCTTCCACTCGCAACACGTTAGCGCATCCCTTATGGCTTTGCTGTGAAGGAAAGGCACACCGTATCGAGATGGCCACGGTACGAGCCAGGATGCTCACGGGAAGATTCAAGACTCAAGACGTCGTGGCAAAATTTACAGGGAACAACGCGTCCAAGACATGCCCCCTATGTGAGGAAGAGGAAGAAGATATCAAGCATGTGATAACAACTTGCAAAGTGTTACAAGAAGCCAGAGAGGACAACATCAGGATTCTCCAGGAAATCTACACTGAGGACAATACTCCCCCGCCCGCCGACGCCAACGAAATCTGCTCTGCGGTGCTGAACGGATGGGGATACAGAAAATCCCACTCGAGGCTAGCCAGTCAGCTCCAAATTGCTCACAGCCACAGTAGCAGTAGAAAAAACAATCTTAGACGTAGTAGTAGTTTTAGCAATGATTTTATCCTGGATTTTACCCCGCACAGTGACCAACAGAATGTTTTTATGCACGAAGATTTTATCAGTCTCAAAACTGAACACTCAACTAAACGTGCAAACAATTTAACTAACTTTTTATGCCACAATTTATCGAAAAACAGAGACTTGATTTTACTCGTGTGAGGTTCGCCTTCCAGAGGCGGGATATAATTTAGAAGAAGAAGAAGAAGAAGAAGAAGAAGCCCTCTATACTGCCCTCTAGCGGATATGAGAAAGCTTCGTTGCAACCTTTGAGTGGTGAGAAATATGCCAAGAAAACAATTGAAATAAAGCCATTAAACACGGAACTAAGTATTAGATATACTCCAGAATTGGCATGCTGCATCTTGAGAGTTTAGATGAGGTTTTGGCCAGGTGAGCAATGCATTCATATGACGTTTTCAGCGCAGAATTGAGCACACAGATTTGCACTCATTGACTG
Source organism: Platynereis dumerilii (assembly GCA_026936325.1). Taxonomy (NCBI): domain Eukaryota; kingdom Metazoa; phylum Annelida; class Polychaeta; order Phyllodocida; family Nereididae; genus Platynereis; species Platynereis dumerilii. Next base: position 81,291,312 of record JAPTHN010000001.1, on the reverse strand, counting down.
GTGATTGGAAACAGGAACATGACACCATCTAGTAATTCAATAGACGGCTCTGCTCGTCTAATTAGTCAAATGCCTAAGCATTGTTTGAGCAATTCAGAATAATAACAAGAATCCGCGGATTCAAAGCCAGGTTTGACATTGACAGAGAATGTCGGAGACGGAATACATTAAGCATCGTTAATTAGTATACCCCTGTCAGTTATCACCTTTAAATTCTATTAATGATGTAAAAATACCGTGCAAGCACGTAAACCCCGCCGGCTCTATGTGAAGCCATTGAGACCATTCGGATACTGTTACATGCATACAAAAGTAAGAAATTCCAGTATTGTTTGCAAAGAAAAAAAATACCGTGCAAGCACGTAAACAACTCGGTTGCAAAGTGCGACAGACAACTCCAGTATCATGGCATGGCTGGGAGTGCAATACACATGAAGTAAAGACATCACCAAAAGTCCCAGAATGCACTTTGTTCACTTGGGACCATGAATGGAGTGGAGAAAGTATGAAGGTTTTGTAGACTGTGGTAAACATATATATATATGCCTTCTACCAGGGGATTTTAAAAATCCCGACAACTCATTGAATGATTCATTTGGTACATAGGTCCATGGATGCAGAATTGCAGATCTATGCATCACCTCTGCTCTGTTACTTCAAAGGAGGCTGAATACTTCCCATTTGAACTGTTTAAAGTGTTTTTGCAAACAATAACAGTGCACTGCTCTTTTTTATTGTCTGCGGTAATTCTTTTTCCTGACTTGTTTAAACAATGGGACCTTCAACAAAACACACTGCACCATGCACCCTCTTATCTCAGTGTTGACAGGTCATGCATTAACAGGATTTGAAAGGTATTTTTACCCAACAACACATGTGGCATGTCACTGGCACCTCAGATTGACAATTTATTGGTTTGTTTTCCCACATCATGACACATGACATATAAGCACGTGCACTGTGAAGGATTTGCTGTAAAAACTTACTTGTTCTTGTTTACTGTGACAGTTCACATTGCAACTTACTTGTTCTTGTTTACTGTGACAGTTCACATTGCCTAAGGTGGAGATCCACATTTCTTGTGTCCGTCCGTGTGTCCGTCCGTGTGTCCGTCCGTGTGTCCGTCCGTGTGTCCGTGCGTCCGTCCGTCCGTCCGTGTGTCCGTCCGTCCATCCGTCCTTGCCTCGTTCCGTGCTTCCTTGAGTCCGTCCGTCAAAGTGTCCGTCCGTACGTCCGTGCGTCCGTGCGTCAGTCCGTGCGTCCGTCCGTCAGTCCGTGTGTCCGTACGTCCGTGCATCCGTCCGTGTGTCCGTCGGTCCATCCGTGTGGCCGTCCGGCAGTCCGTGTGACCGTTCGGCCGTCCGTCCGTCCGTGTCCGCGTGTGTCCGTGCGTCAGTACGTCCGTCCCTACGTCCGTGTGTCCGTGTGTCCGTCCGTCCGTCCGGCCGTCCGTGTGACCGTCCATGTGTCCGTCCGTCCGTGTGTCCGTCCGTCCGTGTGTCCGTCCGTCCGTGTGTCCGTCCATGTGTCTGTCCGTGCGTCCGTCCGTCCATGCGTCCGTCCATGTGTCCGTCCTTTTGTCCATGTGTCCGTGTGTCCGTCCCTTGTGTCCGTGCGTCCTTTTGTCCGTCCGTCTGTGTGTCCGTGTGTGTGTCCGTCCGTGTGTCCGTCCGTCCGTGTGTCCGTCCGTCCGTCTGTCCGTCCATCCTTCTGTCCGTGTGGCCGTCCGTCCGCGGCCGTCCGTGCGGACCCGTACGGACACTCTGACAGGTCTGAAGATTTTATTGACACTGACATCACTATTTTGGAGCATGTAGAAGAAATATATAATTCCAGTAATTTTTGACAGTGTACATGAGATTCTTGGTAATAATCAATTACGCACATCTAATTGCTAGAAATGCCTGGAAACTTGTCATTCCCATCTGCATGACAAAATAAGATAACAGGCAAAATTTGAATGAAATATGAGCAACACAAAGTGAGTTATGCTTGACGAAATCCCCAGCAACCAGACTCGTTGAGCACTGCAGAACCCCGTAGGCTATGTATAGCCTGCGGGGTAAAAACAGGCAAAACTTCAAGTGACATTTACTGGCCTCATATAAATATAGGACTTCATCTTGTTGATTTATGAAAAAAATCTGAAATCTCAGTTTTATAAGCAGGCACACCCATACACTGTTTGCCATTAGTTTATACAACTATGCTTTCTTGCGGTATTTCCAAATGAATAGGTCCATTTCCATGGTATTTTTAAGAAATACTCACTCCCAGTTTCACAAACACGATCATACAACATATCCAGCTGTCCCTTGTCTCCCTCATCGTCCAGCAACTTCCGGCCAGGATAATGGACACCAACTAGGATGACCTTGGGAACAAGTAACGCTCCATGGTCAAGGTCACTCTGGTCCCTCACAACAAAGGATTCCAAAGCGACTGGACTCGTGACTAGCTCAGCAATCTTGACTTTGATTTCTTGAACTGCCTGTCTGTTATGTCCTGCGACACAAATGCTTTGCCGCACTTCGTAAAACTGAAAAATAAAGAGATGACATTCAAGTTTTAAGGAAATTTCACTGCAAACACGTCAAAAGAGAAGTGCTCAACAAGAGCTTACAAGACAGACATCTACATGTGAAAGTAATAGTGTATATGGTTACTGTTCAGGATTCGGGCAGTTAAGATATTTTTTACAATTTCATGTATTTATGCACTTTTAAAAACCGCAAAATAAAATACAACATACTTTGATCGAAGTTCAAGGTACCCCAATAATTGATTCAATAGCAGCAAGTGAATCAAACTATCAATATGACAACAGCAAAGATTTGTTGAAATTATCTTGTACAGATTTGTCTCTAGCTCATTTCCTCTTTAATCTTCAGACATGAAACAATGACCCTCAAAGCGAAGAAGTACAGTTGAAAATCAAAATCGGCCCACATCACAAAAACACTAAATTTATCAGTCAAATTCAGTCAATGACAATCAATTTTGCTTATTTGACAATCAGTTAATATCTATATTGATAAAGAGAAACTTGCTGACAAATTATTCAGATAACGGTCAAGAACGAGAATAACAAGAAGATGAAACTGTCCAGAACTTTATCTCAATTGCATACTTGATGATAAAATATTCCGTTTAATGCATATATATGAACTTATTATGAAGGCTTCAATGTATGCAGAGCAAATCAATTTCATCGAGACAGTTTGTGCCTTAATTCAATAAGACACTAATTAAATTGATAATTGGCAAAGACATGGTTATGTGTGGCATGGGAATTAGGTTTTCCTCAAACTTGACCTTTAATTTTGCACTTTGGACATCAAAGCTGCTCAGGTACAATTTTATTTTTTTAAACCAGCCTTCCGGTAAAGCCAAATATTCACAGAGCAGGTAAGATGAATGGGCCAAAAACAGTGACAGAATTCAATTGAGACCTTATCTAAACGTTCAATTGAATTCGATACTGTATGTAAGGAACCACGTAAGTATTGTGAATCCAACAAAATAGAGCAAAACAGATCGTTTAACCACCTACCTGTTTATCAACATATTTTTTGGCTTTTTCCTTCGGACTTGATCCAAATTCACTGAAAAATTAAACAAATTAATTTCAAAAATCATCTTTAGGTGTAAATAAAGCGACTACATAGTTTTGAGAGCAGCATGTGCGACATAAGATCAGTTGTGCTAGGACAAAGATTGTATCCAGCCGTGTAGTAAAATGCAGTTTGGCCGTGCACCACGACAATACACGCCTCTATATCTCGGCGGTAAAAATTAAGAACAAATATGCTCATGTGGTTAATAGAAAATATAGACCATATAAGACACAAACATACACATCACCTATACAACAATGTGTATCAGGAATGTCTCCAGAAGTTGGGAAATGGTAGAGCTCTACAAATGGCAGTTGTTCAAGATATGATGACACATGTTCAATTTCACAAGATTAAACATTTCCAAAATATCAAAATTTGACAAATATAATCTGAAATCATGGTTTAGTTATCAGACAAAAGTACATCAGTTCATAAGCTACAATAAATCATGTACACTTCTTATAGACTGAAATACCTTGAAATTTAATATTATATCATGAGACAAACTCGATCATAACTGAGAAGGACAAATATATTTTACAGTTCTTTTGCACACGCTCCTTCGCTTGCAAAGTACTCTACATCATTGTTATAGATGTTAGATCTTATCATTGACACAAATTTGATAGGTGCATCATGGCACATTTTTAAAATACACTACATATTTCTGGTAACCGTGTTGCTTACTTGAAAAATAGCCACTCAACTACCTTCTTTCATACTTAAAATGAAGAACTGATTCAAACTTTATTCGTCTCCAAAAGCACTATTACACGTAGATCAATTAATATTTTATCGTGATAATGGAGGAGGTCGCAAATTGGCCTTGACAAATAATGGATGGATGATTTGGCTTTACATAGCGTATTCAGGCACCGAGAAGGCTAATTCGGACAGGAAGAGGACATGGCAATGAGACGAAGGATGATTGAAACTGCTGTCCAACATAGACCCAACATAGACCCAGGTAACTCAGGCAGAGATTGGATTCAAACCCAGGCGACAATGATTGGAAGTGAAGCAAGTTACCACTTAGCTTATTAAATAATGTTTTGTTTTTTTCATGCTTTCACATGCACAATTAGCTGATTAGCCTTCTTTAGGAAATCTTCAAATATGATGATATTTGTGATACTCTCTGGCAGGCATGCCCTTTGGATTCCTAAGTTATTAGCTATTTCTTTCTATATAAGCAATTTCCTTATTCTTGAAGTTATAAAACTCCCAAATTCTTCATGTGTAAAATATGTCAACTTAATAAGTACCTTCAATTCAAATAAGAGTAAATGAGTGTCCTGAACATCTTTAGGGTTCACTTCATTTTACTCATGGACAGTTATCATGGTACATGATCCTGGAATCATTGGAAAGTGAGGTTTGTATATTGATAATGGTGCATTTGCTCCTTCCAAACCTAAGCATTTTATGATTTTCCAGTTTTATGCTTCAGGAATCAGGAGAGACATTTATAAAAGTTTATGAGATATAATATAATACCAAGTACATACTTCAGAGTACACATGGAACTCAGCTATGATGCTCTGCCAAAACTTTATGACCACAACTCAAATGGTCTAGATGACACACAATAATTTAACAAAATCTGAATACATCATGAATATTACTTATTCAATGTCAACATATTATGACCCCATGACATATGCCACACCCCCTTTTTGGCCTACAATTACTAATTAAGGCAAATGACAATACCGGTATGTATCATATATGAGAACTCATTAAGGAGACATTTATTTCTGAGGTAATTAAATCAATTTAAAAAGTATAAGATTGCACCACCTACCTTCTATTGCCCTCATCCTGTAGTACATCCACAAATGTTGAAACATTTGTTCCAAAATCCAGAAACTCAACCATGTTGTATTGTTGATGTTCTATGGCCCAGGAGTATATGTTCACTGAGCTGTCTCCTTGCTTTATCAGACTGGGGCCATGTGACTCTACTTTCTAAAAGCCACTCCAGGTCACGTGACATAAGCAAAGCAAAGTCTAAGCAGTGTAAGTACCAGGCTACCATCTAGAATGTCCTGGTACACCTAGTCAACTCATGACAGCCACAAGAAAACTTATTATTTAAACAAATCATGCAGGTCACAAGGTCAAGTTCTGGACATACCATATTTACTCAAAGAATGCATTCAATATTCATCATTTTCTGGATAACTCAGCTGAACTTATAACATGTATAAGGGCAAAGGGGAGGGGAAGGGGGCAAATATAGTTTTTGACATAGGCCTACATACATTACCTAATACCTATTTAAGAGTTGAAAACTGTACTGATAATACTTGAAATTTCCGCTAAGCAGCAACTTAAAATGATACTTCAAATAGTAGATTGAAGTAAATTTCCACAAATATGATAATATCGCAGTTGCCTATTCGCATCATTTTCTGGATAACTCAGCTGAACTTATAACATGTATAAGGGGAAAGGGGAGGGAGGGGAAGGGGGCAAATATAGTTTTTGACATAGGCCTACATACATTACCTAATACCTATTTGAGAGTTGAAAACAGTACTGATAATACTTGAAATTTCGCCTAAGCAGCAACTTAAAATATTTTTTTATAAATTTTGCCTATTCTTCACATTTTTGGGCGTGCTTTAGTCAAAATGATACTTCAAATAGTAGATTAAAGTAAATTTCCACAAATATGATAATATCGCAGGTGCCTATTCACATCAATTTGGCAGGTCTACCCTGAATAAAAATGTAAGAAAATAAATATGTTTGAAACCAGGAGAAGGCATTTCCTAACTGAGCACATGTACATGAAATTGAACCACATGTTGAATACTTACAAGCTACATGTGCAATTCAATCACATGTCAATCAATGCAATAACAATACAAGAAACCATACAAAACTAAAATGTTGAACATCTGCACAAATAGCACAATATCAAGTTAAGTACTGAGTAAAATGTTTATGGCAACCAGAGCCCTCAAAAAACCAAAATCACATGGTCGGCCACAAAAAAGAAAAAGAAAAAAAGTTTGGTACCTCTCTTGTGACCTTTATCAAACAGAGGCAACTATATTGAATTTTCCCGTGTCACACAAAAACAGGTCACACTAATATTCAATCCAAATGTACACATAGTACGTGTATAAGATATCTACAAGAGGATTAGAGCCTATATTTGTTATCTTCCTACCAGCATATTATGTTGCGAAAATGTAAAGATGCAATTGGCCACTTCACAAAAATGTTATCTCTAATGTCTATTTATCCAGCAGATTAAGCTGACCTAACTGAATAATACACAAACAAAATAAAGGCTATAGGTCTTCTCATACTCCATTGCTGATTCACATTATTGAGTAAAAGCAGCTAAAGATAGTAAGAGTTGACTAATACAGGCCAAAACCAGCATAAAATGTTTCAAAGACAAAGTTTCTTAAAATAATAGTAATTTTTCCTTGGAAGGTTTGCGAGATGGAATGATACTTTCTTTCAAGATTCAATAGTCTTAACTTTTGGCTCAACAAGGCCAAGAAAAAAAAACTTTAGATTGTCTCTGCAGCTACTTTCAGGTATATTATTCAAGTAAAATCTCAAAAAACACATTTTAGAAAGAAATATAATATAATTTGTTACTTACCATGTCTTGACTCTTGACAGCACTCAAAAGCATTTTTCACTGTTATATTTCGCCTGTCTTCTTAAAAGGGAAAATATCCACAGATTTGCATTAAACTTGATTATCAAGTAAAACGCACTACATACCATAGAATACCATCATAAATAAAAGTTATTTTGATAACAAACAGTCTTTCTTAGTATATTCGATTTTTTTATTGTTATTATCAGTATGATTATTACAGTGGCAGTGGCTTCAAGAATAAGATTATGAACTTCAGGCCAAAATAAGCAATACACAGATCATTTCAAATGACTTGTTCATGAGAAATGATTCAAATGAAAGTTTGGCTGGTTAATTAGTCATTTAGAGTACCAAAGATTTTCAAAGCTGTCATAGAAAGTAGGATAACCTCCTATTCAGTTAAACAGTGATTCACGATCTGTCACTTAAACTGGATTAGACAGGTTATAAAATCTTTAAGTTATAAGCATATATTATATAACAGCCTTGATTTTGACCTTAAATATATTACGGAATATTATTCAGTGTATAAAACACTAAATCATTAGTTTTGATAGTGTTCATCAGTCACGATTAATTGGCAATTATAGACGCATATAAGTATCACATTTACTGACTTCACAAGTCTCTATCACAGATACGTATCATAATATTAGGAGCATTTATGGAATGTCACATTTGTTATCATATAAAACTACTAAAATTAATATCGTTCCTGTTAATATCTATATCAAAAGGCGTCTCAAGATATCATTCCAGGGCGCTCTATAATAAAGAGTTCACGTCATTCAAAAGAGTTCATGTCTCCATATAATAGGCATAAAATTCTTAGGTTTACAAATTGTTACAATAATTTAAAATCTGTGACACTAATTTGTCATAACAAGATTCTACATAAATGTTTTCGCTTCACTCGGATATCACACGTTGGGCATTTTCCAACATCCTGAAACAGAAGAATTAAAGAATTCTTGGTATTTTGGAAAATTTGCATCTCAAGAGAAAAATAATTGCTGACACGCACATACTAAAGTTACTACTGTACATGCAAAGCGTCTAAGAAACAGATGTTATAAGAAGTACAGACACTTGTTATAGTCATTCATACCACTAGCTTGCACAGTCCCATTGGAGCTCAGACAGACAGAGACCTCCCTATCTCAGCCACTACAAGGCTGGCAACTCTCTGATTATACATTTACTCCCCTTTCCCAGTCTACCTGCTGCCCCATACTTGATGGTTTCCATATAAGTATGCGAAAAATACATTTGTCTGATAGAAAAGATTTCAGACTTTCAAAATTCCAAATAACATATACATATAAAGATTTAGCGTTTGGAATGATGATAAATACTTGGAAGAAAATATTGACAAATTTTCAGGAGCTCTTGACCCAATAGTTTAGTGGTAATTTTCAACTTCCTCTTTCTCAGAAACCACACGTTTTGATTTGGTGGTAATATTTACCTTAAGTTCAACAATCTCTCATAAAATAGATGGAAAACACTTCAAAATGAATCCTTACATTATCTCGGAGTCCTTATATCTTGAAGTCATGATAAATGTCAATGATAAAATCTTACCTTGATCTGAGTCTTCCAGCAGGCCATACAACACACGTGGTTGCAGGTGGCCTTTAACGGGAGCATGGCCGTCTTGTTGCACAGAGCGCAAGTGTATTCTGAAAACAATGGATCGATTTTGGCTCACTATCTCATAGATTCCGGATTCTTATCCATCCAGATTTCATGAATGATAGACATCAAATCATTAGATAGAAAGATAGATAGATATGATATGTGCAGCCGTCTAAGCCCAGTTCTGGGCACTCACGAGGGTTGATTGATGAGACGAAAGAGAGAGCCGGAGTCGTCAACGTGTCACTCATTTAGTGATTTACCCAATGTAACTGTGAGGTATCTCTTACTTGCCCACCATAGACATTGATACAAAGGGCTGCCAATTCAACTTCTCATCCGACCGGCGTCAAGATGAGATTTTGCTCATGAAAGTCCACTGAAAACATCCGGTTCATTTGCTCCCAGCAACAAGTCTTTTTTTGGTAAACCACCGTCAAAAATTTCACCTGGGTTGCAGCAGCTTGTGTCACATCATAATATTTAATATTTAAGATTTTTCCACACTCAAACTTCAAGGATCAAAGGCCAATTAAATGTACTGAGGCCAAGAGATGTATCAGATAGTGCCTCTACCAGCTTTCATGAAATATACTGTCACAAGGGGCACTTAACTGAGTGACAACAACAATATGGTGTTGAGGACTGGACAGATGACTGGGCCTTTACGGCTTGTAGTCATGCACTTGGTAGGCTAATTTGGACATGAGGACATGGCAATGAGGCGAAGGATGACTGAAGTTGCCGTCCAACAAAACACCAGGTGCCCAACCAGAGATTGGATTCAAACCCTGGACACAAAACCCAGTGATTGGCAGCCCAGCATGTTACCACTGGCACTGGCATAACCCTTAATCCATATGGTCATTAGGCAAAGGATGATTAAAACTGCATTCCACGGTGAGTTGACCAGAGCTTGAACCCCGGAGCAGCGATTATACACCCAGAATCTACCAACTGAGCCAACCCTCCTCTCAACACTGCTAACAGCACCAGAGTTTAAATTATATTCGGTAAAAAAAAAGAAGTTAGTACTCACTCGTATTAGTCCGAGAGCCAAGAATAAACCTCTCCAGGTCGGTCATGCCATCTGGAGGAACTTCTGTCTCGTCCGTTTCTTCGCTATTTGTTTTTGAAGAATTATTGCTACTGTCAGTGTCATTAACAGCACTTTTCTCCACGCTATTCAAACTAGTCTTGCTCTTTTCTTTGTCATTTTCATTTTCTTTTGAAGCTTCGTTTGGTTTAGAAACAGTCAATTTGTCCTCGGAGTTATTGGATGCAACATCTTTCAATGGTAGCAAACTCCCTGAAGTCTCATTCGAAGAATTTGTTTCACTTTTTTTGGCGACATTGTCCTTCTTTTGTTCATTTTCTTGATTACCAGTTGACTTAGAACTTTCTTCTAATTTTCTTTTTTGAGATTCTTGGTTTTCGTTTTCTTGAGATTCACCAGTGTCATATTTCCGTTTCTTCGATTGATCTGAAAGAATAGCAGTACACATGACATAATTTATGATTAACTGCACAAAAGATCTGCAATTCAAGATTCACACAGAAACCCATTTATTCTTGGGAGCCCTAAAACTACACTTAGCATTTTCTGCATTATAATGAACATACCTGGCCTTTGGTCTTGCTGTTGAGTTGGACGTTTGTTAGCACCAGAGGGAGGTACTTTTGCATCACCATCGGAAGTGCCACCTGCTGGCAGACATCCTTGTCCAGTCAGTTCTATACATGTCTTGTTGAACCTTTCCTTGTGACTGGGTCTCACAAAGCGATAAAACCCTGAAATAGTCACAGAATGATAATGAAATATATGTTATGCCCACAATACAAATTTGGAGAAATTCTGTGCATGAAACTAGAGTGGGAAGTCTATACCAAAAATGCATGCCTAAAAGCAACATTTTGAAATACCAAAGATGTAGTATTAGTTTAAAACAAATTTTTGGAAACCAAACCAACATACTATACAACTTAGAACTTGCTGACATAAAAATAATACTTACGACGGAAAAGTTGTGTCCTGTATTCATCATCAAGAAACATATCAGCCAGAGTGGTGACCATCGTGCTGAAATCTGATGTCTTCTTATAAGCTGCTAATGTTTTAGAGAAGAGCTTGTAGTTTTCTGAACTTAGGCTGGATTTTACCTAAAGTGATATAGAGCAATATATATATGTGACATTTAGTAAAACTTGCATCAAATTAATGTCATGAGAGAATTAGGAAATGTAGACTACTGCACTGAGTGAGAGATTCATGCGATTGATACTCTCAAGATGCTGAACCCTATTACTCAGCAAGTTGTAACTGTCTATACAGATCCGACCTAAAACTTTGGAGATCCAACCTAAAACGTATCAGAAAACCAAGCGACACTCACCTCATTCAGGTATCTCTCAGCAGAATGCAACTGGTCTTTCTTTAAATTCACAGTAGGTTCAGGGACAGCTTCACTGGCAGCTGAATTAGTTGCTGGAGGGACTGTGAGAGGAGATGCACTGCGCTCCTGAAAATCAAAATTGCGCTATTGTTGAATTGAGATGTTAAACAGATATGACGGATTCAGATGAATGTATTTGGGCAAAAATAGCTAGAATATGAATGCAAATGCAAATATCTACAGTTGAAACTTGACTGCTACAGTCGAGAATCTAGACCATGCTGAAGCAGTCTAATTTCAGAGCGACAAAACATGCACAAACCTTGATAAGAATTTTCTTCTTTGGTTTCTGGGTATCCAGGGACTGAGCAATCCTCGATTGAAACGATGGCACCTGCAACAAAAATGAGTGGGAATTTGTAATCCTCTAATTTGTTACTTCCTTAAGTTGAGGCATTTACCTTCAGGAGATTTTATTGCTTATCACTAGATTTCCTGAAAGTGAACTCTCCAGCTAAAAACATCTAATTTCACTGAACTCTCACAAAATAACTTTTCTCTGCACAAAATCAAACCTTACCTGAGAATCGCCTATGTCAAATCCACCATCAGACTTCTGCAATGACAGGGACGCAAAACGTAAGCAATCAGTAAAGTTAACAACTGAGACTCAGAGCAATCACAGATATAAGTTATATAACAAGATTTCAGCATTCCTGACAAGAGATAAAATCTTAAATATTTACCTCAGAATTGCTCAATGCATCAAGGAAATTCTTAGGCTTGCTTGCAGCAGTGTTACTTCCATGGCTCGATTCATATTGGATCCTCAACCTGGATAGTGATACTTCTTGCCTCTCTGTAAATAAAATTAACAAGACAATTAACATGAGCCTGATAGAGAAAGAAGGAGTTTTCAATACGGCGAAACAAGCAAACCCTATCAAAATTTAGAGTTGGCTGCAAAATGCCATTGAAGAAACAACAGCGTAAAGATGCAGCATTTTCTCCTCAGGTCATAATGCTAATTAAAAATAAAGACAAGATAGATGCTGCTTTAAAGAAACGAGAGAGACGTTGAATATTATACATAGAAGCATAAATCTAAATCAGAATAATCAGATCTGCACTTACCAATACCTCTAGAAGTTTTGAGGCTAGGAACATGTTCGCTGACACTGCACGCTCTTTCTACTCCTTTAGGAGCCACTCGACTTACTGATGGTTCAAAAGACGCTCCTTGACATCCTAACTCTCCCAGGGCTCGAGGTTTACCTCTCCTGCCAAAAGCTGGTGCTGGCATCTAAATGATAAATACATAAGAGAATACTACTTTCTTTTGAAAGACTCCGCATGTTATCTGATCTTAAGTCTCTGCTGCTACGTTGTAATGCTAGGACAAAATATCCAGGCATACCATATTTGAGTTTTCAGCTCTGAAAAAACCTTCATATTTTGCGAGAAGGACTGAACTTATCAGCTTCCAATTCAACACAATTTGTCTCTTTGACTGACTAATGTCATTTTTAGGCCAGTTATGTGCTTCAAACTCGATATTTGGAAACCTTCTGATTTACTTACCGTTTTTTCAGCATGCTTGAAGAATCCTATCAAGTCTTTCATAGCATTTCCAAATGATGCATAGTTGTTGCAATGAGGCCGGACCCAAGAAGGCAACTGAGATAGGGATGCTGCTGAACTAAACCTGAGAACACAGAAAATCACGAAAATAAATAAAGACCCACAGTTGAAACAACACAATATAAACAAGTTAATACGAAGGCTACATAAAGCCATTATAGGCATTAAATTAAATTTAAAGATATTTCGATATTTCAAAGCTTGTTGTGATACAAGTGTACATGAATCTCCGAATGGTCAATGGCACATCAAAATATAAGGCGTGGCTAAATGGTATGAATTCAGAGAATGCAACTCTACCGGAAAGATTCACAATTTTAATAGTAAATTAAATGAGCAACCAAATACAGTTATTGTTTCCATTTTCAAAACTGTATGCATACTTCAAAATGTCATGCTGAATGAGTGAATGTTTAATATAATTATCATTTGCAATATACATGTAGGTCTACATATCTTTCATTTTACCTGGAATCACAGAGTATGATAGCGCCATAGTCCTGCTTGTGTCTGATAACTCTTCCAACTGCCTGATTAACTGCCCTGGATGCTTGTTGTCTATACCAATCTTGCCCTGTTAGGCCCTGTAATGAATGAAATTTTAACAAAAAGAAACAACTTTTAAAAGGCATAAATAAACAATTTGGAGACTTGTATTCATTACCAAGTATATACTCGGGTAACAAATATCATGTAAAACTGTGGACAGATGATTGGGGCTTTATGTCCTGTATTTATGCACTTTCTGATACTAATTTGGACAGGGGGAGGACATCGTGATAACACCAAGGACGATTGAAACTGCCGTGCAACACAGGTTCAAGTGACTCGGCCAGAGCTGGAATCAAATCCAGCACTTAGTGCTTAGTGATAGCAAGTCTTCGGCCAGAACAACAATTTATGGTATATTCAAATTAGATTCAGGCATAACAACTGGCAACAGATTGTGTTTGGTTATCGTTGTAAGGAGGTGTGTCTAAAACTCTAAAAAAAAGTTGCGACTGACTCAATGAGAAGAAGGTGCGACTGACTGTCCAAATATTCAGGAGAAAACAAGAAAAATTCAGATTAAGAAGATATATATGCTGTCACTCATTTTGCTATCCTTATGCAGACACCTCCACAACAATTCAATGACAAAGACAATGACCTTTCTCTGAGCAGCTCCGTTCCTGTTTTCGTCCAAGTACTGCATCTTGTGGACGACCTTTGGGTCCATCCTGGGAGGAAATGGCAGCCCCGTGATGACCACTGCACGCCCATTGATGTCAGAGAAATCCAGCCCTTCACTGACCTACAAGAAACAATCATCATTTTTAAGGTAAGCTATACTAATTGATCTGAATCAAATTTTGGATCTATGAGACAAATTACTGGCATGCTTATTGACTGGACTAAAACCCTGAAAACCTAAATATATGTTAAATTTTAAACGCATTGAAGAGACATTTCACACCTTCAATCAACATTAAGACTGAAGTACCTTTTTGACAATTAAATGAAACTAAATTCATGCTTTCAGAAAGTAGTTAATTAAGAAAATTCCTGATTTAATGAAATTGTTTGCTCTTGATATCTGTGATTTACTTAGCACATGGTAGTACCTTGACACTGTGTTTCGGCATTGTATAAACTGAGTCGTGTCACCATAACATAACTTTTTCCTCCCTCTCAATTATAGCCTTTTTTAAAAACATGTAGCAAAAACAAATAATGACAAAAACCAACAGGTCATCCATTAATGTTGTATCATGTAATTAGGGGTATCATGCCACATTTTCATAATTGATGAATGCTGGACAGACATTTTATGGTCATAGATTAATTTTATTGCACTGACACTCAAAACTGAATGCATAACAATTGTCCACTAAAATGTTTATGGAGACCTTTATGGATAATGAGTCGTAATGTTATGTTTTAGTGGAATTCTCTAAACTAATGTGGTTTTGACTAACATGCAACTCAATCAGAATGATTGTCATAAACAGCTAACTTCAAACTCATGAATCCACATAACTGTTCATTGAAATAAGTAGGATAACTGCATGAACTGAATATAAGGTGAGATACCAGTTATAAAGCATTGGGTTTATCCCTGTCAAACATGGTTTCTAACAAAATTAAATGTCTTTTTAAGTTGATAATGACACACAAAACCTAAGATTATAATATCAACTCATTTCAGAAATTAAAGACTCAGATCCAAACGTAAGTGCATCTACTCGCATCAATAGAGGGCCAATTATTACAAATGCGTCAAATTGATAATCAAATGAAGCTCAAAACCCAAGACAAAAAGGACAAATCAATACATGGCATTTGAATCATAAATTACCTTTCCACGACAAACAGCAGCAAAAATAGCTCCATTCAAAGTGGGGTCATTTATTTTCTCATAAAACCGATGCATGGCAGTGTGAAACTCCACCTTGTTTTTGGGCTCAATGAAGATTGGCTTGTATTGTTCGATTCTACCCCATATATTCTTGCGCTGAAAGAGAAAATCATAATGTGCAATGGTATTTTCGGAAGTTTTTTTTTGTTTTTATTGAGAATACATATAATTTTTCAATTCTTTAAAACCAATTTTTTTTTTTAAACTTATTTTATTATGAAAACATTTTTAATGGTTTTTTCATGATTAACAAATAAAGCAAATAACACTTCAAGTTGATGATTTTCTCACTTGGTTGAGTGGTAAATTTTTGTATCATTTCATGTTAAATCGTCTAAGTAAAACCTGCTGTTCCTTTAAAACTGCTTTAAAAAAAGAGCAATTTGAAGCATTTGCATTCTAAGCAACTGAGTCATACACAATATCACCACAACTGCCAAAAGCAAATGAAGCATTCAATCCAGACTTGACAAGTTTTTCTTCCATGGCAATTAGTCATGACATACAGACAGCCATTTGTGACACCCACCTGCCAATTTTCAAGGCATTTCTCCATCACAGGATAGGAAGGGAAAAATATCAGCAAGCCATTCGGGACAGTCCTGGCAAAGTTCACTGCAAAATCATGGAAAAAGTTATACTTCAGGAAATGCCACGTTATGAGTCATCAAAGCAATGTACATAGGAATTGGCAACAGTAATATTACACTATGTACATACACATAAATAACTTTTTAAGGTCCAACTTACCTATTGTATTTCCAAGTGAAGACTGGTAGTCATCGCGAAACCTGCAGAAAGCAAAATGCATGAAACAATTTATTAAATTTAGCCCTAAAGCCTAGCCCTGAAAACTCAAATCGAAAATGTAGGAATGGAAAGTTCAGCCCTTTCAAGCTAGTGATTGCCTTTATTGATTCTTAGCAAGTTCTTCAGTGCACTACATGGTACAAAAAATGTCAAACACATCATGAATGGGGAGAAAATGAAATATGATCTTTCAATTTGATGATCAAAAGATGCATCCTTTAATTATGACAGTCAGTGAAACAGTCACAAGTTACTGTGTGAGTCTTTTTCCTTAAATTGTCCAAGACGACAATATTCAACCGAGTAAAACTAGAAAACAATTTGGCCAGATTGCAAAGAGATTATGCTTCTTGTAGCATGCAAAATTACAATAATGGCAGTAAGCAGCATAACACAAAACCACAACAAACAAAAGAATAACAAACCTGTGTTGGTATGAGGAGTTCAGCTGGACCCCATCTGGACCTTTGCCCACTGTGCCAACCCAGACTTGATGCTGTTCGATCACATGAGGATTCTCTAACTCAACACTGAAATCTCTGGAAGTAAAGAACGATTGCAATTAGCAGCTGATTTGCAATTAGTGTAGCTTTTAGTTACCAATTTGTAGACGCAAAAATGATACTTTTGAAAAACTCAGAAGCAAGTGCAGACACTATGGTCGAGAAGCTGTATTAACAGGTATCATAGAAGGTCAGCTACCTCATTAGTTAGTACCAAGAGCAGAACTAGTACTATTCCAGCTTATGAGCAAATTAAATTATCAAATTTAAAGTGAATTGAATGCTATGTCAAGGGTTAATGTGTGGAGGTCTGAAAGAGGCTCAAACAATTTCGTATCAGCATAATTGTTTTAATTTCTCAGGCAATTTCAGCTAAGAAACATATTGTATCCAATAAATTTACAGCGAGTACATTTGTATACAATGTACGAGAGGCAAAATAGCGAATAATTCCACTAAGTGACAGAACATTAATCCAGTAAAATATTCAGAGGACATACAATAGAAAGACTCAGTCTCTTTGACCTCATAAGGTCACGAGACATTTGTACCAAAGTACAAGTAGTATTTTCGGAAGAAGCTTGGAAGACCGGGCAGCCCAATATAAGATTCTTTCTATAAGAGCATAAAAAGCAGATGAACAGAGACAAAACGAAAGTTGATGACCTGAGGATGGCAGTTTTAGTTCATTTTCTACTAAAAGTATTACACTCTGGAAATAGCGATCCAATTCAGCAATTTATAAAAATTTTGTAATCGTTCTGAAAAAAATCTGAGAAGTTTCTCTGCTTCCCTGAAGAGCTTCCCAGACAAATGAACACTCAACTTCTTCTGCCATATGAGTACTACAATCAAATTTGCTGGGAATAGAACAGCCGGTGACCAGACAGATATCAAATTTACAAGATGGCTTGAACATGCACAAATCAAGTACATTCATTGTAATTCAGTGCATCATTGTGAATCACAACAAAAGAATACAGGAATCTGAGAAAGAAGATGTACTAGGATACAATCTTAGCAACATCTTTTCTGAACTTCTTATTGAGAAAATACCTAGAACTGTCTGGAGTTTGAAAGCAATTGGCTCGATATAAAGTAGTTTTTGTTTCTGTTGGTTTTCAGGAAGCATACAATTATTAAAAACAAGAATTTTCTGATGTCAATTAACAGAAGTACCAAAATCAACACTCAGGTCCTAGAGGAAATAATTTCTTGAATACAACATAAATAGGCATACAGTGCCGCCTGTAAGTAAGTGAAACGCATGATGCGCCATTGCATCAATGTTAAACATCCTTAATCAAAATGCTTCTGGAAGGACGAATTCTCATCCGATGAGAGGAAAACATTTTGGGTCATAAAGGCCGATATGTGAGGCATGCGGGATAAAAATAGCAGCCAATTTTCTTTGCTGTAGTAGGAGTTAGGTATGGGTCAAAGTCTTTGATAAGTAAGTGAAACGCAGGCCCAATGTTAAAAGATAGGGAAGGGTGGTTCACTTACTTATCAAAGACTTTGACCCATACCTAACTCCGACTACAGCGAAGAAAATGGGCTGATATTTTTATCCCACTTGCCTCACACATCGGCCTTTATGACCCACTTTGTTTCCCTTTCATCCAATGAAAATTCATGCCTCCACAAGCAGTTAGGCTGAGGATGTTTAGCATTGATGCAATGGCACAATGTCATGCGTTTCACATACTTACAGGCAGCACTGTATGTAAGGCATGGATAGTTTAGTGTAAGTTCTGGCCAACCACGAAGGTTGATTTATGAGATGAGAGAGAGAGAGAGAGAGAATGAGTTCTGGGCATGTTACACATTTAACTCATGTGGGAGGTTGTTTCTCTCATGCACATAGACAAACAATGCCGAACAAGGAATCTAACCCAGGACCTACTCAGGGCAGGCCATATTCATAATGACATACCAGAGAATAATGTGTCATACCATTGCCAGCGTATTAGCCACACAACATTAATGCCAAGAACATTCTGAATCATCACGGAAACTAATTAATCAAATGGAGACAGAACAAGGTCACAAAAAAGCTGCAGTCATTACCTCACATCCACATGGATGTCACCCAATCTCATGCACCTGGCTGAAGGTCATTGTGAACAGAGCAATATGGAGAATTGTCACATACGTCAAAATGTAACAGCGACAACCACAGGGCATAGGATGATACAACGTTTCATTTATTGCGATTACCATATTAATTTGAATAGCTCTAGAGGTACCTACTATGCAAACAGAGCTGATTAAACAGTCGTATAAAACCGCAGATTGCAAAGGTACTTCTCAGTTGCTGTGCACAATGCACATATATTTAATCTGTTAAATATTTTCATGAGACAGGTCAAAATGTCATTGTCATATTTTAGTTAACATACTGATTACTGAATAGATTACAAGAGATCCATTGAAATAATGAGGAGCAGCAGACTTATGGAACTTTGCCATTTAAGAGGTTTGTTTTTTGCCTGAAAGTTATGCATCTTTAGGGCTTAATTAAGGACGCGTCCACCACTTGTTCAGAACTTTCGGAGATTATCTGTCATTTAAAATTATTTTGTGGAGGGATCGATGATTTAGCGGGTTCTATAAGCCCTGTATTTAAATACTATTTATGCACTTGGTTGGCACGTAAATTCGGACAGAAACAAGAGACAGCAAGGAGGCAAAAGATGATTGAACTCCAACAATCTCCAACATAGGTGCCGATGACCATGCTAGAGCTGGAACCGAACCTGGGACTCAGTGATTTGAAGTCAAGATCACTACCAACTGAGCTAATGGCTCCCTAACTTCTTGGAGGGTCTTATTTCAAAGGTGTAAATGCAAAGGCCTCTGTTCAAACATTCCATATGGCTGTATTCTACAAATGAAAAAGATACAAGGCCCTATCATGCTATGCTATACCACTACCAAGGACAGGTCTCAGGTCTGTCCAACACTATTGTTTTTGGAGTAAACATGGTATCTTCAGTGACTTTCAGCATGCCTGCAGGATAAGCATGTTAAATTAGTTAACTTGTAGTTGTGGTCTGAAAATAGGGGTGGAAAAAGTAGGAAAGTAGGAAGAGGGCTATTACTGAAACTGAGCCGCTGCAAACTGCATCAGTAATGGGGTGAGTCATTCAATGTTTAGAAAGACTGAAAGGGGGGGGGGGCAAGAACTGAAGGGGGGGGGGGTCAAGTTAATAGGGGGGTCACTGACAGGAGGGTTCTTTGCTCAGCTTGAAAGCAGCTTGAAGCAGCTTCTGTGGGAGGATGACATCATAGCAGCTACCATGGCAGCCACGTTGGCAATGAGCTGCAATGCATTGCTCACAAACCAAAAATATTAACAAATCTGTTTTGCATATAATCCCGTCATCCCTGCATACTTTTTTAATGCAGATCGTGACAATGAATCAGGTATTCTTGTAGCTGAAGCATATTAAAGCAGCATATTCCAGTATTCCAGGTGTTTTCCATGCAAAATCACAGACAGCACAGGCTATGAATGCAAAAAACAATATGCCACCACATGTGAAGTCAATACAAATTCAAAGGAAATAAAACATAGCACGTCAAATCTGATTTCTCATGATTCTGACAAATCAAGCCTTGGATCTTGCATTGGATTGCATGAAAGTATTTCTGGTACTATTTCTTTGCAAAGCCTATGCCCTCAATGTGCGTTCCAAGAGGCTCCTGACTCTGGTTCAAAAATAATGTATAATAGATATTATTGCAAAACAGAGGAATTGCAAAAAATTGACCTTTTTGTAACAAAACTATTACAATGCCTACATTTCATGTTGAGTTTGCTCCAATATTTTTGTACCATATTGCAATAACATAACAGGATTTTTATCCCAGGTTGGCACAAGCCTGCAGCAAAGTACAAGTCTATTCAAATTCGTGCTATTGTAGCCTTTTCAGTAATAAAGAATTTGACATCTGTAATTCAGTCCACTTTGGCTCTGACACCCAGGACATGCATACCCCATGATTACAGCATTCAGAAGCTTTTTTCGGTTTCCTTAACATTGACTGCCAAGTATTCAAACATTTCTATGGGACAAAATTGCATAGCGGCAAACCTAGCACTAACATTCTAAGCATGCACAATCCACTTTCACAACAAGTGCAAATTAGTTTTTTGCATTTTCTTTTAAATTGAAATCTGAGATATCAAAGTGTGTGTATGCAAGTCAATATATACACCTACTCTGTGTAGTTTGAAATGCATTACCTGGCCCTTTCTTGTGAAGTTAAATAGCCGGTGTGAAGGACAAAAAAGTTTGGAAAAACGAATTGGAATTTATCACAACAAACATGCTGTGAAAGAGAAAGAAAGAAACCCATGATTGAATTTAGTTTTCTGTATGTACACCTGTGAGTTTCAATCTTTCTTTTTAATATGTAGTTTAAAATCACATTATGAAGACAACTCCAGTCTTTTTCTTTTCAAAATCTAATTGCGCTGTCTGTCCACTGGGTGGCAGGGCAGTGCCTTGGTTTCGTAAGGAAGATTTTTTGCACACACTGAAATGTTCACATTCTAGGCCTAATTTTCTGTAAAAGCTACTGGGCACCAGCCACCACTTCCAATTCCCTTATTCACATGTATGTTCATTCATGTCATAAAGTGTGTCCTAAACTCTTTATTTTTCAATTTAGTGTCCTTATTGTGTCATTTATGAACAATTTCTCCGCCACCACTCTCACAAATGTCTTCACACACGCTCTCCCACTCCCAGTGTCGATATGGCTGCAAGATAGACTGCATGCCTGACTTCTGGGTCTAACTTACAACATCAGCTGTGCCACAATAGAATCACCACATATCAATTTACGACTCTGTTATTATTGCATGTTAGTGAAACAATGGCTTAAAATTTATGTTTCATTTCCTAAGTTAGGGCAGCGCAACACTCATCGCCTAGCGATTAGTACATGTCTAGTTTAATGATGTTTCAACAAATTTTCCAGTATTTATATATTATCAATAACACAAGCAATGGTGCTTTTAATCTAAGTTTCTACCAAATTTTATCTTAATTTTTCATCTTCCACTTCATTTTAATTTTCAACATTTTCTACCTAATTTCATCACACTTCTATTTTCACTACAACTGCTTTTCAGCCAAATTGATAACAACATTCTCATTGTGCGAAAAAAGCAACCTCAGCAAATTTAAGGGGTGACAGCAGCCTGCTAGCATGGATTGAGCTAATCAAATTTGATCATCTAACTCACCCATTACCAGTGATTTCCTAATAGATGCAATGGATGGAGATAAGCCCTGATTTAACACAACAGTCCTTAATTTGGTGCTCAATCAATGAGATGAGTCATGGTTAGGGTGTCCTCACTGACCTCACAGTGTCACAGAGGACATGAGGATCCAAGGACAGATCCAAAGACAGATCCAAGGACAACTTTGCATGACACAGCTGCTGCAGGTTCAGCCAGTTGTGATTGTCTGCATTGTCAGGTTGATTAAAGGGTTTTGAGGACAGTCCTTTATTAGCAAAGAGCCAAAGACACTTAATTCATTAGCTTCAATGTGTTTATTTGGAACAAAGTAGGTCAGGTGGACTGAATTTATCAGACTAATTACAAGAAAGCTCATAGACTTTACAATTAGCAAGATTTCAAACTGAAGCTTCAGTTAGATATGGAAGAAGTCAACTGACATGGAGACTTCAATCATAAAACTTGTTTAGGACACAGTAAGGTATTGTGTTTTAAAGATAACTCTTTCATTACAAATGACACTTTATTACCTTAAGCTGGACTAGCATGATAATACAGGACTGAATAAGATAGAAGAGATTAAGACATTTTGAAGCTTTTGTTTCTACTGAAAGCTAAAATTGTAAAATATTGAATTGTCTGACAAAATACATACAAATCAAACGGACCAATGGATGATAGGGTTTCACATCCTATATATTTGCATTAATTAGGCTTACTGTGACAGGCAGGACCATAGGATTGAGGCAAGGAGCACTCTTGGGACAGGATGAAACTTCCATGCAACAAGTTTTGTTTAAACTAGGAATCAAACCAAACTCTAACTCTAGGAGTCGTCTGGAGTTGGGCGAAGGCATAAAATGCCAGACTGCTGCTCATTGCAGCCTGAATCTAGTCTTGTAGAGACTGGAATCAAACGTAGGTCCTAGAGGTCACACACCTAGAGCACTTCCATGCAATGAGCCAGGCCCTTCACTTGAACCGGAAATGAGAGTTCTCAACAAAGATTTAGTAAGCCAAAAAGCAACAAAGTATATATCTATGGCAATACATCAAAATACTAAAATGTAGAAAGCTAAGACTAAAGAGGAAGTTTGCGATTGACTTCAGAAACAAGAGATGATACTAATTAGATGCTCAAGGTTGTGTATTTGCAATGCAGCTTATTTCCTTCTAGGAATTTAATCCAAGGTTAACATAGATGCCAACTAAATCAAGGAATACTATGCGGCCTCAGGCGTCCTTCATCATAATAGATAAGAGTATCACCAGATTATAGAGACACCACTGGCAGGGTGAGATCAACCTATGAAGTCTCAATATGAGTTCATACATATCTTATGAAGTATCAAGCCTTGTGAGTTGCTATTTATAACTGGCCTTAGAGAGCTACTGGAAGAATGGATGAATTTGAATTGGGAGTTTACATCCTGTATTTATGCACTATTGGGTAATTAGGACAGGAGGAGTCAGGAGGACACATCAATGAGGCGAAGGATGATTGAAACGGCTGTCCAACATAGGTCCAGGTAACTGAAATCAAACATAGCTTCAGCGATTAGAAGCCCAGAGCGCTACCAACTAAGCTAGTCGTCCATCCCCTCACAGGGCTGCACTTTCCACCTTCATAGATAGATAGATAGATTTTTTATCATATCAGGACTCAATAAAGAAGTTGGTATCAAAGGCAGTTCTGACACAACACAAGAGAAAGGTTGTTACACAAGTCTTGATGGAACCAATACATGGTATCTTATAATGAAATCTGGTTCTAATGTCACATAAACCAGTGTATCAAAAGCTTGCTGACAGAATATTGAGACAGCATGAGCCATTTATGGGGTAATATCAGTCCCATATAGCCCTATATATGGCCATCACATGCTATCTGATGCAATCTTTAGCAGAATCTTGACATGTTTTTACACATGATCATAGGCCACAAATGACCTTTGTTCAGACAAGATACTTGTCCTTATAAACATGAACATGACCTTTGGCCAGCCATTGTGTCATTGTCTAAACAGTGTCTTGAACAACATGAACAAGAAATGGATCTCTTTTTATGAAGTCACATGACCTTATTGACCCAGCATGGCAGCATATCAGCAATCACTGAATCAGTTGCATATCACATGACATCAATCAATAATCCATCATTACCCATGCAATGTTTGTTAATTGATTCCTCAAACAGCTGACATTTGACCTTGACCTCTGACCCAATTACCAACAGCAAAAGGACCTTTCAGGGGTAACCTAACTGGGGCAGGGTATTGGTTTCTCTATGGGGTCTTCTGTGGCATTGTCAGTCAGGAGATCATTGTGACTGATTGTTCCAGCTTATTCAATAAGCCTCATCGACCAGTAGGGCCCTAGCAGCAGCCAGACAGGAGCAGCACACTGGGATCACTGTGAACATGAAACTTTCATAGGCATCTAGTATTGATGGAAAGGGTTTATGGGCTCTGGGTGGCTCCATTAGCTGCAAGGGCTGCTCTTATCAATTGAATTAGCACATCATCAAGTCACTGCTTTGGTGTGCAGACATAAATTGGAGTACTATTAGTATTACATATTATATTCAGTGAGTTGGAGGACACCAGCTGCAGACAACCACTTGCAGGTATAGCTGCTCTTTAACATTGTTCCAACCTAGCCTTGGAGGTATACAACTCATGCTGTGTGTGCTGTGAGCTGCCATGGTAGACCTGCTCGAGGGTACACCATGCTCAGCCCACATGCTTAACACCTCGAGCGTACTCACCTCCAAACACTCAGTTGCAGTGACGTAAAAGGCAGTGGAGGCAGCAGAAGGGGTGCCAGTCAGCTGGAAACAAGTCAAGCACATCGCCAACAATATGACAATGGGCAGCAGTTTGAATTTGAAGTGAAAGCAGCAATGACATGATACACAGGAGTACAGGGGGTAACAACAGCCACTCAGCATATAATATCTCAAGTGCTCAGGCTGCTGCAGTGTGGCTTGCTTTCTCTATGCTATCTCCATGCAATGGCCTTGTAGCAGAAATTTTGACAACTGCTCCACCAGGATATTAAAGCAGTGATTGCTCCAATGAATCACTGGGGCTGGCTTGGCAGTGTCCAAACAATGACAGTTGCAGTTCTTTGAAAGATGTGTCAGACTGCAGACAATACACAGAGCTGACAACAGTCACGTGGATTTAGCAGATCATTGTCTTCAGGAATCAGCCTCAGCAGCTGCTGGAGCTTATAGCAGAGCTCAAAGCAGAGCTCTGCAGCATCAACATGGCTGAGAAAGCACCTTCATCATCTGAACTGCTCGAGGAGTTCCTTCGCTGCATGGTATGTTTCGAACCCTTCAATTCGCCAAAAGTATTACAGTGTCAACACACATTTTGTGAAGGGTGCTTGTGTAAATGGAACAGCAAGGGAGGGGGCTCCAAAGATGGCCTATCTTGCCCCACCTGCAGGGCGAAGACCCCTCTGATGGATGACAGCATCTCTCACCTTCCCAGTGACTTTAAAGTGACCCGCTTAGGTGAGCTCCTAAAACAGGTCCTCGTCAAGGAGAGCACGGACAATAGACCTTGTGACATTTGCACTGCTACGGGAAAACACAAGAACACTGCCTCCCATTTCTGCGCTCAGTGCAGCGAAAGTTTCTGCCCATCGTGCAATGAACGCCACAGTGCCAATAGTTTATTCAACAATCACCACGTAGTGGATCTTTCGGTCGAGGAGTCGACGAGTAAACTATTCTGCACTCAGCACGGTTCTAAACCTATCAGATACATTTGTCAAGGCTGTAATGTGTTCATCTGTACAGTGTGTGCCATTAATCTGCACAATGACCACAATGTGGAAGACCTCGAAACCGGATTAAATAAATACAAGGACAATTTAGCTCAGTTAAAGGATAAAATCGAGAACACTTTGGATCAGGTTAGGACAAGACATGAACAATTACTGGAACTGCAGGTCTTCCTCAAAGGTCATAAGGAAGAACTGGAGGACAAGATCGAGACCCACATTAAGAATTATACCCTCAAAATTGAAGAGACCCACCAGAATCTGCGGCAAACTATCACAAGTAAGAACTTTCCTGAAGAGCTCCAAGTTGCTACTTGGGCTGCAGACAGTATGAAGTCAGCTGGAGCAGAGGCAGTGGACAGTAAACTAGCAGAGGCAATTCAAGAAGTGAAGCTAGTTCGAGACCAGTTGGTGGAGGAGCTTAAAACCAAATACCTGTACTTGTCCCAGGACATCAATGGTCGCATCGACAATGTTGCTTTTCATGTTGCTAGCATCGCTAGTCTTGCCAGCTTCATGGAAAAACTGTTGACGACCAGTAATGCCCTTGAGGTAATTACAGTGTATGACGATTTGACAGCTCGCGTCAACTCTATCTTGGACAGTGAAATGACTGCTTTTGTGCCTCTGTCCTTCACCATGATTAAATATGACAGCTGTCTGGGAGATCGCAAGCTGGGCCTCATTGTAGAGGAGGAGGCTATGATTGATGACTATAAGTCCAGAGTGAATAGTCCGGAAGATTCAGAATCAGATGATGATGATCTGGATGAGGCCGAGGTCCTTGGAGAAATGCTGGACTTGGCCGCTGCCCAGAGTGACCAAGACCATTCAGACCAAACTGTAGAAGTCAATACAGTGGAAGAATGCACTGTAGCTCCATTGGAAGATGCTGAAATTCCCAATAGCCCTGCATCCACTTCAAGCAGAGCTTCTAGTGCAAGAAGCGCCCCTGATCTGTCAGCTTTCGAGAAAAATGCCAAAAAGGAACAGCCCAAAGATAAAAGGCTTTCGCTCCCACCGTCTCATGATGTATTCATCTCAGTGCAGAAACAACCCAACCTCGAAGGTCGTATTCCCGAGGAAGGAAATATTGACGCCCCAAGCTCCACACCTACATCCCCCACTAATGAGCCCTGGATTAAAGTACCCCTACACAGCAGGGCTCTGTCAGTGGATGAAGCAGGGCTAAATGGAAACGTTGTTGACAATGACGACCACATGCGGGCATCCACAACCCCCAATTTAGCAATAGAGGCTTGTATCCCTGAGCCAAAGTCAATGCAGCCGGTTGACTTTGCAAGCGCTAATCCTAATCTCATCTGGGAGAAGGAGGGTACAAGCAGAACAGCCAGCGTCAAGAGGTCTGCCCTTAATCCTGCTAAACGCAACAGGGCTGCTTCATCCAGCTCTCCTTCCTCTGCAACTAGTCAGCCTGAAGTACGATACCCGACTGATGTGGCTTTCCTTTCGTCAGGAGAGATCATAGTCTCCGATTCAGGAGAGCGAACCCTGCAGGTCCTTACAGCCGATACTGTCATGTGGAGCAAGGTGAAAGACCGTCGCCAGCCCCTGGTGAGGACACGGGCAGTGGCAATGGGACAGATTGAACCAGTGTGTGTCGTAGCTGCTCCGCCTCTAATTGGAGAAGTCGCTAATGTCAGCTCGTCATCTGCAGATTTGGTGGTCATCACCGACATAAAGGACAAGTGTGTGAAGTTGATCGATGTTGCCAGCAAAGGCGCCTGTGTGGCCACTTGGGGTAAGAGCTGGTTCATGCCCATGTTCAAGCAACCCAGTGGTCTGGCAGTCACCAACGAAGGCCGGTGGATTGTTACAGATGTTGGCAAGCATGCGGTCACTGTCCACACCCCTGATGGTCATATTGTCCACCAGTTTGGTTCACGAGGAAAGGGTGCGTACGGATTCGAGCACCCCAAGCATGTGGCCGTGGACCATCAGGGACGAATCCTTGTGTCTGACTCTGGAAATGGTGGTATTAAGGTTTATGACAATAATGGATTATTTCTCTTCAAGATTGGGTCCAAAGACTCTCCTAGTGTAACATGTCCTATGGGTTTATGTATAGATCACCTCGGAAATATTCTGGTCACAGATAGAAATCGTCATTGTGTCAATATGTTTAGTAATGACGGACGATTCATCAAGCAGTTGCTGAACTCTAAACACAATATTAAATCCCCCAGTGGGGTAGCAGTTGGCCCTGGAGGCCAGTTGGCTGTCACCCAATTAGACCCACCCTCTGTAAAGTTTTACGAATTCTCATTGTAGCTGTTGTATTTGCCTAAAGAAATGTCTAAAATATTAGTTATTTATTCTGTAAAATGTGTTATGATTCAAACTTCAAGTGCTTGTGTTCAGGGTCATGGAATGAACCATTTAGGGAATTATAGAGCATTTAATCAACATTTTGCTAACACTTTACGCAGACCTAGAGTATTTGAAACATGTGTAGACATCACTGTTAGTCCTACATTCAATATAATACAATGTGCTGCCAGACTAAATTATTGTGCAAATTGTCCATGATTTTTTTTTTCAGAGAATGTTTCAAAGCAATTGTCCAGAGGTTACAAGCTACATTAAATATACATTGCATATATATCTCCATAATTGTATGACAGTATTTCCACTTGAGTATGGTACATTCTGTGTCCTGCACATAGTGTGTGTAAAATGTTATGGGTCAGTAAATCTTGCAGTTTATGAGCATGTGCCTTGTGCTATCAAACTAGGGAGTTTCAAGTGCAGCCACAAAAGGTGATGCAAGTGATGTGTAAAAAAAATGTCATTAAAATGAATCTCAATTTTCTCTTGTAGATTGTGGTGATAAAATGACACCAAAGAGTTGTTTGATCTTGTCAGGTAATTTAAAGTTTAGCAATGGCTTAGCATAGATGAAATGTGGTTTAATTGTACTTCAAGTGTAAGTAACTTAGCAGTTTAGATGGGTTCATCGACCCTCATTCTGTGTACTGGCTCCATAGAACTAGTGACTGGTATTATTTAAAAGTCAGCCATGCCTTATGTAAACATAGGGACAAAAAAAATTATCCATGTCTTTCAGGGCAACAACGTGTGGGTGTTCCTAGTGTAACTGTGTGATCTTATTTGCAGGGACATATTCGCAATTCTCTCTATTTAATATGAGTCTATGTTATGATGTTGAATGTGTGATACACACTCTATGCTATGTTAGTCGGTATACATAATATTGTGCGTGCTAGCCTTCCCTTAGCAATATCCAGGCCGTATGGCTCTACTAGTCCCTTTTGTGCCCGATAAAGATCGGTAATGTGTTCTGTGTACTAGAAATCAACATCAATCTCTCATCTGAATTTAGCGCATGATTCTGATAACGCTTTGCCAAATTGTGCTGTTTGATTATAAGTAGAGCTAGGTCAGGGAGACAGGGATAAACATGATATGGAGCATGTTATTTTTGCCTGAAATCTTCTTGTAGGGAGAGGAGCATGCATCTCATTGACTGCACCAGTGTTCAGTGTAGTTTGCTTGCAATGCTGTTGCTGCTGCTGCTTCAGTGGTAACCCCCAGAGAGTAGAACTGCCCATGAAATATGCACCACTGGGTCAATATACATTCATTGTACTCTCACAACTAGACCTCTCAAGCTTTGTATGGCTCAAGTTGCTTGTGGCATGTCCAGCCAAATGAACACAC
This sequence comes from Platynereis dumerilii, assembly GCA_026936325.1. Classification (NCBI taxonomy): domain Eukaryota; kingdom Metazoa; phylum Annelida; class Polychaeta; order Phyllodocida; family Nereididae; genus Platynereis; species Platynereis dumerilii. The sequence goes on along the minus strand of JAPTHN010000001.1, from coordinate 81,261,921 downwards.
ACCTAAATTATGACCCTGATAACCTGGTGAGACCACAAACATGACTCCACAGACAACATTCTCCCATAAGCAGACCATCTGTATTGCTAGGAAATGCAAATAAACAGCTCCACCTGAGGGCCCCCCCACCCCTGGAAAGAGACCACCGAAATCATGCATGATCTCTCGCAGACTCTCTGTAGTAATGTGATTCCAAGTGTGATTGATTGACTCGTACATGTAAAAGGTACAATCTCTACTCAATTATTATCTGTGTTGATGGAAACAATACAACTGGTCCTTGATTTTACAATTGTGATATTACTATGCAAATGTGTTGAGATGATTAATGAATAAAGGAATCTGTGCTCTCGCTGTGCAGTATTCAAGGCTGAAATTATTGGTCTCTGTTGAGTTGAATATTAACCAGGAAAATGTTTGGGTATTCCATGCATGCTTGTAACATTGAAACTTGGCGTTAGCGCATCGATCATTTGTGGGTGAAACGATATGGGACTTTATACCGCAAGAGAACACTTCCATAATGATATCACTCCATCAACTTAGATTCAGTGGATCTGGTATTCCATTAGGAGGGATAGTGACACAGTACAGGGACACATTTGGCCTGATTTTTAGACATCCCCAGCCATCCAGGGGCGATACAAGCAGAGATTAGTGTAATGGAAAGTTGTGATATGTCACATTATGCCAGTCTCCCTTGCACAGATGCTTTTAGGATATATATGTTTATAGGTCTGTTCCACCCATATATTTTGACCTGATTCACTGAATGATACACTTAGCAATACACAAGACTGATACACAGGACTAATACACTGACTGACACACTGACTGACACACTGACTGATACACTGACTGATACACTGACTGATACACTGACTGATACACTGACTGATACCCTGACTGATAGCCTAATAGGATGCAACAGAGGTTAGGTAGGGCATAAGTGGCAAGTCAATTCATGAGATACTCATTCAGATAGGTGGAGTCTCTAATGATACTGCCTACTGGACAGAGAGAATCAGTATGTGTGGCAAAGTGTAAACAGCTTGGCATTTACAATCCAGCATCCCTGGGCACATGTCCCATTTCCCAGAGAACAGCATCTGCATCTGATGTGATATTGGCAAACACTGCCCTCCCAGCATCCAATGCATCCACTTCCATTGATATTATCGCAATGATACTCTTATCGCCCTATGAGCAAAGCTCCGATGATGAAATTACAGACTGGGTTCTCGAGCTATGTTCGCTGAAGAATAGTATGGCAATCTATGGGTTGTAATGTAAACTCAATACTGTTTGCCAAGCACTGTACATGTATTACCAACAACAATTTCTCACCTCCTATCTACTTGTCAAGGGCCTTTGGTTTAATGCCTTGTAGCCATCCAAGGCATGCATTGCTTACACAAACAGGAGATTACCACCAAATACAAATACCACAAGCCTACTTCCCCAAGTGATCTAATAGTTGTATTAGGCACCACAATGTGCACTCCTATGTTTTACTACAGTTTTAGGGATGCTTCAGTAATTAATATTGGGTGTAAACCTCCATTCAGCAAAATCCTGTCATGGGTGTTCACTTGATGAACTTCCTTTAAGAGATCCTGTTCATTACACTGAAACATGCATTTGAATCCATTGCCAAATTTATTACATTTAAAAATACCCACTTCCTTATCAGTCATGACATTACAATTTATATAAAAATCTGATTCTCTGAAAAGTGTTGTAAATATAGTTGTGTACATTATCTCAACATACACTAGTTAAAAAGGGTGTTTTTGCCAAGCAACTTTTCTGAAAACGAAAAAGGTCCAAGGACACACCACAAATAGTAACTTTTTAAAGAACAAATCATCAAACCATTGTTCTCAGGCCATGAGCTTCAAAATAACATTAGCTGTAAATAACAAATTATCAATCACTATCAAAATGCTATCTTCTATCAGACTTTCACGAGAATACAAAAAAAAAAGTTTACTAATCAAGATAACTCTACAATATAGGTAAACAGTCTTAGAATTATTTTTATGTAAACCAGATAACATTAAATTTGAATGGCTAAATATTGCATAAGTATTGCAGGTCTTGGTTTTACATGGTATCTAAGTGAATCCTCGCCTCAACCTCATTGAGGCTAACCAGTAACCAGTAGGGGAGAGCGGGGCACAGTGAGACACGTTTTTTATTTTCAAGTGTTCCAAAATGTTGGCAGTGACGAGTTAAATGAGATCATGTCTACATTATAGGTAATGACGTTGGGTATATTGTCAAGCAGTTTCAGGTTCCTACCTTTTACGGGTTTGGAGAAATTTTGAGTTACGTACATGCTCGTTAAGTGTCTCACTGTGCCCCGTGGGCGGGGCACAGTGAGACAGCAGGCGGGCCACAGTGAGACAGGGCATCTGCTGCCATAACCCCCGATCCTCGGGACCTGCGGAATTTTTCCATCAATTGTTGCTACAGAAACTACTGTACTCTTATAATAGCAGCTGGCTAGGTGATTTTTTAGGTCAGTTATTGAGCATGTTTTGAAACTTCATCGCACAGGACACATGCACGACTTATTTAACCTGCCGCACCTGTTACATACTAATCAAAATTCATTCTGATGCTTCTCTTTGAATATGACTCACTAAAATCAGGAGTTTATTGCAGGCATTTTGTTTTTAATAGTGAATTGTAAGCTATGCCTTACATTCAGGTCGTTTCGAGTGTATTTTACCGTGTCTCACTGTGCCCCGCCTGCAACTGTCTCACTGTGCCCCACGCAGCTCTCTTTATAAAATTTTTGAATCCAGCGGACCAGATGCCTGTATTGTGGTTCATTATCTCACTAAACTAAGGCAAATAATCAAGGTTTGAATTCCTGGCAATTGATTTGCATTATACTATTTTTCTTGGGAATTATAACAAAAAGTCGTTTAGCAAAATTATTTACTTTTATCGGCTAAAAACCTAAATATTGAAATTCCACTCTCGATGTGCTGTGTAGGCATTCCGGATATAGGTCAGACTCTCACTTACTTACTTTTTGTACTGTACAAAAGAGGGTTGATCTGTAAACAGTACTAGCTAGACGCTACGGGCTTTGTCTCACTGTGCCCTCCGTCTCACTGTGCCCCGCTCTCCCCTACACACAAAACTCTGGTCAGATACACAAATGATAAGGTCAGACAAGTCAGACAAGGCACATCAAAATGGGGACATGCGACACAAAACGATCAGTTCGCATTAGATGAAATGAAGTACTTCTTTTTGCATTAGACTAAAAGAAAACAATACACTGTTCTTTCACTTAGTATTGGAATAAATTAAATCCGTCTTCCAATCATATCTTTGTGCCACCTTGACGCATACACAGTACACACAAGATGATCTAGGAATCATGACTTTAGAAAATTATGTATTATGACAACGGTTATATACATGGAATACCACAACTCACTGATGTCTACAGTCAAGCCGTGTGTACATTATATACGTTGACGGGGCAATACAGAACAAACATTTTAACCCGAAATACAAGGGTAAACACCTGCAGATGCAGTTGACCGCATGTGTCAAAATCATGCAGTTGTAGCCACAGGAGATGGGAAACTGGGGAGAAACCCGGGGAGAATGAGTGACAGCTCCAGCCCACCTGTCCAATCCATTACCACACCTGTTCGAACAACCCTGTGGTGAACAACATTCAGGTTTCCCATAAAACTGCTATCCCCTCTTCTCATAAACCTACTATAATGTGTAGTACATATATTTATGGACTATATAGTTGTTATGGAACAGCTATAGAGTAATTTTCCCTTGGTTTTGGAGTATTTTATAGCTTCACAGCCATAGTGTGAAAAGGGGCACTTAGCAATGTTTTCATAAAATGACTTTTACACCACAGCTAAATTGCATAGAAATTTATTGATTGTAATATCGTTCAGCAGCAGTCAGGGAATTACAGGACAAACCAGAGGAATGTTAAGTAGATCCAACCACCCACTAAATTGTGCTTGAAACAAGCTGGATTGGGTAACTCTAAATTGTTGCTGAACTTTATTCTGAGTGGGGTGTGGGATGGTATAGATCTGAGGTAGAGTGCAAGGACCCAACCCCCTGCCCTGGTGTTATATTTGACACCAGTTCCAGATCAAAATTGAATAGACTGTTTCACCATCTCTTTTCACAATGCATGGTCCAATGTCACTAATTGTGCCTTGACTACATTTACCTGCCCCGAGCAGATATACAGAACAAAAAACACTTCCACGAAGTATTGAAAATGCTATTATTGCTAATCAAATGTACTTGTTTTGGATTTGACTCATTAGGAGCACAACTATTGCTGTGATTTGGAAAACAAGAAATCAAATGAAATTGATAAATACAGCATATGCTGTACTTGTAAGATACGAAACATTTTATTCGCTGTCAACAATGAAATTTGTCGTCATGGAAAGTACATAAGGTTAATAAATTATATTTTTTGTCAGATTTTAGAGGCACAATTCTAAACTTACATGGAAAATTTTCTAAATTTTCTCGTCTAATCCTGTGAGGGTTGGAAAATCTCAAACAATACATTTAACTGTACGAAACACTGTTAGGTACTTTTTCAAGCTATTATCAGCAACATCAAAGTTTTTTTTACAACCATGTTTAGATTTCTTGAGTAACCAGATAGCTCTTTTTTCATATTGATTAAACTTGAACAGAATAGACTGCAAAATAACAAGGTTCCACTAGATATTAAATCTTGATAAGAACTACTTCAGTAAATTATATCACGAAACGCAATTAATAAACGTGTTCAGTACAGGATAAGGCACTGTGAATAATACATGCATACTTCTTGGGGTGACACTTATTCATACCTGGCAATTCTAATACAAACAAACACAGCAGTGTTTTAGTTTGCATAAAACAGTAGTAAAACAATCCTGTTGCATACTGTTATTCTCATGTTAAAATTCCCCCTCTAAAACATCTCAATAATACATATCCTTTGAAAATCATGACAAGATTGTGATATCTGTGCAGTGTGCAATTTACAGACACGATAAGTGTAGTGCACACAAACACAGCGGAATAACAGGATCTGATATGTCATATGCACGCATTTTAATCCAAAGCTTTGGTGTCATCAACAAATATTGAACCCAAATAATGGCAAATATTAACTGCAAGAAGAGATTTATCATTCTACAGAAATACTGCCCAATGCCCATCTTTGCGATCAATACCACAAAGATCTTTGCAAATCTTTGTAAACATGTTTTGAAGAGTATTCCTGTTTTTCAACACCTATAATTTGTTGGTCTGGATATATGTCATATACCCACTAACAGACCTTCCAGCTGTTATTGCAGCTATAAATTATAATTGTTATCTCAGCCAGTCAGATAAACAATAGCGATGCTGCATATGACACACACATTTTATCTGTGGGTACAGAGCAGGTGTCTAGTACTGTCTACAACAGAAGCATCTATGCATCATGCAAACAAGGTATTGACATGTGATATCAACACATTCTTTGGCATCGTCATCTTCTATTAGACTTCTAAAGAAGCATATCATCAAATAGACTGAGAGAGGTGCTGCACCGCCACATGATAGCATGTCCACCAGCAAAAGCATCCGAATTGTATAGATGACTCAGAGGTGATTCAGTCATTCAGAATTCCAGTCAGGAATAAATTATACATCTGAATGATCTGATATTAATGCACTAAGTGACTTCAATGCATGTTAAGATCAGATTAATAATGTTTTGGGCTGAATTGTGCACACCCAGAGTGCCATTGCATTGCTTTGGCCACAATATTTTAGCTTTATGTAATGACATCCACATTAAATATAGATCTATCTTAGCATGGATAGTAGGGTTTTACACCCTGTATTAATGCAGAAGTTATAGGACAGACTGGGACTGTAGTAATGAGGCAAGTTGCACTCTTGGCATAGGATGAAACATCCACCTAACATGGGTTGCCCGAAACAGGAATCAAACCCAGGTCCCACAATGTTAGCAGCCCAGCACTATCACTGAGCTACTATGGACACAGACCCAATCTTTGCAGTGTCTTAAAGGACTTCCCATAATGCCAGTGACTGAGTGTCAGTCATTAAGGGAAGAGAAAAACTTCTTCCTTTAGAATGTTCCGAATAATTAATTCAGGTACAAAATAGGCCAATTTTCTTCAAAAGGGCATGTATGGTTCAACGCCATGTTTGAATGTCCAGTTGGACTCCAGCCAAGAGAACCCTTCTTTCATCAGCCATATGCCAGCATCAGCAGCTGCAGTGTCATCAGGTATAATGAATGCACATGTCCCTGGCCCATCCTCCCTGCTTACACCTTATCTGTATTAATGGCACTTTGCTAATTCTACGAGTCTCCGGTGTCCAATGACCCAAATGGCTCAGACGTGTTTCTCTGCCAAGGGCGCATCATACTTTGGTTAATATCAGGCTGAGGAATCCAACCTACCAGTCCTACCTCTGCTATTACCAGGGTCATGGATTTTTCATCAGTCAATTGAAAGGAGCACTAAAAAGCCCTTTAACTGGCCTGCCAATAGGCAAGTTTGAGGTTCAAGAATACATTAATTTTAGATCAAATTAGCTGCATGTTACAATTTCAGCCAAGCGAGCTGGAAATAGTTGGACTAGAACTAACTTGAAACATGAGGTGACTGCAGAATCTGCAGAGTAGATGGATAGTCAGATTAAGTCACTGGAGAAAGCTCATTAGCTGAAGTGACCAAGAGGAATTGCAATTTACCTGCAGCAATCACCTTCACCAAATTAAACCTATATATTTCTGTTGAATCTAAACCTCCTAGATTTTGGCCAATTCAACATGTGGAATTTGGCAAAGCGGGAAAAGTAATTAACCCCATTTTAGGAGTACTGCCTTCAAAATAACTGGAATTTCAATGAGGAAAATCAGACATGTTTTTCCCTGTGACTTCCAAACATGTTGCTTCATCACAGAAGCAGCATCCGGCAATAACCACAATACATAAAACAGAAATTTCCTCAATCTAAACGTAGAAATTTCAATGGACGAAACACACTTCATCAAAATTTCCAATCTGCAATTCTGCAGTACAAGGAAACAGCAGAAACAGAGAGAACACAATCTAGCAGACTTCTCCATGCAATAAATGTATGCCAAGTGCTGCCCTCTGGCACTAAACGAGCAGATATGACTTGTCATACAAACGAATGAAACTCCAAATTTCAACGGTGTAAAAAGTCTTAACAATTTTACCATAGCCCACATGATATTTTATCATAATGACCTTATCATTTATAGCAATGGGCCTCCTTTTATACCGCCAATGAAATATATGACTACTTAAGAGTATTTCCTCCGGCAGCAAAAAGCAATAAATTTAATTTCCCCTTATTAGATTGCAGTAAATCACCAGATCTCAGGGACGGAATGATGTTTGGGCTTTTACATCATGTATTTATGCACTTGGTAGGCTAATTAGGACAGGAGGGGGACACGTCAATGAGGCGAAGAATATAGATTGAAACTGCTATCCACCAAGGGTCCAGGTGAACCAGCCAGAGCTGGAATCAAATCCAGGACCTAGCGATTGGAGGTCCAGAGAGCTTACAACTGAGCTAACTACCCTCACCAGTCTCCCTTTGAGAATATGTTTATTGCAAGATATCACATAATTAGCAGAATCATCAAACAATGGGATTGTAGAGCCCTCTTTTGGACAGAAGATCCCGCTGTGGTCCAAGTAAATATTCACGATTCACTTTAGGACCAATTGAGTAAACAATAACAAGTGTTCTCAATGAAAACAAAAAGAAGATTTTCATCCCGAATGTGCAAACAATTCTCCAAGATGTGCAAACAAATCCTTTTGTCAATCCAAAACATCAAAGATATGAAAGAGTACTCACATGCCCATTTCTGTCTTGAATGAAGACAAAGGTGATAATGTTCCACTTGTTAAGATGATGGATCGAACGCCATTTGCTTTTAATTCCTCCATGGCATGGCCAGGAGAAAAACACCAGTAGCTCAACGTTCTCCCTGCAAAAGATAGAAGAAGGTTTCTGGGTATTAAAAGAGAAATGAATTTCAATACTTGGAACCTAATTAAACAATTTTTGGAATACAATTTACTTTTTAACAAGATCAATAACTAAGCAGTATGTAGACATGTGTCATATCAACGGAAATAGTATTAGTTGATTTCTTTAATTTTGATTAAATGACACCCAGAGAATATGGGAACATTCAGATCAGCACAAAATATTTCATATTTTAGTGGCACAAATAAGTGTTCAAATTTTTACCTGCTTTTGATGAGGGTCCCGCAGTGTCCCAGGAACCAGCTTTCTTCTTCTGATATTGGGGATTATCAACACCTATGTGCACCTATTGCATAAAATGAACAACGTAAAAGCACTGTGTGATATAAATTCCAATTTACAATTCATTATTATTCCATCATTATCTAACTTCTTTTAATACTTACTTTGTAGTGCCTTGATACCACTCTCTCATGGTAACTCATAGTGCCACTGTCCAGTGCCATATCACGACTGAACACAATCTGTAAAAGAAACAGAGATAAAATTACTGAGATGATTTCTAGGTGTAGAAGAATAATTATTTGGAGTCTTGGAGACCTACTCGAACAATTAGAAATGAAACAAGAATTTTGGGATTATAATCGAAAAATATTGAAAACTCACTTTTATCACATCAGCCATCTTGGTCAAGCCAGCACCTTTACTACTGAACGCACTGTGTGTTCCTGAAAAAAAGCAAAAGTAGAGAAAAGATTTAGACATTTTAATTTATGGCAAATTAGTGAGAAAAATGATTTGCGATGCATACCTTGGATAAATATATATGAGGTAATCACCAGAATAAATGGAATAATTGCCAATTTATAACTTTACAATTTTTCTCAATCTCAGGCATTGCAATCTAGACAGCGACTTAAATTCAATATTAGCAAATAACATGACACTGAACAAAGTGGAATCACCACTAACAAAAGTTCATCTCAAGCCTAAGAAATTGGCACCTTCATTTATTACAAAAGTTGAGCCATTTCTTAGCATTTGCATATTTCACTGAAATCATCACTAACCTTTTCTTCCCCCGAACCCCTCCCCAAGTTAAATTTATATTGGAAAGTTCCTCATTAGATCAGTTAAGTCAAGTCTTACCTTCATTTGTCAGATAGGACACAATCTTGTCAAGCAACTCAATCACTTGAGTTTTAGTTTCAAAGGTCAGCTTAACCTGACTCAGGAGTTCAAAGATATATCTGGGAGAAAACAAAGAGTAGAAAAAGAAATTAGAAAAAAATAATTAAATTTTAATAAAAATTCAAATAAATTGCAAGTTCTTCCTCACCTGCCTTGCTTGGTCACACCCTTTTCCTTGTCATGAACTTCAACCTTATCAATGACTTCTTCAAGATCATGTATCATGGCTGAAATAAGAACACAAACCTATACATGATTTTAAAAAAATAGCATATTTAGCTTGAGCAAAAAAGCAAAGACAACACTATGGATAAGAATCAGAACTGTAAAGTAACAACATAATTGCAAAGCCTAACAAAGGTTGGAATGCAATGTCCAGCACAAATAACAATACAGCAATACTTATAAACTGACCTTTCAATTCAAGTATATCCTTTATATTGAAATCTTCACCTGGAAGAATAGAAAACATAGAGATCAATTTGAACAGACAGCTGAGGACACATCTCAACACAATTGCAATCTGAATCCTATCCAGACAGTACAAGAATAAAACAGTATTCCAGGAGCAATTGTCATCCATTCAGTAAATTTTGAAGGTACTTACTTATCACTTGACTGTCTCCCATATCAAAACACTGGTCACTTTCACTTGCATTGTTCATCACTTTTTCAGACAACTGAGTCAGCTCTCTAATTGCAGCAGCAATGTCCGCAGAACGCAGGTCAAAAGATGTACTGTCCTCACAAATCTTTTCCTATGACAATGAATTAACATATTAATATGGAGTAATTGGATGGGAATTATTTTTTAAAGGCTTTAATAAAAGCTTAATAATAGAGAGTAGAATTCAAATGGCAGCACATGTACATCAAACAATAACACACAAACACTGGAAACTTACTAAATTGTGAGCTTCGTCAAAAATCACAATGTTTCCTTGGAGTTCCACTCCATGGGCTCGTCTTGACTGCAAGTGAACTAGATTTTTAGAACATCTGTAAAACAATTCATTTACAGGCTATCCTTGGAATTTTATTATCATAACTCTAAAATGGAAGAAAATTCAACAATTTATTCTGTATGATTCTGATATTGAAATATTTTGCATAGTGATATTTCAGATTTCAATAAAGCTAACCTTTGGATCAAGAAGATAATTATAGGGCATGAAAATGATATCAGCCTCTGCTTTCAACTCCCTAGATGCATAATATGGACAACATCTGCAATGAGAAAACAAACACAGATTTTATGACAAAGGACAATTCAATGGATCTATTGGCATCTAACACTTGTTTTAGTTTGTAAGTAAAAGGTACAGGGATAGCTCCAGAAACTTTCAGTGTAGCCAAGTGAAGTCTTTCTGGTCCTCTCCTGCTATCAAATTTAAACTCCAGACTTCTGAAATGGCCAAGAAGCTATCACTACTAAGGATTGAATAAAATTTTATTATGTAATCCCACTTATACATACTTGTGTTTCTGTCCTAAATTCACTAGATCCTCAATGTCAAGGACTTGGTTTGAGAACTGATGTTTAGTTGCTGAGAAAAAATGGAAACAAACATTGCATTAGTTAATATTTCTACAATTTACTAGTATGCACTTAGGAAACAAAAATGTCAAATGATACAAGAATCAGAAATATATATACCATCAATGTTATTGTAGAAGTAGCAAGACCTCTGGGTCACCTTGGCACGACACATATGCACCTGAGAAAAAAAGTTAATGGTAGGCCTATAGATTTAATTTTCAACGCCACATCATATTATTTATGTTGATTTGTTTGCCAATTTAAAGCTTTAGGTAAATTCAATACAAACTTATTTCAAAGCATATCTCTCATTCATAAAGTGTATGAAAGTTTATACCTTTGCAGTGTTACTTTCTTCTTGAGATACCTGAGGGTGAATACACAACTGTTCACGAGAACCAAGAACGCAGACTTTGACACTGAAAACAGAATATGAGACGGCAATAATATTACCATCAAATAAACAATCTAAATGGATTGGGATAGGAGTAAATAACTGATAGAAAATGCAAATCTGTCAAAAATTATTAATACTTACTGGCCATAAGCTGTCCTTTTTAGTTCGTTCACAGCTTGACTGAGCTGAGAATGAGTTCTTGAAGCATAAATTATCTTGGGTGCACCTGATAAATGAAAGAAGTAAAGCAACTCAGATAAACATTCATAAAGGTATGATTTTGATTCCATAATTTGCTTACAACTTGAAATGCTGATAGAAAATTTCAAAGGAACATTTTTGTAATTTCAATATTTCAAGGGTGGTAACTAATATTACGTGACATATCGTGCGTTAGTGTAATTTAGGACAGATCTGCTACCGTCCATTGCAAATATATAGTCTACTTCTAAAATCAGCTGAAATACTACCTGATTCTTTGAGTACTATTACTTCACTAGGCCTAACATCAAATCCAACACACCTATCAAAGTTTTTAACTTTTTAAAGAGTACATACATGTAACTAAACAAGTCTTTTGGATAACCTTGTGGATTCTTACCGGATTCACCAGCCCAATTCCCAGCTGCAGCATCCAGTTGGTCCGCCAGGGCACCCTTAGCTTCAAGTAATGCAGCATTGGCATCTTCCCCATTGGCTGCCAAATTCCATCGTTTACTCGCAATCTGCCCTTTCTTGTCTTCCAACCAGCCCAGGCTTGAACACAGCAAACACAATGTTTTTCCTGTTCCTGTCGGACTTTCTAGGATTCCATTCACACCCTGCACAAAAAAATACTATTTATTATATGGCAATCACGAACTCAAGTTTTTAAAGCTTTACAAGCAGCCGACAATGTTACCGACAAACTAAACTTGATTTTGACTTGTTTAAAGATTCTGAGAATCATGTGAATTTTTTTTTTTCATTCACAAGAAATATCCTATTGATTTTGTCTTGTTGAAGAGCCAGGGCTCCACGCTAAGGAAATTGAGCTACCTGTCCATGGGACAGGACCTGGAAAGATTTTACCTGTCCCAAAAACCGTGTCACCTGTCCAAAATTAGCAGATGTTTTTCTGAATTGAAATATATTGATATATATTTTTTCTGGAATCATTGCATATCAGTAAGCATAATTAGTCAATAATTCCCCTTGTTAAATTTAACAAGTTAAGATTTATAACAAAGTATGCAAAAATATCAATTAGTGTCAGTTGGAGACCAAATCTGACTGTGTTTAAAAATGCACTGGCTATTCTCTTTTATCTGTTTATTTCCCCAATAATGAGGGTCAAATAAAGAAATGATTTTTCAAATAAATAAAAATTCTATTGACTCCGTGTGTCTATTAGCATTGTAGTGTACCAGTAGCAGGCCAACTTACTGTAATTGGAAGATTAGTAATTGAAGGTGTTAAAGACAATTGCACTTCTGAATAATGCTTCAGATACAGTCGGACAGGCGTTAATGTCGAGCCCTGTGAAGAGCTAAATAATTCACAATTCACATTTTAAAGATTCCAAGAATCACAAAAATTTTCATTCAATCACAATAAATATCCTATTGATCACAATATTTATCATAGATTATGACAATTCTGCGGACTTCAATGCACAAGTTTTACACACCTCTCTCAAACATTCCACCACCTTCTCCATGTAAGTAACCTGGCAGTCATAGGGTTCAAAAGGAAAGTTGATATTGACGCCATTAGCAGGTATGTATGGCATAATGAAGCTTCGGTGATGACCAGATAATTCTGCAAATCACAAAATTTCAGTTCATTTGTGTTTGTGTTTTATGCCTCTGCAGCACCTCACAAAATTTCAGTAATGAGTACTTATGACTTGATGATCTTGCAAATCATGACAGCAACAAAATCAAGCAAATGCAGTAAATATGGTAGGGGAGCTAAATAAAACCCACAAACAATATTTAAAAGGTTGGTAACTCCCTCTAGTTGCCTAGATTGCTCTGGGCGCTAGGGGGGAGGTGTCCCCTCCACAGTGGCGTAACTGGGGGGTCTCGAGCTGGGGGAGGGGGGGCACCTGGGGGGGGGGCACCCACTATACTTAATTGTATATTTTACAATAATTTTAGCTAGAGTTGGAAAGTTCATATGGGGGGCATCTGGGGGGGGGGGGCACAGGTCCAATATGGGGGGGGGACGAGCATCCATATAGGGATGCCACTGGTCACCCCCCCCCCGCCATAAATTCTGAACCAGAGGCGGCGGAGCTGGGGGGGCACTGGGGGCACGTGCCCCCCCACTTTTGGGCCCAAAAATACATAAAGTGCCCTTTTTTCTTCTTGAAATTACCGTAGACGAGGTGCCCCAGGGCCCACTTTTCGAAGCGTTCCGAACATCTTTTTCCAAATTACCTCCCTGCCCCCCCCCCCATAGAATAAAGATCTGGTCTGCCTCGCGCCCCCCCCCCCTCAAACAATCAGGATTTCAGTGACTGTTATTGGCAGCTTTTCTACAGATTATTGGAACTTTTAGAGCTACTTTAAGTCACATATTTAATTAAAAACGTACACAAGGCTGTTAGACTCCTGTAGACATGTTATTAAAGGCCTGTCAGGTCATAAACAGCTCACAATACATGAAAATAACCCAATTCTCAATGTTTTGAAACTCTTTCCGCGCCATGTGCAATCTGACAATCTGAGGAGGGAGCATAGATGCTTGCAATTTTAATAATTAATCCTTGAATTGTGTAAAATGCATTTCATCTCATCTTGGTGGACAGAAACCTTTCTTTTATAAAATTTTGTGATAATTGTATTTAATTCAAATGGAATTAAGGCATTATTTAGATATTTCCTTCAAATGTAATGATTGCTCCCCATTAAATTTTTCATATATTTTGGTATTTTAAATTCGTTTTGAGATTTTTGTCTACCTTTCCTAAACATAGTTTGCCTTTCCCTTTTATCCTTAACAAAATATAGCGAAATTACTTAGTTATTGGATCGACCAATCGAACTTTCCCTGGTCACGTGACACCTGTCAGGAGCGAAAATTTGACAAGAGTTGGCGGTAAGACTTTGTGGTTTTTGTTGTCATTCTTGGATGATTCTTCAAATTACAAGTATGTTACACATTATACAAATGGGTTTTTGTTGCCATCACTGTTTGTGACTCTTTATAATTCATGACAGAACAGGGCTGTCCGTGATTTGACAGCATGAAGTGTGTTGACAGTCCACACTGACAATGAAAATCACAAAATCATGCTGTCAGATTCTGAAACTGACATGTGAAAACTGTCAAAAGTTACAAACCTTCAATTCAAAGGTTTATGGTTGCATATAATATGCACCAGCTGTACATTTCGGCCTGCCTATCATTGGTAGCTATATGTGCAGTTTCTGTCATGATCAATGATCAAACTTTTAAAAGTTTTACCGTACTTGAGGGCATTATCAGCAGGGGGGGTATTATCAGCACCCCCGGAAGTTTTTGCTTGTTTGTAGCTTAGTCAAGCGCACATGTCTTGGTACCAAAACTCCTTAATGTTCATGAGGAAATTCTTATAGGATTTTGGTAGTCATTACAACCTAACTAAGGGCCTAACTGGCCACACGTCACATGTTTCTGCACAAGAAATAACACCTCATTTTTAAATCGTCACTTTTAACTCCCGAGATAAAAGGACGTTATGTTGTGTTGACCGTCCCAATCAGCTGAAACGGGAAGTAGGGCTCTGGAAATGGGTCCCAATCATTAGGTCCTATCCCTTTCAAGGCATTAGGCCCATTTTTGAGACATTACGCATTGCACTGTCCAAATGGGGGAGGGGGTTAAAGAGGTAACCCGTAAAAGTAGAATGGAGGGTATTATCAGCACCTGCCCAGGCCTCTATTCGAGGGGGGCCTCTATTCGAGGGCGGTCCTTTATTTCAGCATATATGGCAAATGCATTGGAATAGTATTAGCATTTTGGTATCTTACACCTTACAACTGCATCAGATTCCCACAAGTACATTACACCATATATATTCAGTTTTACTTTAATTAATTCCACATTTCTATCTTATTAGCAGCACAATCAGACCAATGGCCTGAGTTGTGCTGTTACAAGGAATGGGTGACAGAGGGCCCCCACTAGGTAAGAAAATGATTCTATCCAAAATGGGTCCATTGGTTGCACTATCTGGCACTTTTAACAATGCTACTAAGCACCAAACTGTTTAAAATACCATCCATGTGCTGATAATACCCTCACTATGCTGATAATACCCTCCAATAACTGCATCTACATTTAGGTCCCCACCGGTACTGGAACAAGACTGACTGGGACTGTTGTCTGGTGGGATTTTGCAAAATGACTATGCTAGTTCCCAGAATGCTTGTATGGTGGCATTTTACCTAGTTTTGGTACTTCCATGACCTCCTTTTGCTTAAGGTGCTGATAATACCCTCAAGTACGGTATTTCAGTGATATTGATCAGGACTGACAGGAGACAATGTCAATGAGCTCTCCATTTTCACTAATTTCAGAGACAGATATTGAGATAAACGTTATTAGTTATGACTGACATCATCATTTCCTAACTGGAAAAGCCCATAAAGAGCATAATTATGAAGCACATAGATGATAGGAATGTGGGATTAGGAATCATACTATTAAATGGACCCCTTACGCTACTCCAGCCAAACTACAGATTGCTCAGTTATGAAAACTTGCATGCAGCTTGCCCACACTGCCCACAAGGTCCTTAGCACGGTTAATTTTGTGTTGGTAATTACAGTCAAAGAAATTGAAGTGATGATTTCTTTATTCCTTCCCCTCCTCCCATGTCTTCACGGGTGTTATGCTAGTTGTAATGAAATGGTGAGTTGTTGTCATTGTTGATAAATAAATGCAATTGTAAGGTTTATGTCAGAATGAATTTGAGGTACATTGATTCAAAGCAGTTCGCGTGCAAATATTGTGTGAAATAATTTTTGCATTTCGTGCAAATGAAGCTGAAATTCAAACGTCACGGATGGTTCTTTTGTACATGATGTAGCACGCAAGCTTATAATATTGTGAAAATCCGATTATTTTTTGGGAAAAAAATCACTGCTGCGAAAAGATAACCTTTTAATCCAACATGAGAAATTTGTGGATTTATATGTCGAGGTATCTCTCCCAAGTTTGAAGTAAGGGGCCCCTTCTCCCGATTAGGCCCCCCCTGTCCTGATTTTGGCCCCCATCCCACGAGCGGAAGTACCAGTCATTGATAGACATAGTATATCAGGGCTTGCAGATCGATTTAATCCATCCATATACTAGCATATGACTAAGTATAGGTTATTCACCTAGGGAGAGGCAATATGTGATTTATCCAGCGAGGGCGTTAGCCCGAGCTGTGATAAACACATATTGCCGATCCCGCGGTGAATAACTGGCTTATACCATAAGACAAAACTGAAACTTGTCATTTGTTGCTGTTGTTTTTTTCACAGCTTCACTTATTATTCTCCCATGGGAGGATAACTGGACAACAAAGAATATGGGTTTTATTGCAGTGAAATACTGGCTCATGATTGGCTGACAGAGGTGTCGAATGGTATAAGTCCAAGAAATGCCCTGGACATGTGTGTTTTGATATATTTGTCACAGATTCTATCAAATTTGACAGTTGACTATGAAAAACATTTTCTCAAGATTCACAGTTATTGTTGGGTGTTGTTAGTTCTATAAGTTGCAAATTCTTATATATTTTTATCTCATGTCTAACTGCTAAAAGCACACATTGTAACAAACAATTTATAACAGTTTGTGGTCACTGCTATGGATGTATTCTATTGGAATTTGTCATGTGACTTTGGCATGGGCTCCCACTATTTTTGCATTTCTTCAAAATATGCAAATACTATAAAAAAGAAAATATTTTGCATGGCAGAACATTATCAAAATAAGTGAGATGTACTAGGTCAACTATTGGTCCAGTGCCGTGAGTTGGTAAAATTTCAGTTTTGGGCCAATATGCACTTACATTTTAGGTCATATCTCAGCCCCATAAAGGAATTTATGCCGGTATGAAGGATCGAATGATAGCCAATAATATCTTCTTTGATGTAAATAGCAGCAATTGCATCCATATGTCACTGGTCTTGAGATAATGAGTGATCAATGATTGCAGTTAGGGAAATTTTTGGTGTCCCGCCTGGACACTGCATGTAAAATTTTTTCATACAACTTTCAAATACAGGAAACGGGATGAATTCAGGATCAAAATTTCAATGCATTACTGTTCACTGATTAGGTGGGCATCTTGTGAATCCAGAAAAATGGCAATTGGATGTGTCTATATTTTTTGGCGCCGGTAAGATCTTTAGATCTACCGGGCGTCTCTGTTTTGAACTTGTCCACGGCGTGGTGCATAGACAAATTGTGTAGTGGAATTGAACTTTCATGGCCTGTCTTAGGCCTGGGCCTACTGAATGGCAATCATGAATGGCAATCAATCAATGGTAATAAATGATTGGCAATCAGTCAATGGTAATCAGTCAATGTCACTCAGTCAATGGCACTCAGTCAATGACAATCAGGCCTAGTCAATGGCAATGATGGAGTTCAATAAAGATATGATAGAGTTCCAATGCATTTCTTAACCAATTTCTTTTTATTGTTGAACTTTTATTTTTACTTCTGTTTTTCATCTGTTAAATGTTTTTTATTTTTGATGTATAATGTATTTTTATACAAAATTAATATAATTCATAATGATCAATGGCAGTCAATGATCAATGCAGGGACACTTTAACTAGTGCTGAGTACCGTGAGCAGAACATCGATACGATACGTATCGTGATATGTCCTTTATGATACATGATATTATCGTGATATAGATTTACCGGCATTTACTAAGAATTCAACAATTTTTTTCGGCAAATTTCGGGCCGTCCTCCCGAGTTTTACGACATACCGTCGCAAAACGACATCGCGCCGTTTTGCGGTACACAAAAAACGATGTTTCGGCGCAAAGTTAAACTGATTTCACGGCAATTTTAAGTGATTTTAGGCAATAAATACCGATGTTTGGCCTTGAAAAATAACCGGTAAGACGTCATATGATATACCGGTGCATGTATCGACATAAAAAACCGGTTTATTTCGATACGGTGTATACCGGTACATATATCGACATAAAAAACCGGTTTATTTCGATACCGTATATTACGGTACTCAGCACTAACTTTAACTGTCCCTGATCAATGGCCAGGGCACCTTAGGGGCAATGAATGATGGTAATCATTGATGGCAATCAATGGTGCTAATAAATTCAATTATCTATGGCAAACAATGGCAATGGAAATGATCTTTGAAAATTGTTTGACCTGCACATAATATTTTATTATTTGTTGATTTCACTTCTTTAAATACTGTGTTAAGTATTCATGACAGGATAAACTCAACTCTAAAAACCTATCTTTGAGATCACTAAAAAATATATACTTGTTCTTGTATGTCCATGCAAAAGCGGCGCCATTTCGTCCCTGTGGGACAGAATTACGATGCATTGTGCGGCCCTTTATCTTATGTTGCCTCTAGTTTAATACAACTTTTGTAATCCTCAGTTGGTGTGTCCCGGGTGAAGCTTAAAAGTGCAATGTGATTTTTGATGCCACAGATAAACCACTGATAAAAACATTTTCGGAAAATGTGTTATACCAATGCATTGCTCATGACCTTGTCTGTCAGGTATATATCACTTAAAGTGGCTGAGGTTGTTGTGCCAGAAGCTTTGATGGCTTGAGTAAGACTGACAACAGCGCGACACTCTTATATTCTGCAAACATTCTGTGGGACTTCTCGTGTTCGGGTACTTCCTCATGAAGGCTTGTTGCTGGAATTCTTGCATTCTTGGTATTATTGTCATGCTCATGAGCCTGGCTTTGTATTAGTGTATAGAATAGGGTAGAAAGGTCAACCCATAATGGCATTAGAGCCCTATCTTTGAGACTGACAAAAAATGCGACGCTCTCACATTTTGAAATATTTATGAGGACCTTTCTTCTTTACACGTTTCTTGATGAAGGCTAGTGGAAGGAAAGTTACCTTTTCTGATATTATTTTGTTGCTCATGAGCCCAGGTTTCTATTGGTCTATAGAACGCGGTTGTAAATGTAACCTATCTTGGTATTAGTGGCCTGTCTTTGTCACTGACAACAAGTGTGGCACACTTACACTTTGTAAAAATGTGTGTTCAGACATGTCTTGTTCAAATGCTTTGTGATAAAGACTCTTTGCTGGAATTGTCACTTGTTTGATATTGTGTTGTTACACTTGAACTTGGCTTTCCATTGGTATATACAATATTAGGGTTGCTTATATGACCAAAATTTTGCTGGCATCCTCCTCAAAAGTTGTGTATGGAAGTAAGAAACACTGTGGTACCATTTTTTGGGTGATCAGATGTTTCTTTCCTGACCCTACACTCACATTTATGTTACACCATTAATTAGGCGTTTTCGCAGCATTTCAGGCTGTAGCTGGCTGTGAAATTTGGACATTTTCTAACAAATTTGTAAGTTATCATCAAAATTTAACATAGACAATCATTTATGAGGTGCTGACTTGCATGTCCTGGATTTATAAGCACTTTCTCAGATGGTCACAACATTTCCCATGGTATTAATCATGTAATTGTACATAATATTAAATATTTTGCTGTTTTAAAGAATTATTACTGAGGACCATGCAATAATATATTGCACTATTTTACCAGGGTGACTAAATTGCATTCTATTAAAAGTGTAAACTAAGTCCTGCTGGAGGGTGGACCACCTAAGCTCTCTGATCATAATTAGATTCCAAGCAGCTACACATGTGAAATTGTCCTTTGTTGAACTGGGTTTCTGTTTGTATTTTACACTTCCGTTGCGAGTTTAAATTGTTCATCCACTACATCCAAGTCAGTGAGTTTACATTTCAAAGAGAGGAAAAATTTCTGGCTGCAATAATTAAAAGACTTGGGACTTGAACATCTCCCACCCCCCTTAGCTTGTAAGTGTGGCCTGGTAGATAATCTGCAAGAGCATACGCACATGATAATGGACTGATGGGTGTTTTTGACCCCCCCCCCACTCCCTCCCCCAGTCATGACATGAGCAGGAAGTACTCAAGCTACCAAGTCATTGAAGCTGACTAAATTTCAAATATAATGTATTAGGTAGCATCAGGTCATTATAGAATGCCAATGCTATACCATACTACTGTACCACAAACAGTTATAGTGACACATAGAATTGTAGCTTTTAAACCAAGAAGTGTTGGAATTTTAAACAATTTGAATTTCTATTCATCAAATCAGACCATAATACAATTACCTTGTTTGAAGTGCTAGCTGATTTTACAGGCAATTTCATTAGTATGTGATTCTCAGGTTCTTTGGCCACCAAATACATAGCATTTCTGGTTAATCTGATTGGTTCAGGAACAACAGAACGTCACACAGCTGATTTATCAAACGTAGTAAGTGCTGGTTTAGCATTGATTCCTCACAGCCAAGTGTGAAAGACAAGAATCGCATGGTAATGAAATTGCCTGTAATACAAATTGTATCTTGAATTAGGACAATTTCAGTATATTGTAAGTACCATAACTCTCACAGTCCAAATAATTTTTGCTGTCCTTACATGGACAAATTAATCTAAAATATTCCAGATTTTATGTACATGTTGAAGAGGTCATTTGTACAGATCTATATCCTCTAAACTCTAGGGTGCTCAACCATAAAGTTTGGTGAGATCTTTCTAAACTGCGGCTGGTGTGACAATATATAGAATTAAATATCAGTTTTTCTGCAATGTCCCAATAGTTTATATTTTTTTTATTGAAATGGGAATTGTTATTATTAGAAAACACATAATAATTAATTATCACTATCATTCAAAAAGAACAAGGTACTGATTATTGATAAATTGCCTGTTGGCTGCATCATAAACTGACTTTTGGTTGGCTTACTCCCAGTGAACCTACACAATCATCGAGGTACATATTAAATTAACTCAATCCAAGATGATTTTAATTATTAGTAACTATATTATGCATTCAGGAAGTTAAAGGTCTCATAAACCTTGCCCTTTGCTGAGTATGACTTAGAATGTGGTGTTTAACCATCAGGCAATATCTTCAAATGGAAATACATCTGATACCTTGCACTTTAAACAGGGTTTCAGTCATGATAAGATCAATCCTCTGGTTATTTGGTTCCTGGGGAAGTCAAAACGAATTATTATCCTTGAAACCATGTTGAAATTCTAACATTGCTGACATTAAGTTTTTTTGAGTCAGTACATGTAATTCATTGGCCTTAGACATGTGGGTATAGCCACCTAAATTAAGTATGTATCTGATGCAGAAATACGGTGAAAAACAGACTTGTTGTCATACAACCTTGAAGACAAACATGGCTGCCAACTAAACACTTCTAAGTGTCCCATATGAACTGTTGTTACTTTATAATAAATACACAGATACTGAAATTGATTAACTGCAGTGTGCTTAACTGGGCAACAGAATGATTGATAATCACAAATGTACCAAACATTACAAGACTAGGATCTCGGATAAGTTTTTACTCTTAGCCAGAACAGGGTTGAATAGTTATTGAGCACTAATTGAAATGGGGTTTGTTGACTTCCCTTTCCAGTCAATACACTATGTATAATGTTGCTGCCATTTAATACCATGCATTAGTTTAAAGTTTATTTTGATTTATATTCTACTGCAAGGAGGTCAAAAGACACAAAATCGCAAAAATTAAGGAAAAACAGGTCTTCATAAATATGAGGGTACACCCAGGATTTCAAAATATTTTCAAAAATTCAATTCATTACATATGTATAATGTTGTTCTTGATCAAAATCAGAGGTTTGAAGTTCATTTGAATTGATTTTCAGCAGTAAGGAGGTAGATGAAAAAACCTCAAAATGTGCGAAATCGCGAAAATTAGGGAAAAACATGTCTGCAAAAACCTGAGTGTAGGGTCAGGATTTAAACATATTTTCAAAATTTTTTTTTTCTCAACTCAAAATTTATTATATTCCCCAACTTTTAGGGAGGATGCCAGACTTCCATGAACGTATTTGTCTTTATATAACCAACCCTAACAATATGCTTTTTAGTCAAACCTATCATGGTATAATGGGCTTGTGTTTATGGCTGACAAAAAGTGCAAAGCTTGCTTTCGACATTACCTGCTAATTACACCATAGAAGGTATGAGAAGGCAAATAATGAAAAAATTTTTTTTTTTTGTTTTAAGAATATTATTCAACAAAATGTGTGCAAGTTTCATAGTGATATCTTAAAAAGTCTTTCTGCACAGGTATTTGAAGAAACAAAGTTTCGTTTTGAATAAACAGCATTTCAAGTTAGTATTTTCTTCACATTCATGTTTAAATTTACTAGCATAATGTGGCATAGACGTCACAAAAACGCATATACAACCTCAAATTTTTGGATTTGGAAACTAATAACACATATGAAGCATATCAGTGATTATTGATTTTTTGGTCAGTTTCACCAGAAGTTCCAAATTTTACCAAAGTGTGGCATTGGTCCTATTGCATTTGCACCATATCTGTATGTTATTTGCAAAATGACCCTGCTTCTGCAATCTCTAAATTCGAATTGCATACGCTTGTATTGTCTTATAGGGTATTGTTGGTATGCATGCGCGTGCCCCACCCCCCACACCAAATAAGGAGCTCCCTTTTCCTGTAAGGACCCCCCTCTCCCAATTAGGGGCGCCTCTTGTTTGGGAACCTCTCTCTGGATTAGGGCCACCCTTTCCCAATTAGAGCCCCCTCTCTGGATCAGGGGCGCCATTCAGATTGGGGCCCCTCGCTCTCTAGTAGACCCCCTCTCTTTAAATAAGGGAACCTCTCTATTTGGGCCCATCTTTCCCAATAAGAGGCCTCCATTCCCAATTTTTGGCCGCCTCTTCTTAGGGGCCCTCGTTCCCAATTTGGAGCCCCCCTCCCAATTAGGGACGCCCCTCTCCTGCTTAGACGCCCCCCTCCAGATTAGGCTCCCCCCCCCCACATGATATTAGGGGCTTCGATTCCTAGTTCGGGATCCCCTCTCCGAATTGGCGAACCACTCTCCTTCTTAGGGCCCCCCTCTCCTGATTAGGGCCCCTCTCCCTATGAGGCCCCCTCTATTATTTAAAAAAAAATCCAATTAGGGCTAGTGCCCTCTCCCACTAGGCCCCCCTCTCCCAAGTAGGGCTCCCCCGCTCTAAATAAAGGAACCAGATTTGGGCCCATCTCTTCCTATAAGGGGCCTCCAATTTGGGGCCCCACCTTTAATTAGCAGTCTGGGAAATTACCATCACGTGATGACAATTGCAATTCTAGCTAAGTCCTGGCCCTGACAGGATGATTGAGTGTGATGGGTTGATCAGTTGGGTATACAAAGGAAGTCTGATCTCTGTGCACCCATCCTCATCACACAGCAGCATGACAGTAGCAGGACATAATTCTATCCCATTTCGCAAGGTACCGCAAAGTCATCAGCAGCTGATGACAGTTTCCTAATTTCTCTGGAGCCTTCGGGTTTTTTTCCTCATTATGTAATGGATAAGCCTGCTAAAATTTATAAAGCGTTAGTTGATACTGTGATACAACTTTATGCCAAGTTTGTAATTATAGTAGCAGCAGTTATTTTAAAATGACCTGTCAAAGATGATTTTGAGCACTGCTTAAGTCATGGGATAGAGATGACAGTGCTGGGGTGGGTTGTCATGAGCAGGTGGTAATTTCCTTGACTGATTAGAGGCCCTCATTCCCAATTTTGAGCCCCCCCCCTCGAGATTAGCCCCCCAACGCTACACGATATTAGGGGCTCCAATTCCCATTTTGATACCCCCTCTCCCAATTAGGGAGCCTCTCTCCCGATAAGGGCCCCCCTCTCAGGATGAGGGCCCTCTCTCCCGATAAGGGCCCCCCTCTCAGGATGAGGGCCCTCTCTCCCTATTAGGCCTCCCCTCCATTATTTAAAAAAAATCTTAATTAGAGCCTGGGCCCTTTCCCATTTAGAGCCCCCTGTTTCCGATATTTGGCCACCCCTTCCAATTAGGGACCCCTCTCCCTATTGGGCCAGTCTCTCCAAATGAGAGTGCTCCATTCCCGATTTTGGGTCGCCTCTTCAAATTAAGGGCCCCTCTCCCAATTGGGACCCCCATACCCAATTTGGAGCCCCCCTCCCAATTAGGGACGCCCCTCTCCTGATTAGAAGCCCCCCTCCTGATAAGATGCCCCCCTCCTGATAAGATGCCCCCCTCCAGACACGGCCCCCCCCCCCTCTACACGATATTAGGGGCTCCGATTCCCAATTTGGGATCCCCTCTCCGAATTGGCCAACCACTCTCCTGCTTCGAGCCCCCCTCTCCCATTTAGGGCGTTGCCTCTAAATAGCCCACACTGGTGCTGATGGGGCGTAAAACACAAACTCACTCACTCACTCACTCCCATTTAGGGCCCCCTCTCCCTATTAGGCCCCATCTATTATTTAAAAAAAATCTAATTAGGGCCCGGGCCCTCTCCCAATTTGACCCCCCTCTCCCAAGTAGGGCTTCTCACCCAATAAGAGCCCTCCATTCCCGATTTTGGGCCACCTCTTCTAATTAGGGGCCCCTGTCCCAATTAGGAACGCCCTCTCCTGATTAGACGCCCCCCCCCAGATTAGACTCCCCCCCCCCCCCCACCCGATATTAGGGGCTCCGATTCCCGATTCGAGATCCCCTCTCCGAACTCCTGCTTAGAGCCCCCCTCTCCCGATTAGGGCACCCTCTCAAATAAAAAAAATCTAATTAGGGCCCGAGCCCTCTCCCAAATAGGCCCCCTCTCCCAATAAGGGCTCCCCCGCTCTAAATAAGGGGACCCCCCCCCCCCCTCCAGATTTGGGCCCATCTCTCCCAATAAGAGGCCTCCTTTCCCAGTTGGGCCCAACCTTTAATTAGACCCCCCCATTCCCAATTTGTGGCGCCGCTGATATTAGCCCCCCCCCCCCTCGCTACACGATATTAGGGGCTCCAATTCTCTATTTGAAACCACCAGTGCTGATGGGGCGTAAATAGGGATGGACATCGTTTCACGATATATTGGTTGAACCGTATCGATCATTCGATACGATAACCGAAACCGATGGATAAGCAATATCGTATCGAACCGATACTGCCTCAGCTGCACTACTTTGCTTGAAAAAGTAATTGAAATGCACAGTGTAAGTTTAAAATGTCACCAAAATGTTTAGGAACACATGAGATTGTTGCCACATAAGATTCCTGTGTAGAGCAGAGTTTTCAAGGTGTGAATCTTCAGCAAAATCAGTTTGTGGCACAATTTTCGAATCGCGATACATATCGAAAACCGAAAATGAGTATCGACGATACGTATCATATCGAACTTTGCAAATGATGTCCACCCCTAGGCGTAAAACACAAACTCACTCACTCCCAATTTGAAACCCCCTCTCCCAATTAGGGAACCACTCTCTTGATTAGGGTCCCCCTCTCAGGAAGAGGTCTCTCTCTCCCTATTAGGCCTCCCCTCCATTATTTAAAAAAAAATCTAATTAGGGCCCAGGCCCTCTCCCAATTCGGGCCCTATTTCCGATATTTGGCCACCTCTTCTAACAAGGGGCCCCCTTTCCCAATTAGGGCCCCTTCCCCAATTAGGGCCCCTCTCCCAATGATGGGCCCCTTTCCAATTTGGACCTCCCCCCCTCCAGATTAGCCCCCCCCCCTTCCACGATATTAGGGCTCTGATTCCCAGTACGGGACCCCCTCTCCCAATAAGCGAACCACTCGCCCGATTAGGGGCCCCCTCTCCCTATTAGGCACCCCCCCCCATTATAAAACAAAAACATCTAATTAGGGCCCAGACCCTCTCCCAATTACGACCCCCTTTCCCAAGTAGGGTCCCCCGTCTCAAAATAAGGGAACCCCTCTCTCGTTTTGGGGGCCCATCTCTCCCACTGACAGGCCTGTGTTCCCGATTTTGGGCCGCCTCTTCTAATTAGGGGCCCTCTCACCCTATTAGGGCAGCCCTCTCCCTGGTAAACAAGCTAGAGAACCTGTTAAAGATACCCCTGACTAGCCCATCTCTTTAAACATATGTTTACACTTTTGGCCAAAAACATAAAGTTAGGTATTAAGTTTCATGCATATACCAATGGGCCGAGGAAGTTGTAATTCCATACCTCAAGTTACATAACCGTCCCATCACAATGGATTTTGGGGGCCCCCACAACATCTCAGCGCTCTATACTTCGCATATCGCCTATTCTTATCTATTTTCAACTCCTTTGTCTCTTCCTATCCACCTCCTTTTTCCAAAAACACAAAATCACATACTCAATTGTCCCTCCTCTAGCCTTTTTCTTCTCAGAGGTGATAAGTTATATCATCATCTCCTTCTTGTAGCATCATCTCCAACCTCCTATCACCTACAATCAGAAACACCTATTATCTCCTAGAGTTCACCCCGGGAACTCACTTTAGTCCGAGCCCATGGGACATTAAATGGAGGCGGGTTGTATCCAGTGTTCTATGCTGGGGCAACTGAAAGACCCTGGGCATCCCTGAATTAATAGGGTATGTGCCAGACTCACAGTCTTCTCATCTCATCATCATATGGCGATCGCCTGCCTCGATATAGCCCACTAAGGTGCTGCAGAGGCGTAAAACACAAACAAACAAACAAATATCTCCTAGAGTATTTTTCCACTTCCAATCCTGTCTTCTGTCATTTCTTCCTGTCTCCCTCTTCTTCAATACTTTCTCCTCCTATCATCCTGTTTGTAGCATCTCATAATTTTCTATCATCGTTACTCCAGGAGTAATATCAGTACCTCCTAGCATTATCTCATTACTTTCTATGTTTCATTCTCCAATCATTAACCAAGATCTTTCTATTGTTTTCTATCATCTCATCTTCCAATGTTCCGCTGTTCATGGTATTTGGGAAACTTCAAACTTGAGATGAACCTTCATATGCATTGATTGTCTCAACTTGCCTGATAAACTCTGATTTGGTTTGTTGATTCAACTTGTTCATCAATCAATGACTCATTTGGTCGATTGATTGAATCTTTGTCTGGTCTATTGTGGTTGACAAACAGTCAAAGCAGTTGAGTAGATGATTGGTTGACTAATTGTCATGATGTAGTTTGATCAACCGAGACATCTAGATTTTGGTAAGGACTATAGCCCTGAACACCCAATTTCTGTTAATTTTAATAATGTCGCGAAACTGGATTATCCTTCAGGCTTCAGATACCCTTAATTGGGGAATCTTGGAAAACCGATTTGGTAGTCTAATCATTTACTGCCAAGATTAGGTAGTTTGTTTGTTTATTATATGAGCCAAATCTGTAGTAGTAGTCTGTCAGATTACCAAAAACCCCTTACCCCTACTTCTATGAAGCCACCATCACGCTTACACACTGTAACAGTGTTACACAGATATTTTGATGACATTGGTGTTGAACCTATGACCTTCGACAGTCTCAGGATTGGGGTGTCCGGACCATTGGGCCAACTAGCTACCAATGATTTGCTTCGATATTATATTTTAACCATTTCATTGTTAAACCGGAGTCGCAGTCAACTTGACATTCCGGACTCCTGGTAATATATTATAGGCCCTCTATCAGTCTATGTTCTGTCCTTGGATCTTTTTTAGCACTTCAACTTCCAGGTGACAAGTGTTAATGTCTGTCTGGTCTGTTGGATGGCATCCACTGAGAGGCTGTTCTTGTTCGGCCCTTGTTCAGTCTCTGTTCAACGGTGAGTTGTGTTGCCTGGTATCAGCAGAGGGCAGGCTGCATCAGTGGCTTTGCTGCTGCTTCACAATATTGATGTGGTGGGTGAGAATGAGGCTGCTGCTGCCTGCTGCTGTGGTGCTGCTGTTGCTGCTGCTGTTCTGTTAGTGGCACTGCAGAGGGCTGCAGTAGTTGACAAGCCATCCCGCTGGACGTGCATGGAAGCTTCCTCTAGTCTGGAGCAGTTAGACCCAAGAATCTCTTCCCCTTGTCGCCTCATCAGCCGCCCCGCTGGCCTACCACACTGGCCATCACCCTACCTAGGTAAGACGTCTTTAATTTCGTCTTGAAGCAGCTTCTCGGAGACCACTGGACCAAGAAAGCCAAAGGTTCGCGGCAGTAGCATCAGCAGCTGCTGGATAGCTGATGGTATTATAATGTATGCCCACATGTCACCAGTTCTCCTGTCTGGTCCTCCTGGCTCTATTTACATACATATGTGCATCATATGAACCAATGTTAATTGCTTGACGCATTGAGGTCAATATTGGTGCGATTACTGCATTGTAATTGATGCATGGTTCGGTTATTGATGTCGGCTGCCTCATGTCTGGCTCCTCATCATGATGTCATAGCAGCTGCAGCTCTGGTGCTGCGGGTCCTGCTGCTGCTTTTCCAACCTTTGCAGGTCTTTTAATTAACCCACCATACAGGGCTACCACTTCTGTTTTGGTCTAACTTATCTGAGACCAAGCCTAATGACACTAATTGGTCTCCGATGCCACATTTGGTCATAGCTCATAGTCCAGCCTTGGGACGTATTACCAGTCTTGGTCAGCCATGCTGTCTGAAGAGAAACCAGACAGGAAAGCCCCCTCATGACCCTCTGCACCCAGGTAGACACCTCCTAGACATCTGAAACGTCTTTACGACGCACTTCGGTTTTACTTGGAGCCATCTTGACCAATGTCTGGTTGGTAGTGGTTGTGCCTTATGGTATTTTGCAGTGCAGTACATGGTTTTCTTGATGAATTTAGACTTATTTCTGAAAAACAGTTGGACTCATGCTGTTCGATAACCGCTGGATAGAAATTCACTTTCAGTTTTGCTTGCTTTAGTGTATGGCCATGAAAATGAGTCATGTACAGTAGCCCAGGCATGTTAGACCTTAATATCAGATGCTCACCACTACAGCCTGATCAATCTGGATGGTGTAAAGCAAGGACAGTTTGAAATTCACCCTTGATGTGAATTATAGTCTCAGAAAAAACCTGGTATCGATTGAGACACTGTTCTTCTAAATTAACACACGTTTCATTGTGGATGGTAGTGGATGAACAAATTTTGAATGGCAAGGAATACTATAACTATGATATCGTAATCAAAGACAACCTTGCTTTGTGGGTTGTGGATAATTTCAAATGTTGGTTACTTAAACCTGAGTAACCTGCCCTTTATAGTTATGATGATTATTGATATCCTGACATTCTTTTTTTATTTTCAGAGTACCTTCTTCACTGACTGCCTAGTGCCTTCTCTTTGACTCTACACAGTCCTCACAAAACAACAATGGCTCACAGTAAGTTTCTATCTGATTTATTTTTTATTCTGCTTCAAGTACACTAGTACAGTACTTCTTGTTTATTGAGTCAAGAAAAACTAATTATGAATCTCAAATCTAAAGAGATCTTCAGGTACCATAGAATTCTAGACTATAGCCACTAGAGTCTAGCATGTGGCCAAAATAATTTCTATATTAACCATTATGGTTCGAATGGCAGAACCATCACAGAAGTACTTTATACTGAGTATCACTTCATACAAACTAAATAACTTTATCTCCCTCGTTGAGAACACGACATGAGATTCACAGATTTCAGTATTTTTGTTCTTGGATCTTTTTATTTTTCTTTGGGTGATTAGGTATTGTCAATATTAGGAATCGAACCAATCGATAGAAGCCAATAGGAAGTTGGATCAAGTATCAATTGTTGCACCAATTGATGTATGTCTCTTATTGATCAGGAAACGAGGCTTTAGGTACTAGACGAGTATACTCTACTTAAGTAACTTCACTTTCTGATAGACTTCGGAAGTTTCTACTTCTATCAAATCAATTGTGCAGTAGTGTCTCCCTTTTGAGACCACCTTGTCTATTGCCACGGGGTGATCGTTGTTAGGGGACCTTGTTGTTTCTCCTCAATATTGGTGGTGTGTGCCTTAAGTTTGACTGCAGTGATTTCAAACTTACAGCTCTTGTACAGTGGTCGCTGCTTTGTGAGGCGACTCTTCTAGCGAAGAAGTGGTCTTTCAATGAGTGATATAATATGGACTTATGTGGTCTCTCCTTTATGAGGTAGCTATATTAGATCACATTGTGACATTGTCATCTGATTCAAACATTTACGTGTAAAATTGTGTCAAATGATTGAAGATGGTCTCTTTAAAGGGTCAGTGTCACTCATCACAAATACCGCTGTACTGAAATGTACTAGTGAGCAGTGACTTTCTGACGTCTGTACACGTTTTCGGAAGGGGTTAATAGAGATGTTTGCACCGGATGGCACTTGTGGTACGAGTGACTCATCCAGGACTTGTCGGTGCCACATGCAAGGTGGAGTGAACAAATCCATTCACCTGCAGACAAGCACCAGACAGACTGCTGCTGTCCTCCGAGACAAGATTGTGTCTGCATCGTTGCAAGGCATTGCAAGTACATGCCAACCAGTACACTTCCAGCACTTAGTTTTGGCACATGGTTTCATTTTATGAACTGAAATGCTTGGACGATTGCATTTCAATTAATTCTTTTTCTAGATACCTGGTACAAGACCATTATAAATGACAAGTTTGTTACATTTTAGTAAGGCGTCTCAAGTCTTCAGTCCTACTGGGTGGATATAGCAAAAGTCTAGAGCACCTAGTTTGGCTTCTAAATCGTAATAATGTTGTACTGAGGTAGATAGTGTGTCTGCTATCTTTTCTCCTTATAGAACAGTTAGATTTATGCAATCAAGATATTTATGGAACTTTTAGCACTGAATTCTGCTGCCAAGACAAATCAGCATATTTGTCAAGTGCTAGAGTTATGTTGATCTATTTATAAGGATGTGTCAGTTAGGCTCTCAGCAGTAACATACTGTTTCACTGTCTAAATTAGGAGGTACACTTGTTGCGACACAAGAACTTGTGATCAACCATTCTACAGTCATTTTGCCAAATTTTTGGTGGGACATGCACTTTCTAATATTGCCTGAGGTTATTGAGGTACCACTAATGGCAGTTAGTACTACTGCCCTGATATTGCAAACAGAACTGTTTATTCTTGCCAATATTGAGTGCTTAGTTTCTATCCTCCATTTCAATCTTTGTCTTGTCATAAATGTGTTTGCTAATGACACTGTATCAAGAGTCTCATTTGTCATGTTAATGATGACATTATGGATCTAGTGGGATTTGAAATGATGGACACTATAAATTTACTGCCTCAGCAGCCTTCCAGACAGATCATATTGAGATGATGTAACCTTGAACAAGCAGGTTGAGTTTGGATTTTTGGTCTGGGGCTGCAGTTTGTTCAGCATCATTGGA
The DNA here is from genome assembly GCA_026936325.1 of Platynereis dumerilii. Taxonomy (NCBI): domain Eukaryota; kingdom Metazoa; phylum Annelida; class Polychaeta; order Phyllodocida; family Nereididae; genus Platynereis; species Platynereis dumerilii. The sequence continues at coordinate 81,230,321 of JAPTHN010000001.1, read as the reverse complement.
TATTCAGAGCACTGGAGATGTAGCATTCAACCATTAGAGTGGGCAGCAATGATGGCCAGCCGTGCGCTGATGAGACCAAGTCAGCCTCATTTGGTGCAAACAGCATCTTTCGTCCTTGTGTGGGCTCACTCATCCCGCTCGTTGCCATAGTAATGGCAGAGCTCTTCAATTGTTACTGCGTCATATCTCAAAAGCCAAAAACAGCAGCTCTGCCTGCTCCAGGCCTTGAGACTTAAGATCTTTGTATGTCGACTTCATGTTTGTCAAAAGACAACAAAGAAATTGTGAAAGATTCTCGAAAGAAATGTACACGTTTTGAAATGTTTCATTATTTCTTACATAGGTCTGCTATCACATTACGCACAAGTTTATAGCAAGAAACACTGCTGTGATTCTAAAGGATGTAGTGGGTTGACTTTTCTTAAATGCCTAGATTGGCTAGAATCTTGTTACAGTTTCCAGAAAGGTTAATCTTGTAAAAGCAAAGTATATATGTCTAGAAATAGGCAAGAATCGTGCTTTGTTAATTTTTTTGCAAAGGCTAACCTGGAACTTTATACAAGATGCTAGAACTTAGTTGATATATTATCCCACTTACTAAATACTTGATATTTAGTTTTTGCTCTCCATATCTTTCAGTATTCTAAATTTTTCTACTTCAAAAACTTCCAACTGCTTTTTTTTAAATTTCCACTTTAAACATTCATGGTCTTCTGATGAAGTAGGTTAACAAGATGGAATCCGCTTCAAAGCTATTGGATTTTCGCGTCTACCTGATTGAAATTTTTTTTCTTTTCCAATTTTAATTGATAATTCTCCTCAACATGAAATGTTTTCATTGATTATAATGCTGATTGATTGGCAAAAAGAGAATATTCCATCTTGTTAGCTTTGATGCTGATTTAAGCTGCATGGTAATTGGCTGTCTTTGATGTTGTGAGTTCTTCGAGTTCATTATACAATTAGGGAGTTCAGTTAACTCTAAATTTGTCTCATTGCTCAGGGTCCCAGATTCATTTTCCAAAATTCGTCCAATTCTGGAAGTCTGAAGGTCATACTTAAGTTTAGCAAGGTACAAAACATCATCAAAAGTTGTCTGTCATGTCCAATTGTTGACTTCATTTCCCAAATGTTGCCATCTCTCACAAAATGAGTCTTGGATTAGGCCTACCAGGAATCTAGGACCTTGTTGCTCATAATGTCATTGATTTTCATAGTGAATTGATGTCTTACAATATGGTGATGGGCTCATCAAAATGAAATTAAATGTTTTGTTGATTTCTTTTTCCTACCAGTCTGCAAATGGCTATGCTACCAACTATGTGTTCGGGATGGTCCCAAGAAAGGACAGATCCATCCTGACGCACAGATGTTTGATGCCATAATTGTTTGGAAAGGTAGAGTGCTGGATAGAGGGACTACCTCTTTCTAGCCAAAAATATATCTTTTTTCTGTGTGACTTTTCATCAATCTGTTGTAATCTTTGTGCAATGTGCATGCGAAATATATTACTCAAGTTGTGGACTTTTGTTTGAGCCTGAAGCTCCTTTAATGGCTTAATTTAAGCCTATAAATTGTTTCTTTTATCTCTTTGTCTTGTCATGCATACATATTATTTTCTTTGTGAACGTCTGTGTGCATCTAAAATTAATTTTTAGTTTGTACACAAGTCCCTGTAATATATATTCTGGATTTATTGTTGAGCCTGAAAGTAATGTCTTGTTCTGAACATTTGTTATGTTGAAATTATCTGCTGTTTTATGAACTACACTGAGTCTGTCCCTGTGCTCATGTGTTGTCTTCTTAGAATTTCATTATTTTACCAGAAAGGCTTCTTCTTAAGTATTCTTTTGATGTCTGTGTGCTTAGGTTGGCATGCAAGAAACTGGGAGAAAGAGCGACGTTTATTTGCTGGCTAATTCAGTGGTAGCCGTGAGAGAATTTATGTTCCAATAAAATCTTGGCTGCGGTGGCAAAGGACCGATGAATGCCTCTGAGTGACTGTAAAAGAAGCATTTGCCAGTAATGATTTCATTATGCGTAATGAATGTGGATGTATATTCGTGTTTCTCCTCTATTCTTATTGATGTGCAAATGTCTACTGTTTTGTCCATGTGTGTCCATCCTCATCAAACTGTTTTCCAAACCGTTTCTTACTTCTTTTCCTTCCATCTTCCAATTTGCATTACATTTACTCCTCTGACCTCTGTATACATGAGTTTATTCTCTAATACCTTCCTCTTTATTTTATGGATTTATCTTCATTTTATGTCTTTTTACCTTATTTTATGTCTCCTTTTACGTCTTATTTATGTCTTGAAGTTAGTCTGAAAGGCTTGAGTGACAGGAACAGTTTATTACACTGTGTTCAAATGTTGAGACTGCTGTAGAAGTGTAGTACCATAGTAATGCGTCTGTCCTGAACATTTTTGTCGCACACTAGTATTGATTGAAAGTGACTCACAAATTCCCATTCTCCTAGCACTTTAGTCACCCCATGTCTGTCCTCACAATGCTGTTTTCATGTTTGATATGGTTCTGTACACAGTGTTTATATCTTCTGAGTTCTGACAGTAAAGAATTAAGATGTTGTTCTTAAAAGTACAAGTGTAACTCCATATTAGAGCCTCAAAATGAACTCACTTTGTAGTATTGAGAAGTGTAGTTCTAAGCTATTTAACCTCAGTTCATATAAGTAGTCTATTAAAGATTAATTAATATGGCGATGATACGATTTAAAGGTGTCATTCTGATAACAAATTCATGTAATCAAACATTGAGCACTATTGTGTAATTGTTCTTAAGTAAATATTTAATGTTCTTGCTCCACATTATGTGTGCAGTTACTTGTCGTTGCCCTTTCTCTAAACAATTGGATGACTATTTTAGCTGAAGGCCCCAAGGAAAAGGCAGGTGGTATGGCCTACGAAGTTGTCCTCAAGCCAGCCACAGCTGACAACGCCCCTCGACCAAGTTCTCCTCCCAAGGAACGTCCCCTCTCACAAGAAATCATTGAGAAGAAGTTGAAGGAGGCTGAGGAAAGGCGGCTGGTAAGAATCTGCTCTTTTCCCACGTTTTTCTTATCTAAATGATGTCTGATACAAGCTCAAGACTTTTTATATTCCCGACTTGAAAGTCCAAAGTCTTGAGATATACTTCTCAAGTTGTAGGTCCTGCAGCAGGTCTTTTATATAAAGAGTGTCTTTTTTGCTGATGGTCTCGTTTTCTTTAACAAATAACCATCATTTGAAGTCTGACGTTCACTCTAGTCTTGAGATTAAGTGAAATGAAACGCCAACTTGCAGTTGTTTTGTGCTGATGGCACTATCTTTTTTCGGTAGTGACTTTTGACTAGAGTTAAGCTCTTGATTGGTATACTGATGACTCCTGTCCTCAGACTTCGGGATGAACTTAAGTTAAAGGGCTAACTTGTAGTTATTTTTGTGCTGAATCTGCAAATACTAACTTTTCTTTCTTTTAATCAGTCCTTTGAGATCTGATGTCAGCTCTGATTTGTACTGGCATCTTTGTGTAAAACTACATGCAAGACACTTAGATTTCTGTACTTAAAAATGCTAAAGGTACTCTGTTCTTTCTCTTTTCCAGTCACTTGAGGCTGAGCGACTGCAGCGTTTAGAACAAAAAAAGGCTAGGATTAGTGAGGCTCAGCAAAAAATTCAAGAGCAAAATGATTCATTTTCAAAAGAAACCGAACAGAAATTATCCATGAAGATGGAAGCAATGCAGGAAAAAAAGAATGCCCAGATTAATGCCTTGAGGACACGCCTCCAAGAGCACGTAGGTGTCTTTACTTACTCCTATTTCACACCAGACCTGCGGCTACCAACAGAATATTTAATGAAGCACTCAGTTCTAATGTAACTTTATGAGGCTTGTGGGTGTTGTTGGTAATCCGCAGGTCCAAGGTGTGTCTTGTAAGTTCCATAACATGTGTGGTACATCAAATATCAGGTATGCTATTAAAGTAAATGGGTCATTAAACCAATTGGGCTGTTTCTATAATGTCAGGTAAGTTAATTTGAATATTCTCTGCTGATCGTAAAGGTGGTGATTATAAATTAAGTTATATTGATTTGGGGAATGTACTTGATGTCTGTATTACTCTATGAAATGATTTCCTGATTTGTGCTCTTAACGATGTTCCTCTTTGGTTGTTCATTTTGGCAAGATGATTTTGCACTAATTCTGGCCTTGCCTCGTTACATGAATCTATTTTGAATGAACTCTTTAAACCTGTGCTTGATGTGTCTTTGCACAAATGGAAGCATGTTTTGCAATTGTGAATGTGTTGTGTGGCTAGGCGCAGAGAGTGTCGGAAGTACGCAAGGCCAGTGAAGAATACCGAAACATGCTCAAGGAAAAGATCGACAAAAAGATGGAGGCCCACAAGGAAAACCGTGATCACCAGTTCCGAAGTATCCTCGATCGCCTGGAGGAACATGTGGGTAGCCTTGATATAGGCAGAGCAATTTACCAGGTGCATTAGGCACTTGGCTAATGATATTGAAGGCAGCTTATAATATACATCCTGGTTTCAAAACCTCATCTCCAAATTTGCCTCCCAGTCACAAAGCTGTTTTCAAAATGACAATGAAAGGAAAATCAGCTACTTCTGGAAATTTTATCCAACCAAAATCAGCGAGTTGTAAATATTTTTGTTGAGGTGCTTCTTTTGCATTTTGTTCTTGCAGTTTTGTAACATACATTGCTATTTTTTGTGAAATCACTCACTTGGCAAGCTGTCACAGGCACATAACCATATCAGGCGGAGACATCAATTGGAAATGTCACAATTTGACACAGTCACGAAATTCATATCCGTGCAAAGTTATCAATAACTTATGTGTAGTGTCACATAAATCACAAATTTTAGATCAGTATCTCATGTCTGCTGCAGATTAGATTGCCATGTGTGTTCACTACCCATCACATTGAATCCAATCGACAAAAAACAAAAGGAAGCATCCACCACAAATGCTGCACTGCCTTCAGTATTGTTCCCTGCGGTGTAATGCTCTGGAGACAATTCGCTGCTGCTGTTCCCGTTATCTGCATGATAGCAATGTCATTGATAGCTGTACTCGATGGCTGTTGTTGTGTATGCAGATATGCTGCAGCAGTGAGCTTGTATCCAGGAGCAGTCCACTGACCCAGGCTACAGAGCAGATCCTTGCAATATTCATTGATCAACACATTGCACAAAACTCAAATGTTCTACCAGAAGTCTGCCACCCACTGGTATTGATCATTCTGTGCTTTCGGCTTTCCGTTTGTCCTTGTTCTCTTTTATAGTTCATATCCTTGGGCTGCTTTAGGAAACTGGTAGTATGACTCAGAGGAGTTTTAATACAGATGAATAAAGCAAACTGACATTGAAATTCAAAGCAGTTATGCCCAGTATCAATTCATTTTCATGATAAACTGTGGAATTCTCACTAACTAAACAGATATAATCTTGAAAATGTATTTTAATCGACATAATTTCATACGCAAACAAGGAAATTTTGATATTAAAAATTGCAATATCTAATGATTTACACAATGAAATTGAACAGCCCCTGCTCTGTTGCCTGTGTCTCGGACACTTATGACATTTATGAATTCATAACTTGACCATTGCTCGTTGCTTGCCGCTTATACACCACTATCCCTGCATGTGCTATCGATCCTCTTTGCCTGGATATCTGTCTTATTGTCGTTTTACGTTTGGTTCTTGTATTTATATATGCTATTTACTGAGGTGATTGACATAGGTAGACCCATGTTGAAATTGAACTTTTTGGGAATTATTGTCAAATATTGATGATGGAAAAAATTCCTGGAAAGAAAAATTTAACCATGTATCATTGGGATGAGAAGGAGGGAATGTCAGTTAATATACATTTTGATCTATTCTGATCTACAGTATCAGACGAAAGTTTAGACCGCGTCAATCTTTTGTCAATATAAGGGAAAATAGGTGCTCAGCAAAAGAACTTCTGCATGGATTCTCTTGCCTATGTATCAGGGAAGTTCTACAATAGAGAAAACTTGTGTGATAAACAAAAATTTCAGGTGTTCCAAACTTACGTCTGATGCTACTTACATCCAAAAAGGCCTTTAATGACATTGTACATTAGAGGAAAGGTGGGTAAATTATTCAATGTTATTTTAGACAAGATATTCAATCATGTTTCATGTGATTTAAAGGCAATGAGCCATGACACAGGAAAAAACATATTTTTAATTTTTTTTATTTAATTTCAACATAAGGGGTAATAATGGAGATTCAATGAGCCGAAATTGTTAATAAATGAAAGGTCAACTAAAACGCACATAGAAAATATATGTCTGACACATTTATATCCTTCTAATGGAGTATGACTACACTCGACACCCAGCCATAGTGCAAAAATGGTGTTTTTCACTAGGTTTTGTCTGACAGCCACTCATTTGAAGTATCATAAAACAATGACCGAGGTGTTTACATTGACCTGAGCATGTGTCCTGATAAATCAAACAACTTTTGTTTGTTCGCTTTACTTACAATGAAACTACATCCACTTTTATGGAAGGCATAAATCTGGCCCATTCGTTAACATTACGTTTCAATACACCATCCCGAGTAGCGTCTGTAATTTTGTCTGTACTGTGGAAAAAGAACAAAAGTTTTTTTATTTTATCAGGACACATGCTCATGTCAATGTAAACACCTCGGTCATTGTTTTATGATACTTCAAATGGGTTGCTGTCATACAAAACCAAGTGAAAAACACAATTTTTGCACTATGGCTGGATGTCATGTGTATTCATACTCCATTAGAAGGATAAAAATGTGTCAGACATATATTTCTATGTGCGTTTTAGTTGACCTTTCACTTATTTACAATTTTGGCTCATTGAATCACCATTATTACCCTTCAGTTCGAATTTAATAAAAATATTAAAAAAATATGTTTTTTCCTGTGTCTTGACTCATTGTCTTTAAATCACATGAAACATGATTGAATATCTTGTCTAAAATAACATTGGACAATTTACCCACCTTTCCTCTAATATACAATGCCATTAAAGGGATTAGATTTTAAAAATTTCCTTGAAAATAATAATAATAACATGTTCCACTTCCAAAACGTGAATGAGGAATGTGTTCTTAAAATTATAAACACCCTGAAGCCAAAATCTAGTTGTGGCATTGATGGAATCTCAAATAAGCTGCTTAAAGAAATTAAACTTGATATTCTTAAACCCCTTACCCTAATAATTAATCAAAGTTTGGAATCAGGAATCTTTCCAGACAAATTGAAAATTGCGAAAGTGCTCCCAATCCATAAAAAAGGAGAAAAATATATATTCGACAACTATCGACCTATTTCAATTTTACCGAGCTTGTCAAAGGTCTTTGAGAGAATCATGCATGATCAAATTTATGACTACTTTAGAAGCAATCAACTATTTTATGATAATCAGTATGGCTTTAGAAGTGGTCACTCTACAGAGCTTGCTGCCTTGGAATTAATAGACAGGATAATACTCTCCATGGATAAAAAAGAAATTCCATTGACGGTATTTATTGATCTCTCAAAGGCCTTTGACACTCTTGATCATGAAATACTCTTATATAAACTACAAAGCTATGGATTTGCAGAGAACTCTCTGTTGCTCTTACGAAGCTACCTCTCAAATAGAAAACAGACCCTTGAAATATTTGATGTCCAATCTGATTACCTAACTATTCAAACAGGAGTGCCACAAGGATCCATTTTGGGTCCCTTATTATTTATAATATATCTAAATGATCTGAAACAAACATGCAGCATCTTTCAACCTATAATCTACGCTGATGATACAGCACTTTACACTGTATTAAAAAGCCGCCTAAATCAAACCAATACCATTAATGATGAATTAAATGTCATTAATAACTGGTTTAAACTTAACAAATTATCTATAAATGAAGCAAAGACAAAAATGATGAGGTTCCACACTAAACAAAGAAAATTAAATCCTATAAATATTTTTATAAATGACAAAAAAATTGAAATTGTAAATGAATTTAAATACCTTGGTATTATCCTGGATTCCCATCTCACATGGAAACCTCATTTAAACATGATTTCCCAAAAAATTGCAAAAACAAATGGCGTGATGAATAGAATGAAGAACATTCTGCCATGTAACATTCTCAAAACTATTTACGATTCTCTAATTTTGCCTTTCTTAAATTATGCATTACTTGTTTGGGGAACAAAATGTGAACAACTGTACAAATTGCAAAAAAGGTCGGTTCGTATAATTGTAAATGCCAAATACAATGCACATACTGAACCAATTATGAAAGTCTTAAATACTCTAAAAATTAGTGATATGCTTAAACTCCAGGAAATGCGCTTTATATATAAACATCAAAAAAGAACCTTGCCCAAGTACTTTATTACAGACATGTTTGCAACAAATTCACAAGTTCACAATCATAACACTAGAGGAAGATCTAATTTAAGAATTCCTCAAAGCGAACATGCTTTTGTGAAAAACAGTATTAGATACCGTCTACCAAATCAATATAATAATCTCCCCACTGATATCAAAAATAAAATTACAACACATAGTTTTGAGGGTTTTAGCAAATATGCAAAGCAATTTTTGCTTAGTACATACAACAATACCTGTAATAGGGTTCATTGCTATATTTGCAATAGATAGTCTGACTGACTAAGGTAAAGAAAACCTGATTGGTTGAGAATATGCTAACAAATTTTCTGTGTGTATGTTCAAATATGCTCCAGTAATTTAATGCAATGTCTGATCTACTATCTTTTTATATGTCATTTCTGGCGATTGTCAAAGATTTTAAATTTTCTGATCTGCTGATGGAATGTCAATGATAATAATCTAGTCTACAATTTTTTAAATATCATGACTGGATCTTCCCATACTCCCCAGGTTGGCTTGTCGCTAGCGACAAGATCCTTGTCTTAGATAGGTCATCCTGTCCACAGAATTTATTTTAATTGTACATGTTGTATTTAACTAGAGTTACTTTTTCTTGAAATCAATAATAAGTTCAAAATTGTACAATTGTAATTTTGTGGGAAATAAAATTCTTGAGTCTTGAGTCTTGAGTCTTAAAGGCCTTTTTGGATGTTAGTAGCATCAGACGTAAGTTTAGACCACCTGAAATTTTTGTTTATCACACATATTCAAGTAAGTGATAAAAATAGTTGAAGTTTTCTCTATTGTAGAACTTCCCTGATACATAGGCAAGAGAATCCATGCAGAAGTTCTTTCGCTGAGCATTTATTTTCCCTTATATTGACAAAAGATTGACGCGGTCTAAACTTTCGTCTGATACTGTATCTTTTATATTTGCACATATTCTGGTTTCTGAAAGCTGTTTGGACACAACTCTGTATCTATTAACTTACTGAGGCGTTTTGCCTACGACTACCACTGGCCACCAGGTTCTTCTAATCCCCTTAAGCTAATCGTTATCTTGGGAAATTTAAGAGTGGAATTCTCCAGATGCCCATGTTTGCCAGATGGAAGTCCCATCAGGGAATACTTAGCTGCAGCGACCTTATGTCCTAACAGCTACAACACAGTCCCTTCCTCTCTTCCACCATGACTAGATATTATCCCAATGCAGTCATTCTTCAGCATGTGTATCATAGAAACATAGTTCCCGTACTACCCATTTGATTATTTATATATATTATGATGTCATATGATGTTTAGGGTTAGTAATCCATCCAGTAGGAGTTTTCCAATTATCATCCGAATAAGCATGGTGTGACAGTCACTGTGACTCCCATGGTGTGAATGCCACACTGTTGGTGGTGTGTTTCTCTGAAGACTGGCTCCAGGGGTAGTGTGTGGTGCATGTGTTAAGCGGCAATTAAGTTTGTGTTGTTGTTGTGTTGTGACTGAAGCGTTCTTGCCTTGCCGGCAATGCTCGTACACTACAGGAGAAGCACGTTCAGGAGGTACTCGAGGTCAGCAACAGCTTCAGCAAGCGCACCGAGGAGAAGCTTCTCAACAAGATGGAAGTGAGCCTCAAGAACCGCGAAAACCAACTCCAGCAGCTCAAAGAAAGACTCGCTGACCATGTAAGTCCTACTCAAGTTTCTTGATGACAGTCTTCTATCTTTTATTTTAAACGATAAACCTTTAAATCTCAAATGACTTTGATGTTGGATAGTTACTGTAGTAAGTATGCAAGTCATTAGATCTCTATCCGAAGTGCCTAATTTTGGATTCTGCACCAAGAGTATAAGGTAAGTGAAGGGAATGGCAAGTTGAATGGTGCTACATGTTAAGTTGCTGACAGTGAGTGGTGCCCAAATTCAATTTGACATTCTCAAAAAGATGGGAGGTGTGTGGGAGCCTGAAGCCATGTCTGCCAACCATTTAGTCTGGTAAAACTGGTATGAAGATGGAAAGATTATTTCACAATATCTGGCATTCTAATATCGCTGACTCAAAGCAGCACCTATGTTTTTAGTGTAGTTGTAATAAATATAGGATGTAAAGCCCCAATCATCCATCCTAGTCAGGTCTCTTAGCGAAAAAAATGTGACAAACTGGACAAAGCTCTGAAATTTGGCATACAAGATCAGTTTTTGATGCTCTATCAATTTTGCCTAAGCTCCAAGAAATTTTTCCCCGGGAAAGTCATTTTAAAAGCGTTTCCATGGCAACAAGTTACTGTTCAATAGCAAGTCAAGAAAGAAAATTCATTTTATCATAGTAGACAGACCACTTCAGATAAGGGCTGTTTTTAAGCATAGTGATACCTGATTTAAACATCTGTCAAAATGTATGTCTACCTGAAGTTTTCCACAATTACCGTTGCTATGGCAACCAAACAAAAACCAAAAAGCACACAAAATATTTTACTTCCTTACATAAAGTAAGCTGTCAGATTAAATTTTATCACTGATACAAGTTAATTTATACGCCAGTTAATTGCCACAACACAGGCCTTCAATTCTTGTCTTAGCTTCAACTGATTCTTTCAGGGTAATATTGCCAAAATTCTGTTACCTTGCAAGCTTGACAACAAGCCACACTGTTACTGACCATAATGAAAAACATGTATCTCATCATATCAAGAATATGGTTTCAGTTACAGGGCTGAATATTTGCATGGTAATGCCTGAGCAAACCATTGATCAGAAGCTGTATTTAATTCAATATTTACTCCATTTTTGTTGCCATGGCAACCAAGCAACCAGCCAAAATACAACAAATATATTTAGTCAAGGAGACAGTCCTATTGATCCTGTACAAGAGGTGTGACATTGGGTATGATTACAGTTTTATTGCATATTATGATGGATGGGGTACCCCAGAACAAGAATCAGGCGGATGCCACTCCGGCACCCTTGGGCATTCCATTCCAGTGGCCATTTTCCAAAATGGCCACCGGAATCCTATTTTTGGCCATATATCCTCAAATAATTGTCATAGAACCATGATTTTTGGGTCTAAACCTAGGTTTTTAGGTATAAGGAATTCAATGAAAGTGGTTTTGATGATTACAGTTCAATATTATGGACGCCATTTTGCAAAATGGCCGCCAAAACCATATTTTTGGCCATATCTCCAAATATAATTGTCATAGGATCATGATATTTGGTTGTAAACCTAGGTTTTCTGGAATGGGGAATTCGATGAAAGTTGTTTTGATGACATCAAGGCAACAGTTGTCCTTTAACCCTCTCCTTAATGCAAGATGGCTGCCTTCGAAACAAATGTGGCATTTCGTCTTGCAACATTCTCCGCTGTAGTCAAATTCAGTCACTTTCGTTTCTTTTAGTGGACCAGCCGATATATCATTCTTTACTGAAAGAGGCATTTCTTGTTAATGAATGTGCCCATGCCAATTAGATAGTTTTTTAACCAAAAATCCGATATTAACAGGAGTATTTATAAATGTCCAATGGGGTTTCTGCAGAGGGCCATTTTAAATTGAAGTTGACAGCAGAAAAACAATTCCTAGAAATTACCAGCTTATTTCAGTTTAGTTATCTCAAGAAATATCAACAAATAATTAAGGTGCTAAATGAAGGCTGACACCAAGAGCTTGATGTCAGCTTTCATTTAGCTTCTTGGTTTCCTTTTCACTACAACTTGTCGACCATAAGCTAAATCAATTTCGCCGTCACTATCGAAAATGTCCTTGAAAACTCAAAATCCTGCGATTTATTTTCAGTTCCACTTATCCTTATCACTAGCGAACTCACTTCTAACAATCAAAATGGATATAGTTGGATAGCCCTTGATTTCAGCTTTCATTTGACACCTTTGTTTCCTTGTTACTACAGCTGTAAATCTTGCAAGAGCTAAATAGATATTGCTGTCAGTGTCAAAAATCTCCTCGGAAACACAAAATCCTCCCCTATATTTTCAATTCCACCTATCCGTATCACCAAATAAATCATTCCTAAGCAATCATAATGGATGTTGCTGGATAGCCATTGATATCAGCTTTCATTTGGCTTCTTGGTTTTCTTGTTACTACAACTGTTAATCTGCCAAAAGCTAAATGAATGTTGCTGTCATTATTGAAAATATCCTCGGAAACATGAAATCCTCCCATGTATTTTTTATTCCATCTATCCTTATCGCTAGATAAATTATTCCTAACCAACCAAAATTGATGTGGTTCAACTGCATGCTGTATTACATAGGAGGATTTTGTGTTTCCGAGGAGATTTTCGCCACTGACAAAAACATTAATTTTTCTTTTGAAGGACTGAAATTTGTAGTAACAAGAAAACCATGGTGCCATAGTAACAAAGAAACGAAGGTGTCAAATGAAAGCTGACATAAAGAGCTATCCAACCACATCCATTTTGGTTGGTTAGGAATGATTTATATGGTGATAAGGAAGGTGGAATTAAAAATACACGGGAGAAAATTGTGTTTCTGAGGATATTTTCAGTAATAACAGCCACATTCATTTAGCTTTTGGAATATTAACAGTTTTAGTAGCAACATTTATTTAGCTCTTGCAAGATTTACAGCTGTAGTAACAAGGAAACAAAGGTGTCAAATGAAAGCTGAAATCAAGGGCAATCCAACTATATCCATTTTGATTGTTAGGAGTGAGTTATCTAGTGATAAGTATAAGTGGAACTGAAAATAAATGGCAGGATTTTGAGTTTTCAAGGACATTTTCGATAGTGACGGCGACATTAATTTAGCTTTTGGAGGGTTGACAAGTTGTAGTGAAAAGGAAACCAAGAAGCTAGATAAAAGCTGACATCATGCTCTTGTTGTCAGCCTTCATCTAGCACCTTAATTATTTGTTGATATTTCTTGAGATAACTAAACTGAACTAAGCTGGTAATTTCTAGGAATTGTTTTTCTGCTGTCAACTTCAATTTAAAATGGCCCTCTGCAGAAACCCCATCGGACATTTATACTTCTGTTAATATTGGATTTTTGTTTAAAAAACTATCTAATTGGCATAGGTACCTTCCATTAACAAGAAATGCCTCTTTCAGTAAAGAATGATATATTGGCTGGTCAACTAAAAGTGACCGAATTTGACTACATAGCGGAGAATGTTGCAAGACGAAATGCCACATTTGAGTTTCGATGGCAGCCATCTTGCATTAAGGAGAGGGTTAAAGGACAACTATTGCCTTGATGTCATCAAAACAACTTTCATTGAATTCCCCATTCCAGAAAACCTAGGTCTAGACCCAAATATTATGGTCCTATGACAATTATTTCAGGAGATATGGCTAAAAATATGGTTTTGGCGGCCATTTTGCAAAATGGCGGCCAGAATATTGAACTGGCATCATCAAAACCACTTTCATTGAATTCCTTATACCTGAAAACCTAGGTTTAGACCCAAAAATCATGGTCCTATGACAATTATATGAGGATATATGGCCAAAAATAGGATTCCGGCGGCCATTATGGAAAATAGCCGCTAGAATGGAATGCCCAAGGGCGCCGGAGTGGCACCCATCTGATTCTAAGTTCTGGGGTGCCCCATCCATCATTATATGTAATTAAACTGTAATCATACCCTATGTCACACCTCCCCTCTGTGACTCCCTGACTAATTGTAATTCCCGATCAAAGAAAAGCAGTACAAGTATAATTTCTCCTGATTTAATGTTGAAATTTTGAAATAGTAAAAAAACATGGTGCTCACCTTTATGATATGTTATATTGTGCATAAATTTAACAATTGTACCACAAGTTCACAATACTACACATGCACAGGGACCATATGCAGTCCTATATATATATGTGCCAATTTTCATCGAAATCAACAAGAAAGTCTTTGAGATATTCAAGTTTTTGTGTGGGAAAACTTACCTTTGAAGACCTGTTAGTTATGTTGGCCCATATTTATGGAAACAAGTGGTTGTCCAGGTAACAACATTTGAGGATCCATTCTCAAAATTTCTTAGACATGTACATCTAGCCGCACTCATGATAACTAGAAAATGCCTAGTTTCTCAGCATGGTTTTGCTGCCACCAATTAACCCTGATTTAGCGTATCTACTATCAAATATTTTTCAATTATTGTTGAGTTGCCATGGCAACCAAATATACGGAACTCCTACACATGTGTGAGAGTTCACTAAAAAGGTGACCAAAATTCATTAATTTCAAAAATTAGTGCTCTGCTTCCCAGTGCCTTCCTAAAAAGTGTTGAACAATCATTTTTACATTTGGCCAGTCGAATATAACTTGTTGTCAAGGAAACACAATTTTAATGATTTACCTTTTGAAATGTTCTTTGGAGCTTATAAAAAGATTAAAGGTAATTGTTTTGGGCATTCATAGGCTTTATAAAACAATCAAACACGTGGATACTGTTTCTCCCACAGCACTTATAGCATTGGGAAGTCCAATTATTCGTGTATTTTTGTGTATCATATCGTTGCCATGGCAACTATAATTAAGATAACATGGAATTAAATACATGAATTGATAGCCCTTTTATTCAGGTATTAACATGCAATAAACTAGGCCTCTATCTGAAACCGTCTCTGTGTTGCGATTGAATTAATGCTTCTATTCCTTTCCCCTTAGATTTGTGACTTGTTGCCATGGAAACACTTTTATAAACAACTTCCTCGCAATTTTTTTTTTGGAGCTTAGGCAAAACGTGAACTTCAGATCTTCAACTTTCATCATGGAAAGTTTCAGAGCTTTGTCCAGTTTGTCACAAGTTCGCCCTTTTTTTACCATAAGAGACCTGACTATCCATCACAGAAATGGCTTCAGGCTCCTGGATAAAACCAGTTCAGAGAACGGCTGGTGATTCCAAATTTTTTGCCCCTACAGGAGAAGCACATCCAAGAAGTTCAGAACCGACGAAGCAAAATTCTTGGAGAAGGGGATTCGGTCGAAGCTACGAGTTAAATACCCGGCCTCATGAAGACGCACACAGCCTGCTCTGCTGCTGTCATCGACACTTGGTCATTTTCATCTGCCTCTTCTTTAACCAGCGTGGACAAACTGTTACCATCGTTACCATACGCCCAAACGTGACATTCGCTAATCACAATATTCCCAGTGAAACGAAAGAGCTTAATGTTTGAACCATATATGCTAACTTTATTGCATTCATATTCAACCCCAGGATGACGGATCCGCGACCTATGATAATCACCATTATGTAAGACCTTGTCAGTAGCTTAAATAATACACTTATGTCCATAAAGCCAGTAGGCTCACCCGTTTCTGATTGCATATTAGATTACCCATATTAAGTGCACTGTATTTGGTGCTTACAACTATCAGTGTGTTGCTAATTGATCCTATGTGTTGTTTGTCCTATGTACAAATGTCCACATCATCAGTATTGTGTCATTGTTGTGCACAATGGTCAAGTGTCTAAGGATTGTATTTCTGTGGGTGTCACTTTGATAACAATTTGTTCACAAAAGTGTACTATATTTATCATAATGGTCTACTGCCTCCTCGGAGGTGTAGGTAATAGCATTTGCTGGAAATGTGACTTGCCAAAGATACGAAACAACATACAGCTTACCATTAACCAAAACAAAATATTGTCGGCAGTGGTTCACTGTCCATATAGTTAGCTAATTGAGTTTGCGTACTTGCACTACTATAAGATCTGTAAACATGGATGTTACTGTTGTCATTCCTGTACATACGGATTGATTGGTGATATATTATTGTAAATTAATGAATGTAGGATTATAATATTCACTCAATATTGTATTTCTTCTTAGGATAAAGTTTTAAGTTGAATGCAATGGTTGTCTTCACATATGAATTCTGCCATATCATTTTGAATCTCATTGTTTACATCTCGAAACCAACTACCGTAAATTAACTTGAAAGCTACCAAGAAATGTAACGTGTGAATTTGCCGTTGCGGATCGACTTGTTACCTTAAACGCCTTGTACAGTGTTAGTAGAAAACAAAACCTTGACGTCGGATTGTTCACTTGTCGTCTCACTCGCAGTTTAAACTACGGACCAATTTGACTGTGTTTGCGGACACGGTACGGGGTCATTTGTATTATAATACTTGTAGTCAACATTTAGTGTTTTTCTCTTGTGGCATTTAATGCCGGTTTTTTGCTGAATGTTCCGATACTATCGCCGCACGATATAGTAGTGTAAGTGTGATTGTAATACACTATGCAGATGGATCTGAAGACGAGTGTTGTCACTTTGAACATGTGTCTTAACTGACAGTAGTAGTTGTGGCTATATAAAGTTGTTCTGTCATGAATACGGTGATGTTATGGTAGATGCGTATATGACACACTAGCCCTATGGACAAACTGCTGTCCAAAGCGCTAACACTGATAATCAAGGTGCGTTTTCCTTATAATTAGTGGCTTTTCCAGACAATAATTGCATATTATATAGAGTGAGTACAGCCTTAGATGAGTTGCATTGTCGTCACATATTATATATCAAAATATATTATATGCCTTTACTTTATGCTTCCATGTTACATTGTCAATGTATACGTTCCGGGTAAACCAGGGTTATCCTCCGATTATTATTCACATTATTCAACTATTTCATTTCCATTTATAAATTTTCTATTTCAGTAGGTTGGCTGAGGTAGTGAATAGCATTGTTTATAGTATATATATATAGCAACCGTATCTTGTGCAATGTACAGGTGAAAGAGTGTGTGTTCAGTTGCACTTGAAGTATGCACATTATAACTGACAGTGGCGTGTTTAAGTGTAATTATGCCTCGAGTATTCTGTGTGTATAAATTACAGTCTAATATCTGTATTCCTTGGTCAACTCGCAGTCGTATATAGATGACATGGGGCGTAATTGTAAAGAAATCTCTGAAGATCCACCGTAATGTTATTGAGTTATCTCGGACAAATCAGAACTCTGCTACGGAAGCCTTTGTGTACTTGAATTGTTTGTCATTAGGTGACTCTTGTTATTATTAATTACATACTGCCAAAATGTTTTATTCAGATTGTTTGCAGTTATATTTTTATAAGAAAGGCTGTATGTCAAACGCTGTGTAAATTGCTGGGTATTATTACTGCCTAAGTAGTGTAGCTTTTGTATCGTACCTATTCCTCCAGAATATTTTGTCGGTTAAGTTGAATAAAGATATCATTCATTTGCATGAATCAATTGTCTGGTTTTCATTAATTAGTCAACCTTCCTTATACAAGTATCATGTTGGTTCCTGAGTGGAAGAATGAAGATTTTGCTTCGAGTTTGAGATGGCATTTTAAGTCTACTGGGAAATGGCTAATACTAATTCTGTTGCATATATATTTGGAAGACAATATGAATTTATGTGAGGAAACATGGAATCGTAATAAGGATAATAGGATATCCAATTTGGTGGAGCTAATTATTTTTCTCAACTGCTGCTTTGATTTGGTCTCCATTCTCCAAGGATATATCTCTACATTATTGAACATAAGCTGTTATCATGTTATGACAAAACATTGAGAACTTAGGCTTACACTAGCTTTGCACGTGAACAATGCATGAAGGTCCCGTCTTCGCTGTCTTGCTACTTCAGTTGGTTGAAGAGCATATGTTGTAATTTTGGGGTCCATTTCTTATGTTGGTTCAATTTGATTATCATCATGACATTGTGATGTATGATATTGTTCAGGAATCAAGAGCGTGATTCATCTAGAAAGTATTTTGCCTTGGCTGTGGACCTTTCACATAAGAGCTCATAAGTTCTACTGCTACAGTTGCAGAAAATGGTGTCTTTGCTACACCAATAGTTGGGACCAGGTCTAAGTTTGAAGCATTTAGGTGGGTTGCTGGTTCGATTCTGACACTGGCTGTGTCACAAGGACCACTTTTCGAAATTGCGGTGTTGTCCTCATGTACATACTTTTGTGCATATTGTGCATAAGTTCAGGATGTAAAGCTCCAATCATCCATTCATCCGTCCGACTTCAGTTGATTGAACTTGAAGAGTATGACTATTTTCTATGTTGGCTTAATTGGATGAGCACCATGTGTTGTTAACACCAGCATGATTCAACATGTAATGTCTATTTAAGTGTAGGACATATATTAGGGCTGGTCACTCCAATGGTCCCTGGAGGCTCTTCAAAGCCATGCAGCTACTGTTTAGTAATACTGGTAGCAACTGCAACTAGTGATATTGGAAGAGCTCTGCTGAAGCTCTAGATTCCTGTTGGTGTGTTGTGGAGTAGTTGCGGCCACAGAAATAAGGCACAGGGGACTGGTGCAAGCATCTGCTACTGATGGCAAGGTCAGGGCCACATGTTAAGAGCTTGAGCCAAGCTTGCAGCAAGGCCCAGCAAGGAAGCAAGCATGAGTCACCTCCTGGCAACCATTGGCTTCAATGCCTGCAAGCTTAGAACTATACTGCTGGTGGCTGGTTGCTCTTAGGTTATTACCAGTTCTGTATTGTGGTGCAGTAGCGGCCCTGCAAGTAAATTTTTACTGAAAATGAAATGGATTTATGACATTGTGCTGTTATGCCAGAAAAAAGGTGCCATAGGACTAACTAACATTTCGGCTCCTGTGTCACAATATTATGAGTGACAAAGATGGTAAAAGTGGTAAATGTTATAAGACTGCCCTTTGCTCTGTGTCCTGAAATGTGTATTTTTCTCTGCTACCATACAGTGTCCATACACTGCAATTAACAAAGTTGGCTACCACAGCTCCCATCCACTGCCACAGGTCCACCGCAGCCAGTAGGCCTATAAACTACATGACAACATCCATCCTGACCTAATGCTGGTCTAATGCTCGTTCATGAATACTGTGACCCAAGCAAACATCCCTTTGAATCATGGATGGCAGCCTTACTTCAGCGTTTACTAAAGCATTTGCTCAGGGTTAGCTGAAGCCTGTAAAAGTGCAATTTATATCTTGCACTAGTAGTTACAAGCTGGCTCATGTTGGACATGCGGATGTATAAACATTCTGTTTTACTTCATTTTAATGTGCAATAATCATGAAATCTGAAAATATAAATATTCTGTTGGATATTATTATTAGAGGGAGAATATCTATGCTATCAAAATGCAGGCAACAACAAGCCAACTCAGCACGAAAGTCTGGGAAATTTAAGAAATTTGTAATGCAAATCTGATGAACCTGCATTTCAGATCTTATCAAGTTTGCAATCTGCCACAATTAGCATTTTGACCAATTTCTAAATCAAACCTTATGGTCTAATACTGTGTTCATAAAGCCCTGATGGGCCAAGCCACAAAATATCTACTCTGGTGTAGCTCCTATATATTCCTATCTTGTGCTGAGGAAATTTGGACTAGTCTTGCTAAGCATGATGCATTGGGAGCTGAATGCTTTAAATCAGCTGAATTAGACTCCGTCTCATGTCCATGTCAGTTGGGTCAATGGGCACAATTTTAGCTATGGAAGCCAAGCAGCAGGCCAAGCAACAGGTAGAGGGAAGACTTATTGCTCTGATGGTCTCATATAGCTATGAGCAATATAGACTTCTGTCACTGCACCATGCTGAGTGCAGCATAGCAAGGGCCACTCATAATTGATCTTTAGCTTCTCAGATGTTCCCCGAGACCCTTTTTCTTGGTCTGTCGGTAGTACCAGAAAATAAAAATCGTAATCTCAATTTTTATAATGTCAATTGAAGTAAGCTCCATTTTTATTCCGTTGGCAAAAATCAGTTGCATTGGTCGATCCGAGAAGCTAAAAATTAAGTTTGTCAAGCCTAGCTTCTGCTGAAGTTCTGCAGCCTTTGCTATGCTGTGCTGTGACGCCAAGAAAGCGTCCTGCATCCTCACATCAAAGAAGGACATCAAAAGAATAACATAAACCAATGATTGTTGCTGCAGTATGAATGCCAATCCTTGGATGTCAATGTATTTTCAGTGGAGCCATGAGATTATGGCATGCTGTCTGTGATGCTAAAGGAATACATATATATATATGCCATCATGCCATCCAGATGAACCAAATCATCTTAATGGCAATGTATGCTCTTTATCATAAAATTGTGGAATTCATCTCTTTTCCTAAGAAATTGATAATATACTTCTGACAACTTTTTTGCTGGGGGCAATGCAATGCAATGAGATTATGGCATGTCATGATGAGGAATAGATCACTGTTTAAAACGAATATATTCAAATGGAGAACGCTTTTTTCTGAGGCCAGACATCCATAACATAATATTGTATTTTAATTCTTAGCTTATCAGATTGACAGGCCCAACATATTTTCAGCCTACGGAGATTGAGCTTACCTACAATTTTTATCAAAATCACATGACAAAAAAATTAAGATTACGTTTTTTTTAGTTCAAACGACCTATACCCGAGAAAAAGTTTCTTAGAAGATCTGAGAAGCTAAAGATCAATTATGTCTGGCCTTACGGAATTTATAGATCTGCCTTTTTCGTACGATTTTGACAACTTCTGCAACTTTTGCTGGAACATATTCATTTTGGTCAGACCGAAACTACTTACTACCTATGAGGAACATATCACACTCTAAAAAATTTAGGACAAAAGCGGTTTTTAAAAATATCAAGTGGTTTTATGAGACAACCATGGTGGTTTTTGCATTGAAATTTGGTTTATCAGGTCATTTTTGGTTTTTGTCCTTGGAATTTGTCTCCTCCTCAGGTAAACTGGTTTTTCAAAAAACCAAGGCCTCTTGTTGGAATGAGTCTACCCCGGTATTAGAGTTCTTCATGCCATGATAAATATTGGTTCATGTGTTGATATGACGACATTTGTTGATGATCAACCAGATTACCATACACAAATAATTTGCTTAGAGACAATGGGTTTTCATTTATCTAGTGATATCTAATAACCTTGTACTAGTTTCGATGTATAAGGAACTTCATGGACCTCATAGACAAACTCGATACTGTGCTTGCTGAGACAGATCAGCTCCACAGAGAACAGAGACTCCTTCTGTACCACACTTAACGCCATCTATACTGACATGCATTTGACAAACAGAAGTTCAAATTTAACAAGGAACAAGTGATTAACAAAAACATAGCAAGGAATCATTGAACCTATCAACACTGAAAGCATAACTAAGCTGTATAAAAAAAAAAAAAAAACAGTGCATTATCTCAAAATGCTTTTTTATCCCAGCTCAGTAGCTTGCATATATCACACTTGACATAAAAAGTAGATTGATTCTCATGTTTTTCAAAGAATCATGAATGAGAAATGATGAGCCGAGTGGCGCCACCTATAACTATACTTTTAAAAATTTACTTTGTAACTTTGTAGTTATCAAAGACCATGCTTGATGCACGGGCATGTTAACAAGATGATTGTGTTACAAAATTGTAGATCCACCATTTGAAAGAAATCATTAATGAATATATTTTAACATGTTGAAGAGTAGGTAAGCTAAACATTTGGTAGAAGTATCACTACACCCAGAAACTCCAACATGAGAATGATTTAAGACCAAACTTCAGTCGATCACAGGCAACTGTTCTCGGAATGTCCCATTGGTAATATAGCTTTGCAGTGGCATTTCTCTGTGAGGTAAGTACATTTTATTATCTTTGTAGTCCATAAATGGACTGTAGACTGCATGGTAAAACAAGGAAGAAAAGTCTACTGATTTTAGAGCTATCTCCAGTGCTTTCTGGTTGTGTAGCTTCACTCTCTCTGCCCTTTGTTTCTTTATAATACTCTATAACTGTTCTGTTTTCACTGTTACAATTTGTCTTTTCTCTTTGCAGATCAAAACAAAATCAAAGCACCTCCCCCCCCCCATAGATATCCCTCCCCCCCCCCCACAGATAAAAAATAAAATCCCCCCCTCCCAATGAAAAAAGCAGCAGCTGCAAATAATTATCAAATAAAGCCTTATTTTATGTAATCAGTAGTGGCTGGGATGGGAGTTTGGGTCCCTGGCAAGTGGAATAAACAATTTTACATCCTGTATTGCTGCACTAAATACAGCCGATGTTGGATGGCTATTTCAGTCATGCAGCACCGGATTTCTGTGTCCTCCTGTCCTAATCTGCCTACCAAGTGCATAAATCCTTGACGTAAAGCCTCAATCATCCATCTATGAATCCCAGTTGATAGGCCAGCCATGGACAAATTATATATGAGATAACATAATACCACTACTGATTTCTCAGATATCCAAACAGCCCCCTATCTGTTTGGTTTATGAAGAAACCATTTTTATTTGGTTTTTGTTAAAACCAAACAATTTGGTATTTCCACAAATCCTAGTTGGTTTAATATGCGGGACAAGCTCAAAAACCAAATTTGGTTTTTTGGAGGCTGTTTTTTTTTAGAGTGCACTGTTTCAAATGAATATAATGTTCAAATGGAAAACATTTTTATCTGGACAAAAAAACAAGTTTTTGCGTTGTAGAAGGTGCATGAATGATGTGAATGACTGAATGTAAACGCAATGCAAAAGTATTCCTTCCATTTTGTTTTTATTTGTTCGAAATATTGCCTATCTCCATCTTAATTTGAAATTGGAAGTTTCTCAACTTCATGCACCAAGCCATAATGGCAACTGAACAAAGCAACATTTGGTGCAATCAGGGCGTCAGACAAGAAAATACAGACATAGGTCAGTAAATATTTTCAAGACTCACAATTGGAGGGGAAATAATCTTGAAAGTTTGCATTTTTTGTATCCATACTTGATAGTTTTATTGACAGATGAAAAGTTAGTCTAAATAATTAAGTTTATGTATACGTACAAGCGTTGATAATGCCACAGGCTTGCTTCACATATAAAGTGTAAGCAATTTAAAACACATAAGTTGCTTTTTAAGTGTGGCAACAAAAATATATTCCCTTCCAGTTACTAGGATACCATAGACCCTATAGATGTAATATTCAAAAGCAAAAGACAGCAAGAACCTGCAGTCTAGTGTCACCAAGGCCATTGTAGGAATGTGGTTGATCTATGGGCCCATTCCACAATGCTCAACGATGCTCTGGGTGCAGGGAGGAAGCAACTCAACAGGCAAGTCCAGGGAGACTGGTCATTCCAATGCTGGTCTATGCTGGCTTCTTAAGAGCAGAGTCTTGCAAAAAGGTGAAAAAAAAGAATGAGGAAAAGTAAAGAGAAGGTGGTTTCGAAAAGATGTTAAGAACTCCAAAAAAGGATGATGAAAATCATTTTTCACAAAAACGTTGAGTCTTTCAACATCTCAAAAAATATCTGTAATTATTGATATAATTTGCCAGATGAACAAATTTATTTTTATGTTCTTGCAATTCATTCAAATTTTTCTCTATATAACAGAGTATTACTAATTTTGTTAAAACTGTAAAGGGAAACTTATCTCTTTAGTCTTTGGCGCACTCCACTTCGAATTATTGAGAAAATTTCTGATAATAAAACTTTGCTATAAAGTATTTCTGGGGAATGGGACATTTTGACGGGTGCTAGTATAGGTCCTGTCAATAGCAATCAGAGTGGTATTGAGTCACTATTGACTGCGTAGTGTTGCTGACACTGTGGAACGACTCACTAATAGATGGGAGAATGCTGGATTGACCTATGAATATGTGCAAGCCTTAGCTGCCTACATATAATACACTAGATTTACCCATGAATGGGGCAGGACTATAATGGGGAATAATTAACCCCCCCCCCCCCTTCTACCTGCATGGGCATGTGGGCCCGTGTTGCATGCTGACCATTTTAGGTGAGTGGCATTGCTCGGGGAGGAGTTTTTAGGTGTTGCAGGTGTGAGCATGTCACCCATGATTTTTGTATCTTATACCCGGCAGGGATAGCACAGTTTGTGCAACGGATTTGCAGCTGGGACCTGTATAGTGTAACAGTTTCATGTTTCAAGATAGGGATAGAAGGTGATCTTGATATTGGGTTATTCTCTTCAGATGTACATTGTACAGGTTTTCAACTTCAACTGTTGCACAGTTTTGGCAGGACAGAGACTATTTAGGCCTCCAGCTTATTTATAGAAGTCATGATTCTTACATGGAGAATCCCATTTTCATGTCATTGTGCTAACTTTTATGTTTCCACTTGTGACAGGCTGCATACTGAGATTGTCTAGCCTGATAGCCACGTGCTCCCAGAATATGACTCCATCTCAGACACTACTGCTTCCATACCAGACCACTGCAGCTTGCTTTCAAAGCATGGTAGCAGATTCTTTGGCCCGCCCAACTGTCTGAGCAGTGGGCCCCTCCTAAAATATAGAAATCTAGGTTAATGAATGAGACAGCTCTGGGACTGCTGCATGACCAAAAACATGTTGCAGCTCCACACAATTCTCATATGGTTGTGTTGCTTTATAGGGTGCAAAACGGGCGTCCAAGCCATCAGTCTTAGTTCAAAAAAGAAATTTGGCATTGCTGCTTCATTTATGTCCCAATATCAAAACCTTCCAGGGAACCAAATTGCTCCCAGAACATGATTTAAAGTTATAATTACATTGGTGATGATTCAAAATTAAATATTTCTTGTCTAAGCATGCCTTGTCTAAGCTTGCCTTAATTGTCTAAGCTTGCCTTGTCTAAGTTTGCCTTATCTAAGCTTGCCTCATCTAAGATTGCCTCGTCTTAGCTTGCCTCCTTTAGGCTTGCCTTGTCTAAGCTTGCTTTAGACCAACAGATGACATGCTGCATTACAAAATTGCCCTAATAGTTTACTTTAGATCCATAGTTCAACATCAAACTTGGAAATTAGTGATCTTAGCATCACAGATTATTGTGTAGAGCCTACTTTTTAAAAAGCCATGTACTATCATTTGTGATAAGATTTTTATTTTGAACATGAGCTGACTGCCTAGCATGGCGGGTCTTATCTGAGTCATCTTCATCTGGGCTTGCTGACCTGGCTGGGACGTAGATTTGTTGATTTACTCCCACTCACTGTTTAACCATAAGATAAGTAGCCGCCCTGCTATCAACCACTAAGCAAACCAACATGTCAAGTGTGTGGGAGGCCCATTGGTAAAGGGCTTGTAATGGCATGTAGTATATTGGCTATCTCTCAGAAGGTTTCGGGTTCAATTCCAGTTGGAAAAATATTTATAAGATGCTAAAAATAGATTTGTTGAGACGGCCAATACATTTTTTTCAGAAAACCAAGATAGTGGTTGCACGACAAGTACTGACATCCAAATACCTAATTGTTACTCCTCAACCTTCGTCTTAAGTTTTTTCTGAACAAATCTTTTTCACCAGTCTAAGATTGTCAAGTTATCTGTCTATCAGTCTATTCTGTTTATCTCTCTCTATCTACCTATGAGACTGTTTCAAACTCAATTATCGAGCTTTATATCATGCACCATGCTGCTGTAGTCCCACGTCAATTGATGGCAAGTCTGCATGTACAGTCATGCTTGTAACAATACAGATGGCTTGACTGTCCTTGTCAAAACACAGCCTCATGAGTGATTGCAGAATGTCCCATCAGATATAAATTTCATGCAGTCGTACGGCTACTCCTAAATATTGTGAATGCAGTCCATGCGATATTAAATACAATTTAATATATTCTGATGTTTGAGGAACTTTAAGTTTTAATTTCTCAAATGCCATTAATAATTTGACGAGGTTCTTTGAAGGGCTAATCCCACAAAATTGTATTACAAAATTCCATGACTTTATGAGCAACTTTTGGACTCTCCATGACAGGTTGCCCAATTCTTTACCAAAATAACATTAGAATGCACCCAAAACAAATTAGCAAAATGGCTTAGCCTCCCATTCTAGCCTACACGGGAATTCATTTAATGGCCTATCAGTGCAAATTAATTTTTCTATGACTCTAGACATTATTTTGCTTTTCCAACACTGTCAATTTTTCCTCGGCTTTTCGTGTATTTGAGCAAGCAACATCTGAAAATAAGTCATCTAAAGCCAAGTTATTTTTTAATAAATCACTCTCAAAAGGTAGAAGGGTAAATGGGTATCCTCACATTTTAAATAGATTCATGAGGCGATTGTGAGGGCCTGAGACACATAAAGGGACTACCAACATTTAGTTGTCTTATCTGTTCATGAAGGTCAACTGGCATATATATTAGAATGTCCCCAAGTGGCAGTCTCCATAGTGTACGTGCTGTCCCACTAGCCTTCTGAGCCCTTGGTGCCTTTCAGACAAGCGGGGTAGTAAGTCTAGCTGAGTCTGGGCATTGATGCATGTAAATGAAATCGGCTGACCTTGAGGCAGCCAGACAGCCCTAAGAGGTCATAGGCCTACACTGTAGTATAGGAGAGGTCACCTAATTACAGCCTAATATGCATTGTGTGGGCACTGGGTGGAAAATTGAATGTGGTATGACCACACAGCAACCAGGTTTCCATATCAGCCTTATTCTATCGCAAAGCTGTATGGGTTGATATGAGCTCATTCTATGAATTTGTGGCTTGTAGATATATGGTCTATGACTATGAGGTAATAAATTGGACAGCTTTCCATCATTTCATTCAATGCCAGAATAAACCAGAACATAATATATTGTGTTGGGGTGAGCGTGTGGGGAAGTTGTTTCGGCCACAATTGCAATAGACCAGCACTATAACAACCATTAGGATGAAGGTGATAGGGTTTTAAACCCGGTCTTCTTGAAGTTTTCAAAGCTGCAATGGATGAGAGTCTCATGAGACTTCTGTTTAACATGAGCCAACCGAAGATGTGTTATAGTTGTGTCCTGACTGTACAAATGAAAATTGGTGTATAAATTTGAAATTGAACTGAGCAATAGTCCCCAGGCCAGGTCCACAAAACTGCCAGAAAAACCTTTTATGGTGACTATTGATGCAATGTAGTATAATTATTCAAGAGTTCATATTTTATAATATTATTTTCTGCTGAAAAAGACAGAGGATGATAGGGTGACAGTAATTTTATGTACTTTATTTTAACACTAGAATGAGACAGGCAGGTGCCATGGTATTGAGGCTATAGTATGCATTCATGGCACAGTGTACAGGATAAAACGTCCATCTAACATGCCGGGAATCAAACCAGCCATAAAAAAACATTTTGATAATCCTCATCTAAATATCTCTCACCAAACTAGAATACTTGGATGCATTACAATAGATTACCATGAATGTTAATGTTGATAACTGCAAAAATTAAAAAGCTGCACAATGAAAATATAATCTAAATTTAGATATAGGCCAAACTATTTCGTGCATGTGCATCAGTGAGTGTTTATAATGGCTCGTCAACTGCTAGGCCAACTGAAAAATGTTTAATTAATGTTTTCATGCAGCACCATCCAGCAATTCGTTTTCTTTCCCATGCAAACACTCCAGGGAAAAACTAAATCTAAAAGAGAAGATGCGCCAGCCTGTTGCAGCATCCATTGACCTACTTTCAGAATGAGGTCACAGGTCTGAGAAGCAGGAGCCAGAAGGTGACCTTATTGGATTTATGGGCTCTTTTCATTTCCAGGGGACATACACTGTTGACTCAGTGTTGAAGTTGGAGTGCTGCAGCAGGGCAGCTGGTCAATCCTGTGTTAGGCCAAGTCCAATTAGCTGTATCTGTGGAATCACAGTTTCAGAGACAAAAACAAAAAAATCTACGAAAGTAGTAGAGGAGTAGCAAGATAAAAGAATGAAATCTAGAAGTTGCTAATATAATCATATTATTATTTCACTGTTATTTGCATGTAGCCTATGTATACATGAATATATACCCAATCATTTATGCAAGTGAGCTTTATGTTTTGATTTTTAAAATGTGTTATTGAGAAAGTGTTGATTCAGATACTTTGTGATAGAGCTGCATACCTCATTCTATGTTTGTAAATATGGAAATCTCAGGCAAAACTTTTTTCAATTTAACGTTCCAGCCCAAATATAATAGCGCTTCACAGAAAAAAACACAAACAGGACATTGGGGAGACTGTATAATTGAGGCTTAACAACATTGGAATTTGGAAGTCAACCTTCAGTCTAGGGTCACCAATGCCATTGTAGGAATACGATTGATATTTGGGCACATTCCACAATGCTCTGCAATGCTCTGGGTGCAAGAGGAAGCAACTTAACAAGCAAGTCCAGAAAAACTACTCATTCCAATTCGGATATATGCTGGCCTCTTAATAGCAGAATCAAGCAAAATATAATTATGTGAAAAGGAGAGACAGATGGAAAAGGACGACTGGTGAGGGGAAATACATGAAAATTACACAGACCTGTGAAAAGTATTTCTACTTTGATAGACGAAAAAATGATATTTCTGTTTTTTTAAATGCATTTGTTGTTTCTTTTTCTTCTCTTGTGAATTTTGTTTAAAAAGTAACAGAAATTTAACTCTTCAGGTTTCAACAGACATGCTCACATGCAACACACTCCACTTTGAATTATTGAGAAAATTTCTGAAAATAAAACTTTATTCCTAAAATATTTCACAGAAAGCTATTTTGTCAAAAAGAATATAGCATGTAGAAAAGAAACTAGACTACTAGAGTTTACTTGGAGAGTAAGTGAGTAGTTAAGCAGATTTTTCATCTCATTGAGCTGTCAATGCCAACAAGAGAGATGGTGATAAAGGTCATGTGTCCAATCATTTGATATATGCTAGTCAAATGTACTTTAAAGCGCTGTCACAAGCCCTGTCACAATTGCTGACGGCCATTTTCATCCATGGATATCAACCAGAGGCTCTCCTTCTGGCAACGATTGTGTCTATTCCCAAAGACAGTCTTGGAGATATATGTAGTGATACTAACTATAGGGGCATTGCTCTTAGCTCCATGATCGGAAAAATACTTGACAAAGTCTTGCTGATGAAAAACTCCACACAGCTGGCCACATCAAATCTACAATTTGCATACAAGGAAAAACATGGAACATCTATGTGCACATTGGTTCTCAAGGAGGTTATAAAATATTACTTGGATAGACAGACTGATGTGTATTCGTGTTTCATTGATGCATCGAAGGCTTTCGATAAAGTGAGGCATGATAAACTTTTTGCATTATTAATCCAAAGGAATGTTTCTGCAGTTGATCTTAGAGTACTCTTGAACTTGTATACTCGTCAAAAAATACGAACAGTTTGGCAAGATGGTTATTCTGCTCCCTTTCCTGCAGTGAATGGAATTCGTCAAGGAAGTATTTCTTCACCAGTGTTATTTTGTTGCTACATGGATGAACTGATCTCACGCTTGGAGCAGAAAGGAACTGGGTGCTGGATCGGAAATTACTTTTGTGGCTCTGTAGCATATGCTGATGACTTGACGTTGCTGAGTCCTACCGCAAGTGGTCTGCAGTGCTTGTTGAAGGTGTGTGAAGAGTATGGGCAGGAATATGGCATGAGCTACAATCCAACAAAATCACACTGCGTCCTCTTCACAAGGAAGAGAAGGATTACTCCAGGTCTCACTCTTAATGGTCAAATCCTGAGATGGGAAAAACAGGCGAAGCATCTGGGGAATGTTATAGCTTGTGACTTATCAGAGAAACCAGATGGGAGATCAAAGAGAGGTGATTTGGTTGGTCGAGTCAACATGATTGTTGGCAGTCTTCATCAACTCTCGAGTGACATCATCCTGAAAATGTTTGCAAGCCAGTGCTGCCATTATTATGGAACCCACACATGGCAGTTGAATTCATCAGCTCTGGGTGATTTTACCACCATGTGGAACAGATGCGTACGGCGGTTGCTCTGTCTCCCCAACAGAACACACTGTCGATTTCTTCCAACATTAGCCAACATGAGAGATCCAACTGAGCAAATCTGTTCAAGCTTCCTGAGGCTGTTTCAGACCATGATGGAGAGCAGCAATGACATTGTTAAATTTGTCGCTGGCAGAAGTATCAGTGATGCCCAATCAGTTATTGGTGGGAACCTACATTTCATCTGCAAGAAGTTCAAAGTCTCAATTTCAAAGCTTTTGACAGCGGCTAAGCTTCCATTTACCAGACCAACACGTGCTGATTTATGTAGTGTTCAACTAATAAGAGATATCTTGGACAATGTGTTGAAACACATATTCACAAATAATGAACTCTCTGAACTTTTAACTGAAATTTGTTGTAACTAATTGAATTTTCCTGTCTGTACTGTATGCTCAATCACAACTGCTATACCTGTACCTGTGTATAAGTGTATGTAATAAATATATATATAATGCGCTTTTATGGTTTAACTTCAGACAGGCTGTACTAAAATTGTCTGGGCTGATATCCACGTGCTCCATGCAACAAAATATGACTGTTTCATTCACTGCTGCTTCTGTACCACGATCGACCACTGCAGCTTGGTTGATGATTACTTTTCAAAAAGCGTTGGGATGAGATTTGCATTTTGATTTATCATATTCATGACAACTCTAAACATGAGCTAGCAGCGTCTAACATGGCAGGTCTTATCAGAGTCATCTTTATCAGGGCTTACTGACCTACTGAGATGAAGATTTGTTGATTTACTCCCGCTCACTGTTTAATCATGAGATAAGAAGCCGTCAAGCTATCAACCATTCTGCAAACATACCTATGTCATACATTGTATGATAAAGAGCTTATCCAAGGGCAGGCAGTTTGGTTGTTTCTCTGAAGGTCTTGGGGTCAATTCAAGCCAATCCAAATGCTTATTGAACAACCAACATAATTGTTGTGACAACCAATACTGGTTACCCCAGAACCATAATCTTGTATTGGTTCAGTAACTTTCTTTTCTGAGAGTGTATTCTATTTATCTACCTCTCTATCCATCTATGAGACTGTTTCAGACACAAATTATAGAACCATATATTATGTGTGCCACACTGCTGTAGTCCCACATCAATTCAAGGCAAGTCTGCATGTACAGTCATGCTTGTAACAATACAGATTGTTCAACTGTCCTTGTCAAAACACAGCCTCATGAGTAATTGCAGAATGTCCCATCAGATATAAATTTCACATGGTGGTATGACTGCATCTGAATATTGTGAATGAATACAGTCTGTGTGATATTAAATGGATACAGGGTGTCTACAGAAAAAGAGGACAGTCAACACAATTGGATTTGTTTACATTTTATTTTGTGCCAAGCATCATTATTCAACAAAACATGATTTGTATATGAACAGTATATTCAGAACAGTCAAATTACCCATTATTCGCACCCCTTGATGTGGTAACTTTCTACAGATGAGACATAAATGATGCAAAAGCGTGTTTGATGCTCTCCACGAACATTTTGCCCATGCAGACATGGCGGAGGCCTTTAACTTTAATGCGAGGGTTGCGATAACTTGCTGGATTCTGTCTCCCGATTTGCCCATACTGAATAATCCACTGGGTCCAGCTCAGGAGACAAGGGGTAGCACTCTACCTAGCTCAGGAGGCTTGTTTGGAGGCACTCCTGAGTCTTCTTCGCAGTATGAACAGGTGCTACACCTTGTAGGAAGATGATTTTGCCAACAAAAGAGTTTCTCGTCTGACGCCATGGCACCCCAAGTTATTTCAGAATGTTATTATATGGTACTCTGGTCAATGGTTTATTTGAGACATTTTTGTGATTTTCTTGTCATCAGATGACTCCATGTTGAAGACCAAGTGTTAGGTCCTGAATTGAATTATCAGCAGCTGGAGCATCAGCAAATATCCCACTACTCACGCATGAATCATTCCTACTCTCACATGCACCATAAATGGTGAAAAATTTCTCACCAAGAATGAGGAAAACAGGACGACCTTTTTCAGCTTAGAGCAATGCAAGTACTTTTGCATATCATGCTTGCATTTTGCCTTTGGTAGTGATCTAATTCACAAATAAACATATTTGCAATAGACCTAATACGGCTGACAATCAAATCCATTCTTATGTTAGACTTACCACCAAATTCTGAACTTATATGAGTGTGAAAAAAAGAAAAGTGACTGTCCTCTTTTTCTGTAGACACCCTGTATATTCTGATGTTTAGGGAACTTTCAGTTTTATTCATAACAGGCCATTATGTGACAGATCGCGGGCTTGACACCATGTTTGAAGGGCTCCACACAAAATTATATGAAAAATTCCATGACTTTCCATTGGCAAATTTTGCATTTTCAATGACAGGTTGTCCAATTCTTTAGCAATTGACATTTGGATGCACCCAAAACAAATTATTTGTAGCAAGATGGCTTAGTTATGCGTTTTCTTCTATTCTAGCCTTACAACCAGGCACTCTTTAATTTAAGTCTGCAAAAGCCAAGACAGGTAAAAAAAACATTCTCAATAGGTGGATTGGTAATTGGGTATCCTAATTTTCTAGATGGAGTTGTGAGACAATAATGAGGGCATGAGACACATAAAGGGACTACCAACATTTAAAGGCCTATCTGTTCATAAAGGTCAACCTGCAGAGTAGAATGTCTCCGGCAGTCTCCATAGTGCATTTGCTGTCCCATACTAGACTTGTAAGTTGTAAGCCTTCTGAGCCCTGGGTGCCTTTCAGACAAGCAGTGCAGTAAGTCTGGCTGAGTCTGGCCATTGATGCATGTAAATGAAATCAGCTGACCTTCAGACAACCAGACAGACCTGTAAGAGGTCATAGTACAGGAGAGGTCACCTAAGGGACCGTTCAGAATTTATGACTGGGGGGGGGTGGGAGTTTTGCCAGAACTTCCCGTCAAAAATTGATACCCCCCCTTGAGATTCATGCTGATTTTTAGTACCCCACCCCTAGGTTTCATGCATATTTTTAGTACCCCCCCCTTCGACATATAAACAAATACACAAATATTTACTATTATACATGGTCACGCATACAGATTCGCACCATTTCGCGGACTTTTGCGGGTAAAAAAGCGCGGATAAAGTTAGTTTATGCGGGTTTTATAAAAAATGTTCTTTGTTAAAATTTCTTACCCCCCCTTGGAAGTGTTGTCAAAAATTAATACCCCCCCCCTTGAAACACGTGTGAAAAGTTAGTACCCCCTCGGGCAAAACTCCCACCCCCCCCAGTCATAAATTCTGAACGGTCCCTAATTACAGCCTAATATGCATTGTGTGGGCACAGGGTGGAAAGTACAATGTGATATAACCGACAGAAACCAGGTTTCTATATCAGGGATTTCTATCCAAATGTTGCATAGGTTGATATGAGCTCATTCTATGAATTTGTGGCTTATCTATATGCCATGAGGCAATACATCTGACTGCAGCTTTCCATCATTTCATTCAATGCTAGAGAAAACCAAACATAATGTATTGTGTTGGGGGCAGGGAGTTGTCTACTGCTGCTATTGCAAGAGACCTGCTCTGTCAAAAGTATCTGGAAGTACATGTATTTGGTTGATAGGATTTTCACATTTGAATTTATTCATATACAGTGTTCCCATAATATGTGCTGTATCTAAATATATAACAAAACTGTGTTGTGCATGTATATCAGTGAATGATGTGATTTTATAATGGCTTCCTCAATTACCCTGAATTTTTCAGAATGTTTTCCCTCAGCACCATCCAACAACTCATTCTTTTCTCTGTTGCAAACACTCTCCATCGTTCTGGGATAGGAGCAGCAAAGTGTGTGAGGCAAGAGTCTTGTTTTTGGGAGGAGGCATGGTCAATACCCCTCCAATAAATATGTCACTGGTGGTACCCTGAGTACCCTGATAATGCAGTATACTTAATATATAAAGTAATATATTATTTGCCTATGTTTAATATTGCTTTTTGCAAGGTACCTTCTTTGAGCATTAACCAGCATAACGCTTACTTCAAGTGTAGCATTCAAAATGAAAAGCAAAAGACAGCCAGAAGCAAACCCGCGGTCTAGTGTCACCAAGGCCATTGTAGGAATGTGACTGATCTATGGGCCGATTCCACAATGCTCTGCTATGCTCTGGGTGCAGTGAGGAAGCTACCTGGAAGCAACTCAACAGGCAAGTCTGCCAGGAAACTGGTCATTCCAATGTTGGCGCTGGTCTATTTTGGCCTGTTCAGTTCAGTCTTGCAAAACATGCTGCAAAAAGGAGAACAGATGGAGGAGTACTGATGTCTGTTATCAAAGAAAAAAAAAATAGATTTTTAATTTTCTAATATAAATATTAAAAGCCCTTCAACACACAAGATATATACGTTGGGTTACTTTGAAAGATAGACAATTCATATTTTCGTTTGCTTTATGATTTTGAAAATTCTTTTCTGATATTGTGTGCATTTTTGTCAAAAAAGTACAAGAAAATTTAACACTCTCCATTTTGAATTATCGACAAAGTTTCTGGAAGCAAAACTTCATTCCCAGAAGGCTATTTTGTGGGTCAAAAAGAATATGGCATGTTGAAAACAAACAAGGAACACCACTAGAAGCTACTAGAGAGCCTGTCAATAGCAATCAGGGTGGTATTGAGTCACCATTGACTGCATGGTGTTGCTGACAACACGATGCACTAAGAGATGGGAGAATGCTGCATTGACCTCCCTCTGTATATAATGTATGTGGTGTGTGCAGGCCTATATAGACTTATAGTAGAACAGAATTTTTCATTATGGACCTGTATAAAGCTTATTAGAAAATACATTGCTTTTGCGCCCTGAATTTATGTTTCATATTTTTGTTTTTGGATGGAACTTGACAAAAAGTAGTACTATTTAGTATTGTTAGGCACATTAACACATTCTCTTCAGCGATATGTTCAGGTTTCAAACTTTCAAGATTCAATATTCTTACATGAAGAACAAGCTAGTATCAGTCAGTTTTTTAATCTCATTGTGATGTCAATGTGCTAACTTCTATGGTTTCACTTCTGACAGGCTGTGTACTAAAATTGTCTGGGCTGATATCTATGTCTTCCAAGAAAATATGAGTTTGTTTCAGACACTCTGCTTTTCCTACACCAGACCACTGCAGCTTGCTTTCAAAGCATGGTAGCAGATTCGTTGGCCCCGCCCAAAATGTCTGAGCACTGCTTGGGTCCCTCCTAAAATATAGAAATCTAGGTTAATGAATGAGACAGCTCTGGGGCCGCTGCATGACCAATAACATGTTGCAGCTCAACACACAAAAAAGTGTAAAAATAAAAGTGGTTTTCATATGTTACTTTATATGTTGCTAAATGGCCAACCACAACATCAGTCTTAGGTTAAATGATATATATGCTATTGCTTCTTCATTTATGTACCGTTTCAAAACTTCATTGAAAAAGAAACATCTGAAAGAGCATGCAAAATAAGTTCCTGCTTGTAACTCTCTGGAAATATGTGTAGGCTACTACATGAATGGATATGAGTGAGACACATTCTTAATCCAAACTTGATTTTAGTTGGTACTAGTTGGTAGCTGTTGCTGTTTTAGGTCCACTACAACAGAGCCACAGGAACTCCAAATTTAGTGATCTCACATCGTGTAGCATTGCGAAAAAAATTGTTTAGAGGCTACAGCTGCGAAATGTTTTTGAGCCATACCAGTTCTGATAAAATTTACAATTTAATTTAGAATATTCATGAGAACTCTGGGCATGAGATTACAATGCCTAGCTTGACAGGTCTTATCTGAATCATCTCTACCAAGGCTTACTAACCTAGCTGGGATAAAGATTTGTTGATTTACTCCCACTCACTTTATAACCATGTGATTAGAAGCTATCCTCTTATCATTATTATTAGTATCAACCACTCCACAAACAAAACACTGGTTTAACATTTTTATCTTTCTCTCTATGTATCTATCTATATATTAATCTGGCAGAAATTACAGAGCTCTTGCTGTATATTATTGTACACCATATGGCTGCAGTCCCACATCAATTCATGGCTAGTCTGTGTGTACAGTCAGTCATGCTTGTAACAATGTAGATGGTTCGTCTGTCCTTGTCAGAACACTGCCTCATGAATGATTGTGGAATGTCCCGTCAGATATAAATTTCACATGGTATGATGTTAGTATGGCTACATTTAAGTACCATATTTTATTATGGTCAGTGACTCTCAGTGTGTTATATAAAAATGAATACATCCCGATTTTGGAGAATTTG
The DNA here is from genome assembly GCA_026936325.1 of Platynereis dumerilii. NCBI lineage: Eukaryota > Metazoa > Annelida > Polychaeta > Phyllodocida > Nereididae > Platynereis > Platynereis dumerilii. The sequence continues at coordinate 81,193,928 of JAPTHN010000001.1, read as the reverse complement.
AATTGAAGGTAAAAGGTCATTAATGTGACACTGTGACATCATTCCAAAATAAGTATTTGCTGACACAAAAACATTTTTTTAATTCAATATCTAGCAGATGGGCATCCCCAGAACAGACCAGTCAATCACAAGATTTTGATTTATGAGACATTACATAGAACACTTGCGGAGTTCACTACGTGAGAACAATTCCTTGCAGACTGATTCAAAAAGAGCCTCTAATATTTTGAAGTCCAATCCAAAACCAGAAGTCTCACTTTCAACATTACTGGCTCAAAAGCTTTTTTAGTAACACTAGCATAAAACCCGTGAAATGGGGGTGGGAGAGGGGCAAAATATCAAATATTAATTTTGAACATAAAACCCAGCCTATGTCCTTCTTGCGGGTGAAAAAAGGTTGCACGAAAGTTTTATGGATGGGCACCCCATACTTTGGTTGGTAAAGACGAATGGGTCCATGAATTTATAGTAGGATTTTGAACTGAAAACCCAGCCTATGTCCTTATAGCCCTTGGTGCCTTTCACACAAGCAGTGCAGTAAGTCTGGCTGAGTCTGGCCATTGATGCATGTAAATGAAATCGGCTGACCTTCAGGCAGCCAGACAGCCCTAAGAGGCCAAAGTATCATCTAATTACAGCCTAATATGCATTGTATGGGCACTGGGTGGAAAATTCAATGTGGTATGACCACACAATAACTAGGTTTTCATATCAGCCTTATTCTCGAAAAGCTGTATGGGTTGATATGAGCTGATTCTATGAATTTGTGACTCATAGAGCTCCATAGATATGGTGTCTGAGCCTATGAGGTAATAAATTGGACTGCAGCTTTCCATCATTTCATTCTATGGCAGTGTAGACTAGGACATAATTTATTGTGTTTGGGGACTAAAGGGGGGGGGGAGAGGTTGTATTACTGCTATTGCAATACACCTGCACTGTTAAAAGTATATTTGGGTGAGGGTGATACCATGAAAGGGTTGACAAAATGCTGTGTGCTGTACCATCAGTCGAGTGATTTTCAAAACTTTCAAAAGAGAGATTGATCCTCTTCACACGAATGTGCCCAACCACGGAGCAATAGACGTAAGGTGACAGGTCCATAAAATTGCCAGAATACGTAACCCTCTTGGTGACAATATATAGTGTGTCTGTTCAAGAGTCTGTAAATATTGCATTTTTCTGCTGCAAAAGACAGAAGATGGTTGGGGGGAAATGGGGACGGGGTAGGAGCTCTATCAGCTGGATGGCTGAGTGGTTAAGGTGCTTGCCAGCTCCGCTGAAGGTCCTTGCCTGCTTGGGTTCGAACGCAGTTTGGGGAACCCACAATTTTCAGCAAACCTTCAAGAGCAAAATCCCAGCTGGATGTCGTTCGGACGAGACGTTAGTTTGGCTGCCCCTTGTATTAGTGTCTACTGGGCAAGTAAAAGATCCCTCACATGGGGTAAATGTGCAACAGGTTGAGGACTCCTGTTCTCTCCCATCTCATCAATCAACCCTGTGAGTGACAGAACTAGGCTTACAGGGCTGCACTAACCACATCTTTCTATCTATCTATCTATCTATCTATCTATCCATATATCTATCGCACTAACCACATCTTTCTATCTATCTATCTATCTATAAACATATATGAAAAACTAGATGTCTATATCAATATACACATTTGAACTAGATGCTAATGAAAATTTTGGGTTCCCTACACCCCATTTGGTTAAAGCAGTCTCTCAATCATTTTCATCCACCGGCAATTCCAGTTGTCTCCATTTTTTGTACTGGTGACTGTGGTGAGGCTTTTAAAATACTAGGACAGACGGGAATCATGGTAGTTGAGGATAGAGGCACTCATTGCACAAATCACAGGATAAATGCTAATATAACTTAACTCTGTTTTGCATATATGTTTATCAGGCAATCAGCGATGTCATTTTATAATGGCTTCCTCAATTGCTGCTGAGAAATGTTTAATGTTTTCTCAAAGCACCATCCAGCAATTCTTCTCTCCCAGAGCTGCAGACAAACACTCTCTAGTGAAAAACCTGAAAGAGAAGATACTCAGCCTGTTGCATGTTGCAGCATCCATGACCTACTTCCAGAATGAGGTCACCCAGGTCGAGGAATTAGGTCACCTGAGAAGCAGAAGACAGAAGGTGACCTTTATTAGATTTATGGGCCATTTTCATTTGCTGAGGACATACTGTTGACTCAGTGTCGAGGTTGGAGTGCTACAGCTGGTTAATCTTGTGCTAGGCTTGGTCCAAGCTCTATCATTTCATTAAATATCAAAGGTTGAGCAAGAAAAATTGTGAATCGGCTTTACATCCAGTATTTTTGTTTACAATGTATTTGGAGTGGTGCCCAAGGTTTTCTTAAATCAATCAAGATTGTAGAGCAATTGGGCTGCACATCCAGCATTTGTGTACTCTGACAAATAGCCCCAAGGAGAGAAAGGTGACACACATAGAGCAGTGAGGATGATAGACACCACGAGCCAACCATTATAAGGCCTTCTTCCCCCTCCAAAAAAATTTGTTTAATCCTAAAATGCGGGAAAATGATCAAACAGATACATGTATTATTGAAAATCAATGGTTCAAAAGCCAAGGCATGCAATTCCAAATTGTGAAATTTCGATGTTCAAATTCGGGCAAATGTCACTAGCCCCCTCCCTTGCCTTTCCATTTCATCTTGAAAGAAACTGCCAACCAGGAAACCAGTTTCTTGTTTGCAAGAAACAAGAAAACAAAAAGACTTGGATTTGGTAAAATATTCATGTTTATTCAAACTCATCATAAATCAGATAAAAAGTGGAATTGATTATAAAATACACAAATCAATTACAAGCACATTCCATAATTAACGTTTTTTTTGCAAGGGAATTTTTGATGGGATTATGACCGCATCAATTCAGCAACATATCATTCGTATCTCACAGAAAAGTTCATAAACTCACATCATTCAAGACATTCAAAATGATCATTTGAGACTAGTTTCTATTTATGGAGCACCAATGACTCATTGAAAAGTCATTTATTTACATTAACTATTAAACCAATCTAATATATCCCGCTTCTCTTGAGTACAGCTATGTCAATTTGTGTTTACAAAATAAAAGGAAAAATCAGCAACAACACAAAAGTGATTGTATGACATGAAAAGGCAATTAAACAATTACCTGGAATATACTTATCTTTGTTCTTTGTTCTGTATACGAAAAAAAAAAAGTTTTGCCAAACACAGATATGAGTTCATAACTATATAATGTATGCAATATTCTTACAATGCACTTCAATAATGGTGGAACAAAAAGCTTATAACTCGATTAATTTTACAAATCAATTTTGGAGAATTATCATTCTAATGAACAATACTGTATTGCCTGCAGAACAGGAGACGTTTTAAGGCTTTTTTAAATTGAGCTCAGTGCACATAAATCATCGAATTAGGGTGAAATAAAGACAAAATTAGGAAAGGATTATCATAATGTCTGCTGCAGAGAGTTATCACAGTGACCTTGGAGCCAAGCTACTCGACCTCTAAAGTGGTGCTCTGGATTTCTTGTCCTTGGGCCTGGTCTGCCAACTTCCTCAGGTGATCCTGCACCCAGTCAGCCTGCAAAAGAGCACATAGACCTTGAAGGGCACATTACACAAATGATATAAAGAAAAGAGCAGGAAATATGCAGCAAAGGAGTGATAAAATGGTACTTGTCTCAGCTATCTTATGCCCTCCCAGAAGCTTGACATGCATGTAAGAAGCTTAACCCTTTTTATGGAATTTAGAAGGTTATCGTCCACCAAACGACAAAAAATAAAATCTAGAAAAAAATGTCTTATTCTCAAAAAAAGAAAGAGAAAGAAGCTCCATCTTTAATTTGTCATGCATATTAAACTAATATTTTATGACATACATATTTATGATTTACAGATTATCCAATTGCATTATCCTTGGAATGTCTTTACAAATGTATTTTGCAAATAAAATGTTATAAAAATATTTCCACCTGAAACTTGTCTATCTATCTATCTATCTTACACTGTATCTTATTTAAATAGTTGATTACTGACTACAGTTTTCAGTGCATACTATCAAGTGTGTTCACATGTAATAATTACGTTATCTGGGGATTAGACAGCTAAAACACTCAGAATGACGGTGATCTTATGTTAAGAAATGACCTGTGTCTGACAAAGGCACATTGTGTGTTGTAGCAGACGAGTTAAACATTTATACCTTGGAGACAGCCCATCAGTCTCCCATTCAGGAGAAGCACACACAGAATATACACATAATATATTCTCCACTATTGCCACTTGTATGTATGATGAAATTGTGCTTTTATAAATATCCATCTACAAAAATCAGTAAATCCTCCATGGACTTAAATGCTATAAAATTAGCCGCACTTTTATCATGTTCTCCAAAAAATAGGCAAACTTGTTCACACTCCCCACTCCACCTTAGTAGAACTGCATAAGAAGAGGCGCATTAGAAGGCTTTTGACAACTTGGCCTACATTGCAGTGCCTGTAAGCAAGTGAAACAGGTGACTCTGCCATTGGGTGAAAGGCAAAAACATCTTCAACTGAACTACTTGTGGAAGCAAGGACGCTCATCAGATGTAAAAAAAAAAAAACATGGTGTCAAAAGGACAATGTTCGTAACAAATGGCTGCCCATTTCATTTGCTCTGGAGAAAGTTATGTATGGGTCAAAATCTTTGGTAAGTAAGTGAACAACATTGGCCTTGTGTTTCACTTACTTATCAAAGACTTTCACCCATACCTTACTCTTTAGTACAGCAAAGGAAATTGGCAGTCATTGTTATCCCACATGCCGAAATATCATCCATAATGACACAATAGGTTTTCATCTCGTCGAATGAGAATTCATGCTGCCACTGGCAGTTTGCTGCAGGATGTTTAACATAAACTCAATGGCAAAACATCACCCGATTCACTTACTTACAGGTGGCACTGTACGTTGTTGTTCAGACTGAATGTGCAGTTTTAACAAAACTTGTATTATTATTATAAGCTATTATAATATATCTTATTTACAAGGTGATCTACCACAGACTTGATTACACCTACATAATCTTACTGGTAGGACCACAACACCAGACATCACACAGTTATACTGCAGCATAAAATCGGAAGGGGCAGTCTGGTTAAGGCTGATAAATAACATCAGAAGAAGCAAAAGGAGTACAGCCAGACCACTGGTACTTTGTTGTGCAAGGGTTTAGTGTCCCCAACAAGGCACAACCTTGAGACATGCAACTGACTCATCATTAGTCGTAATAGAGTCTAATGCCAGAGTAGAGAAGACCATATCAAAAGTTCAAAAATATATATGAAAATCTAGGATGTTGCTAATTTGATTTGTTAGATTCGACACAGGTAGTTTTCCATGCAAAAGATTCTACGTCGTTAATTTCAGATATACATGTGTGTGTATTTCATTAAGTATCATATTTCAGTCATTAAAATGTAAAATGAAATGGCTCATGTGAATATATGTAAATTTTCTTTTTCACACAGACCTTTTTTGAGGTGATATTTTCAGACTGAAAGCCAACCAAATTTTTTGCATAAACATCACAATATAATTTCTGTCTCCAGGGTTATATATATATTTTTTGTATATTTTTTAAAACCACATCTACAGCCAGGAGAGTTTAAAACAAAATTCATCTGAATAACATGCAAATATTTTAAAAATCAAATGCCTTATGTCAAGTATATACATTTGATGCCAGTAACATTAATATAACTCAATTTTGCATGACTATTACTTCAAAGTCCTCCATATGTGACACTTAATTGGTCATCCTTCTGTTTGCCACCACAGTTACTGGACCAGCAACAATGCAGCTTACAGCGAACAGTACTGAACATATAACCACGAGTGATAGCAGTAATTGCAATTCATGAGTTACAATGTAACAATGCCCACTCATCACCAAACTCGATGCTGCCAGCAAGCCTTTAATGCCAGCCTTTAATACCAGCTTTTATGCCAGCCTTTAATGGGAGCCTTTGATGGCTGTATTGTAAATACTGCCTTTTTACAGCAGTGCAATAAACTGCAAGCTAAGGCTGATGAATTCTGCACATCATGCTTGTCCACATTGCACTGTGTACATGGCACGCCATTCAAGCTATAATATTTCTGATGTCACATGGAACCAATTTGTATACATAATGGCTGTCCTAAGGCTAACTTCTCTGAAGGTTCCACAGCTGGACCAAATTTGATCAAATTGTATGGTAAGCTTCTCTGAGCACAATGCAAAACATCATCCGCATCATCTGCATTGAGAAGATGCTATATGAACAACACAGTATAAGGCATAGTCCCTCACCTGAGGGCCAAAATCTGGGATTTCGTTGACCCCCCCTGTTTAGCCAGGTTTCATGGTACCAAATTGTAGCAAATTTAGTATAGATTCTATTTCTGCCTGTTACCAAGTTGGCAAAATACCTGAAACATACTCAAATTTTAAAAAATGGGACAAACGTTGAAAAAATTAATTTTTTTAATATTTTGCTCCTTAAAATATTTAAAATTCAGCCCTGACCTTAAAAATTGTCCAAATATCATGATTTTTTCAGAGGATTATCACCAAAGTATTCTACAAAAGATAAGAGAACTAATTTCTACCTAACTTCAAGATGGCCACCAAAATTAAAGATGGCTGCCTGATAACAAATATGATTTCCCTCTATTTAAGCTATTTTTCCGAAATAATTTTTTTATTAATATTTCAAATGGCTTCAAACTGGAAGGAAGTGGTTGGCTACCATCAATTTATTGTATTTTACCATTTTGTGAAGACAGAAATGATTTAAATGCTATACTTTTCATTTTATAGGGGATTAAAGTTGGCCCCGACATGCAATTTGGTGTGAAAAGTTGCTGTAAACGGATCTGGAATTTTCATCTAATTCCTTGGGTCCAGTTGTGCTGCTTCATTGATCACCCCTAATATTTAATCAGATTTCTTTATACCAAATTGTTGAAAATTTAGTATGGATTGCATTTCTTCTTGTTATCAAGTTGACAAAATACCTGAAAGATGCTCAAATATCCAGAAATTGCCGAAATGTTGAAAAAAATTATTATTTTTCATATTTTGCTCCAAAAAAAATTTAAATTCAACCCTGACCTTAAAAATTCTCCAAGTATCATGATTTTCAAGGATAGAAGATCAAAGTATTCTACAACAGATGACAGAACTGGTTTGTTTTTATTTTCAAAATGGCCACCAATATTCAAGATGGCCATCTGACACCAAAACTGATTTACCCATATTTTAGCTTATTTTTTTTTCTGAAATAAGTTTTTTAATTCACACTTCTAATGGCTTCGAGCTGGAAGTGAGTGGTCGGCTAATATAGATTGGTTGCATTCTACCATTTTGTGAAGACAGAAATGACTTAAATGCCATTCTTTCCATTTTAAAGGGGATTAAAGTTGGCCCGGACATCCAATTTTGTGTGAAAAGTCGCTTTAAACAGATCTGGGATTTTCGTGTAATTCCTTGGGTCCAGTTGTGCTGCTTCATTGATCTCCCCCAATATTTAGTCAGGTTTCTTTATACCAAATTGTTGAAAATTTAGTATAGATTGCATATCTGCTTGTTACCAAGTTGACAAAATACCTGAAAGATGGTCAAATATTCAGAAATTGCCGAAATGTCGGAAAAAATAATTATTTTTCATATTTTGCTCCGAAAAATATTTAAATTCAACCCTGACCTTAAAAATTGTCCAAGTATCATGATTTTTTTCAAGGATAGGAGATCAAAGTATTCTACAACAGATGACAGAACAAGTTTGTTTTTATTTTCAAAATGGCCACCAATATTCAAGATGCGTCTGACACCAAATCGGATTTACCTATATTTTAGCTTCTTTTTTATAAATAATTTTTTTAATTCATACTTCAAATGGTTTCAAGCTGGAAGTGAGAGTGGTTGGCTAATATAGATTGGTTGTATTCTACCATTTTGTGAAGACAGAAATTATTTAAATGCAGTACTTTCCATTTTATAGGAGGTAAATTTGGACCGGACATCCAATTTTGTGTGAAAAGCCACTCAAAATGGATCTGTGATTTTCATCTCATTCCTTTGGCCCAGTTGTGTTGCTTCTTTGGCCTCAACCCTCTCCTCCTGAATTTTTCAGGTTTCTTCATACCAAATTATTGCAACTTAATATAGATTTTACTTCATGTTTCAAATTGAAAAAAATCCTGAATGATGCTCAAATTTAAAAGATAAAGGGAGAAATGTTGAAAATAAAAGGGTTTTTTTTTCAATTTTTCAATTTAACTCTGACCTGGAAAAATTGTCCAGTGCCTTGATTTTTTCAGGTCAACAATGTAGAAGGTCACTCAGAATAACAATGAAGAAGGTCAATCAGAATAACGGAAGATGGGGAATTCAAAGGCCATCAACATGATACAGTTGTGCTTGAAAATTAGTGAACCCATAGAGATTTACCATTGAAGACAATGATAAAGTTGTCTCACCGTACTGGCCATAAAATAAATTATATTGCACGAATCATTGAACCAATGACTATATCATACCATTGAGTTTTCTCACTACATGTACCAGTCTGGCCATTGGATTTGTATCAGGGGTCTTTGTGCTAGATAGGGGTTATAATTGTGCAAAAGTAAGTGCACCCTCTGCTCCTATCTTTTAACATTACGCTTAGGGTGCACTTACTTTTGCACAATTATAACCCCTATCTAACGCAAAGACTCCTGATACAAATCCAATGGCCAGGCTGGTACATGCAGTGGGAAACCTCAATGGTATAATACAGTCACTGGTTCAATGATTTGTGCAATATCATTTATGTTATGGCCAGTACGGTGAGACAACTTTATCATTGTCTTCAATGGTAAATCTCTATGGGTTCACTAATTTTCAAGCACAACTGTATGCATTAGGCCTACTGCCCTTGATATCCCAGGTAAATACCCAGCTCTCGGATTTACGTGTCAAAAAATTATGAGATAACTTTCTGGGAATTGGGTAGTTAAATTGGTCATAGAAGGTCAATCAGTATGTGAAAAGATTGGGAATTGAATGGCCATCAATATGATATGCATTAAAGCCCTTGATGTAGACCCAAAAGCCGCTGTGAACAGCCGTCAGTAGCCCCATTATATTAAAGCCGTCAGCTGAAACTAGCTCTTAATTTCTGCAGCCATATCCCAGCCAGCCGTTTGGACTGCAGCTCAGTCAGTTGATAATTGTTTATTGCAATCCTGGAGGTTACAATTATGTCTCTCTTGGTTGAATTAGTACTTAGCAATTAAGGAGAATCACTTGGCATAGGCATATTTCGCGAGGGGTTAGGGAGGGCTGTCTGGCATCAGGGCAAATGGCCCATCAGGGCAAATCCTGACCAATATCAAGGCAAATCCACTGCCCTGGCTATATCCATTACATGTTAAAATTTCAGGGGAAAATAGTGACAGCCCCCTGCAGGATGGCGGTCCTTATACGCCTAGATGATGCTTGGGGAGTAAAGTAGTTTAAGAAGGCTACTCAATTGCTATTTGTTTGGGATACTAAAATCATAAAATAATATCTAAATTTCATTATTTATTATGAATATATGTTTATAACTGGTGTTTATTATTAGCCAGTGACAGTCTATAAGCTACAAGTGTGTTTGTAAGAGAGATGCGTACCAATAAGGTGAGATGCATATCATGTTGAAGGCCTTTAATTTCGACATCTTTTGATATGCTGATTGATCTTCTATGATCAGTATATTTACCCTGTTCCCAGCCTCCAGACCCTCGTTGGGCCCCCGGGCCCCCTGGGTGGTACTTTGCTCAGATTTTTGTGGAAATGCTAGGTTAGGCTGTCAAACTTTGTATGTGAATCCTTATTTTTGAAGGCCTTTTTGAGCTCTAATTATCTTCCGATTTTCAAGATTTTTTTTCAGACTGGTGAAAGGAAGGCCAATAAGATTGACTTCGGGTAATTTTGGAGGTCAACAAGACTCATCCAGGGCCCAAAAAAGAGGGTCGAAAATGTAAAGCTTAGGTAATAGGTATACAGTCCAATAATTTTGACAGGGCTAAACATAAATGGACAGTAAATTGCATAAATTTAAATCATGTTGTCTTTGCCTAGAATACAACCAATTATTATTTATGTCAGCCAATTTCCCAACCGATCCATATGACATATAAACTAAAGCATTAATTTGAAACAAAGCTACAAGAGAGGCAAATCAGATTTGTTCTCAGGTGGCCATCTGGGATTTTAGTGGCCATCTTGAAAACTGAAGAAAAGTAGCTATTTTATTACTCTTTCAGTCAATGAGAGAGAATGGATCAGGTCCGTTTTTCTCAAGGTGCCTCTTGCCACAAGAAGAGGACTTGCCACAGCTAGAGTTTGCTGATATGATGCATGGCTAGGGGTCTAGTATGTTGCTTCATGGCACTACTGTCATGTGCTAGACTTGACTTGGCTGTGTCAGTTTTTCTGACGACATGGTCACTGCCATGGCCTTTTGAGTAGTGATAGTAGTTTTCCCTCAGCTGGGTCAGTGGGTGTTGATTATCTGTTGTATCAGTAGATCTGTATTCAGGGCCGTAGGCTGGGCAGAATCCGGCGGCCTGCGGACCCTGGAAAACTCCGGAAAATTTTAAATTTTTACATTCAATGCACCTTTATTGGCCAAATCCTAGTGTGAGAGGGGCAGCTGTCCAGTCCACAAGGGGTGCCCAAATGCATGCATCTCTAACACCTGTGCATGTAAAATTGGTCCCATTGGTAATGCCGGATAGATATTGTAATATCCATACCTCCGCCCACAGGAGTACTTGTGACAAGGTGTGAAATTCTCAAATTGGAATACTTTTGCTATCATAACAGGTCAATAAGTCTCTCTTTCAGTCTTTGAATTATCAAATTCTTTGTCTTCAGTAGAATACTTTGGTAATCAACAGCCTAATTAATCAGGACATTTGGAAAATTTGCAAGATTACGGCTGCATTCTAAATATTTTTGGAGCAAATGTGAAAAACTAATATTTTTTCAACATTTCGGCAATTTCTGAATATTTGAGCATCTTTCAGGTATTTTGTCAACTTGGTAACAAGCAGAAATGCAAGCTATACTAAATTTGCAACAATTTGGTACAAAGAAACCTGACTAAATATTGGGGGAGATCAATGAAGCAGCACAACTGGACCCAAGGAATTAGAAGAAAATCCCAGATCCGTTTACAGCGACTTTTCACACCAAATCGGATGTCCGGACCAGCTTAACCCCCCTATAAAATGGAAATAACTGCATTTAAATCATTTCTGTCTTCACAAAATGATAGAATACAACCAATCTTTATTAGTCAACCACTCACTTCCAGCTTGAAACCATTTGAAGTATGAATTAAAACAATTATTAAAAAAAAAAAAAAGCTAAAATATAGGTAAATCCAATTCTTTTCAACATTTCGGCATGCAATTTCTGAATATTTGAGCATCTTTCAGGTATTTTGTCAACTTGGTAACATGTAGAATTGCAATCTATACTAAAATTTCAACAATTTGGTATGTAGAAACCTGACTAAATATTGAAGAAATATCAATGAAGCAGCACAACTGGACCCAAGGAATAATAAGAAAATCCCGGATCAGTTTACAGCAACTTTTCACACCAAATTGGATGTCCGAACCAGCTTAACCCTCTATAAAATGGAAATTACTGCATTTAAATCATTTCTGTCTTCACAAAATGGTAGAATACAACCAATCTATATTAGCCAACCACTCACTTCCAGCTTGAAACCATTTGAAGTATGAATTAAAAGAATTATTTAAAAAAAAGTAAGCTAAAATATAGGTAAATCTGATTTTTTTTCAACATTTCGACAATTTCTGAATATTTGAGCATCTTTCAGGTATTTTGTCAACTTGGTAACAAGCAGAATTTGCAATCTATGCTTAATTTTCAACAATTTGGTGTATAGAAACCTGACTAAATATTGGGGGAGATCAATGAAGCAGCACAACTTGACCCAAGGAATCACATGAAAATCCCAGATCTGTTTATGGCGACTTTTCACACCAATTTGCATGTCAGGGCCAACTTTAGCCCCCTATAAAATTGAAAGTATGGCAATTAAATCATTTCTGTCTTCACAAAATGGAAGAATGCAACCAATCTATATTGGCCAACCACTAACTTCTAACTTGAAACCATTAGAAGTATGAATTAAAAAGATTATTTTAAAAAGATGCTAAAGTATTGGTAAATCCGATTTGGTGTCAGACAGCCATCTTGAATATTGGTAGCCATTTAGAAAATGAAAAAATATTTGTTCCATCATCTGATGTAGAATACTTTGATCAACTATCCTTGAAAAAATCATGAAACTTGGACAATTTTTAAGGTCAGGGTTGAATTTAAATATTTTTTGGAGCAAAATATGAAAAAAAAAATATTATTTTCCGACATTTCGGCAATTTCTGAATATTTGAGCATCTTTCAGGTATTTTGTCAACTTGGTAACAAGCAGAAATGCAATCTATACTAAATTTTCAACAATTTGGTATAAAGAAACCTGACTAAATATTGGGGGAGATCAATGAAGCAGCACAACTGGACCCAAGGAATTAGATGAAAATCCCAGATCCGTTTACAGTAACTTTTTACACCAAATTACATGTCGGGTCCAACTTTAATCCCCTATAAAATGAAAAGTATGGCATTTAAATCATTTCTGTCTTCACAAAATGGTAAAATACAATAAATTGATGGTAGCCAACCACTTCCTTCCAGTTTGAAGCCATTTGAAATATTATTAAAAAATTATTTCGGAAAAATAGCTAAAATAGAGAGAAATCATATTTGTTATCAGGCGGCCATCTTTAATTTTGGTGGCCATCTTGAAGTTAGGTAGAAATTAGTTATTCTATCTTTTATAGAATGCTTTGGTGATCATCCTCTGAAAAAATCATGACATTCGGACAATTGTTATGGTCAGGGCTGAATTTAAAATATTTTTAGGCGCAAAATATTAAAAAAAATTATTTTTTCAACGTTTGTCCCATTTCTTAAAATTTGAGTATGTTTCAGGTATTTTGCCAACTGGGTAACAGGCAGAAATAAAATCAATACTAAATTTGCTACAATTTGGTACCATGAAACCTGGCTAAACAGGGGGGGTCAACGAAATCACATTTCTAGGCATCTTTTTGGATTCATGTAATGGACTAGCAGGTCAATTCTTATTCGCTGGACCTGGAAAGGTGCCTCATGAAATTCAATAGCATCATTTATTATGGTGTACACAGCACAAGGAGGGCTCTGCAGGTTATAATATTCCTTATATTACATAGATCTTCAAAAACAATTTGCATACTTAATGTCCATTCTGCAGCTAGCCTCTACAATCTACAGGGCCTATAAATGATTCTGAATGTTCCACAGAGTTCTACAGCTGTGCCAGATTTGATCCGAATTGTATGGTAAATTCCTTGCAGCACAATACAAGACATCTAATCTGAATCATCTGCATAGAAATGGCATTTGTTCCACCGTATAAGGCAGTTGGATACTTTTTTGCGTGTCAATTAATGTGCTTATACCATTCGACACCTCTGTCAGCCAATCACATTACAGTATTTCAGGGGAATAATTCCCATATTCTTTGTTGTCCAGTTATCCTCTCATGTTTGACTGTTCGAGTGTTTGTCTCATGGTATAAGCCGGTTATTCACCATGGGATCAGGAATATGTGTTTATCACACCTCGGCCTAAAGGCCTCGGGTGATAAATAACATATTCCCTCTCCCTTGGTGAATAACCTTTACATATTATTGTTTGATATGCACTATGCACAGTCTACATAATACTCCTGACATCGAATCACTTTGTTTTCATAAATTAACTGAAGCTAACTTTCACAGGCCCAATAATGATTCTGAATGTTCCATGGCTGTGGCTGAATTGATGAGAATGGTAAATGTTTTGCAGACGTCTAATATGGCACCACTCTGCTAAGAAATAGAAGGCATCACAATGAATAAGGTGATTGATTTTTTCTTTTTTTACCTTCAGCGAACATAGGTAAAATGTTGAAAACGGCACTTCATGTGTCATCATGCTGATGAATTGTCATGATCATACCCAATACTTTCAATGTTAATTTGATTTAAGGAGACTTATTCCGCTTGTTGATGACAGTCAAATAAAAGGATTATGCATCTGATTTTCACTCTAGAATCAGTTATGATCGGCTTCCATGAGTCACAAAGCAGGGGCACCTCATGACAGTGTGTTATTATAATGCCCATATCAGTGTAAGCTCCAGGTTGCACATCTTTTGTGACACTTAGATTCATCTCTTTATGCAACTGGGAGAAAATATCTGTTATGCTGCCAACTGGGTTGCCAGCCAGCTCAAGCGTCATTCAGCACCTCCCAGCCAGCTGATATAAATCATTTTTTCCCAGCCAGCCACCTCAACTGTTTTCTCATTTTCCTGACTGCAAATTTCTCGTTACCTGACTGCAAATTTCATCGGTTGCACGCCAAAAATTGGATCCCAGCTGACAACTTTGCCAGCTGGGAAATCCTAGCTGACAGTCTGCCAGCCAGCCAGGCGCCTGCTGCATAACAGATAATGGTATAACAGATGACAAAGTGCATCTTTCACAGTGAACTGATCCAAATTTTTTCAACAAGTTCCCAAGTTCATTTCATTACAATTCATTTCATGTTCCCAACAGTGATGCAATCAGCAAGTGGATATAAGGATGAGACGATAAAGCCTTTTACAACTGTTTGTCAACTCCGAAATACTTATTCAGGAAGACCTTGTTTATTGGTCCATTTGACCAGAACAGTGATGTAAACTGTTTGCCTATGAGAAAAATTGTAAATTGGAACAATTCCACGTGACATGCAAGGCAATCTCCTGGACTCTCCTACACTTTTGATTGCGATTGCTACATGTAGATGCTACAGCTGCTGGGTGCTAGACGGTGTCTGGTGAATTTCAGGGACTATTTTCAATCATGTCGGTACTACTGATCTGCCCTCTATAGCCTATTAGTCATCAAACAAAGACAGATATATGACATTATGATAGAGATAACTGGCTGTAATGATAGGATGATAAGGCTTCGAGTCAACTCCAAGGTACTTTTTCCAATTTGTAACATACTTCTGGATTTATTTTGTCATATGAGCTGGCTTAGGAAAGAGTAAATGAGTAATTTGACCAGCTTTAGACCATGGTGTGAACTGCATGCAGAGAAATTAATCTGACTCAATGAATCATTCTGCATGACAGGAAAGGTTTTTGGTGAAATTCAAGGATCAGACACAGATACTTGAATGTACATATAATTATGCACATTTGCAAATAACCTGTTGTTCTATTTCAGCAACATTTGGTAGTGTATGGTGTTAATTGTATGCTGAAATTAGCGGAATTAATCGTACTCATTGAATCACTCTCCTTGACAGGCTTGACATCCCCCAAACTCTACATTGATTGACCTGTAAAGACTGCTAGACGCCAGAATACGTCTGGTTAAATCGAAATAAAACGTCTGCTCAAAACAAATATGCATTATAAAATAATAGCCACATATAATCTGCACTCAAAATGACAGTCACTCCAAATTATATTGCGATCATCTGTCACTCCAATGAAAATCCAGGGCATAAAATATTGTGTTTTGGGACAAGATGGGGGGGGGGGGGCCAAGTGAAAATATTTAATGTTTTCTTTAAGCACCATCCAGCAATTCTTCTCTGACAGAGCTACACAGGCAATAGGGGGGAAAAACCTGAAAGAGAAGATACTCAGACTGTTGCATGTTGCAGCATCCATTGACCTACTTTTAGAATGAGGTCACCCAGGTTGTGGAATTAGGTCACCCAAGAAGCAGAAGACAGAAGGTGACCTTTATTAGATTTATGGGCCATTTTCATTTTCTGAGGACATACTACACTGTAATGAATTAGTGTCAAGGTTGGAGTGCTACAGATGGTTAATCTTGTGCTAGGCTTGGTCCAAGCCGTATCTTTGCATCATTAAAGAATGCACAAGAAGAATTGTGAATCGGCTTTACATCCAGTATTTTTGTTTATTTGAGTGGCACCCAAGGCTTTCTTAAATCAATCAAGATTGTAGAGCAATTGTTTGGGGCAATTGTTTGGGACATCCAGTATTTATGTACTCTGACCAACAGGCCCCCCAGGAGAGAAGGGTGACACACACAGAGCAGCGAGGCGAAGGATGATCAACACCACGAGCCAACCATTTTAAGGCCTTCTTCCCTCCTCCAAAAAAAATTTTGCTTGACCTTAAAATTCAGGCAAATTATCAAACATAATTATATTATTGAAAATCAATGGTTCCAAAGGCAATTGGAAATGGTGAAATTTCAATATTTAAATTTGGGCAAATGTCGCTAGCCCCCCTTTCCATTTCATAATCCTATCAGTTCGAGCCAGTGAAAAATGAAAAATACTTTCATCTCGAAAGAAACTGCCAACCAGGAAACCAATTCTTGTTTACCAGAAAAAAAAGACAGGGATTTGGTAAAATATTCATGTTTATTCAAACTCATCATAAAAAGTCGAATTGATTATAAAATTCCATACACAAATCAATAACAAGAACATTCTATAATTAATGGTTTTGTTTTTTCAAGGGAATTTTCGATTGGATTATTACCGCATCAATTCAGCAACATATATATTCATATCTTACAGAAAAGTTTATAAACTCACATCATTCAAGACATTCAAAATGATCATTTGAGACTAGTTTCTATATTTATGGAGCACCAATGACTCATTGACAAGTCATTAATTTACATTAACTATTAAACCAATCTACTACATCTCGCTACTCTTCGGTGCTATGTTAATTCCTGTTACAAAATAAAAGGAAAAAACAGCAACATAAAAATTGTTAAAAAGTGATTGTATGACATGAAAAGGCAATTAAACAATTACCCTGAATTCTCGTTCCTTCGTTTTTTGTCCTGTATACGAAAAAAAAAGTTTTGCCAAACACAGACATGAGTTCATAACTATATACTGTATGCAATATTCTTACAATGCACTTTGATAATGGTGGAAGAGAAAGCTCTTAACACAATTAATCTTATAAATCAATTTTAGAGAATTATCATTCTAACGAACAGCACTATATTGCCTGCAGAACAGGAGATGTTTTTAAGGTTTTTAAAAATTGAGCTCAGTGCACATAAATCATCGAATTAGGGTGAAATAAAGACAGAATTAGGAAAGGATTATCATAATGTCTGCTGCAGAGAGTTATCACAGTGACCTTGGAGCCAAGCTAGTCGACCTCTAAAGTGGTGCTCTGGATTTCTTGGTCTGCCAACTTCCTCAGGTGATCCTGCACCCAGTCAGCCTGCAAAAGAGCACATAGACCTTGAAGGGCACATTACACAAATGATATAAAGAAAAGAGCAGGAAATATGCAGCAAAGGAGTGATAAAATGGTACTTGTCTCAGCTATCTTATGCCCTTCCAGAAGCTTGACATGCATGTAAGAAGCTTAACCCTTTTTATGGAATTTAGAAGGTGATCGTCCACCAAACGACAAAAAGTAAATAAAATCTCGAAAGAAACGTCTCATTTAAAAAAAAAAAAGAAGCCTTTCAAGCCATCTTAAATTTGTCATACATATTAAAATACTAATGAGTTATGACATACATTTTTATGATTTACAGATTATCCAATTGTCTTTACAAATGTAGTTTTTCAATAAAATTTTATAAAAATATTTCCACCTGAAACTTGTCTATCTATCTATCTATCTTACACTGTATCTTATTTCAATAGTTGATTACTGACTACAGTTTTCAGTGCATACTATCAAGTGTGTTCTCATGTAATAATTATGTTATCTGGGGATTAGACAGCTAAAACACTCAGAATGATGGTGATCTTATGTAAAGAAATGGCCTGTGTCTGACAAAGGCACATTGTGTGTTGTAGCAGACGAGTTAAACATTTATACCTTGGAGACAGCCCATCAGTCTCCCATTCAGGAGAAGCACACACAGAATATACACATAACATATTATCCACTATTGCTACTTACATGTATGATGAAAATGTGTTTTATAAATATCCATCTACATAAATCAGTAAATCCACAGCATTTACAATGTATGTTATCCAGGATTTAAATGCTATAAAATTAGCCACACTTTTATCATGTTATCCAAAAAATAGGCCAACTTGTTCACACTCCCCACTCCACCTTAGTAGAACTGAATAAGAAGAGACATATCAGAAGGCTTCAGACAACTGGGCCTACATTGCAGTGCCTGTAAGCAAGTGAAACAGATGATTCTTTGCCATTGGGTGAAAAGCAAAAACATCTTCAACTGAACTGCTTGTTCGGAAAAAATGGCTGCCATTTCATTTGCTCTGCAGAAAGTTATGTATGGGTCAAAATCTTTGCTAATCCTTCAACGAGCTTCAGATTTGCATTGTTTTTGAGTCTCTCAGGTGGCCAAGCAATCACAAAGATTACTTGTCAAAGACTTTGACCCATACCTAACTCTTGAGTACAGCAAATGAAACTGGCAGTCATTGTTACGACACATGCCGAAATATCGTACATAATGACCCAATAGGTTTCCATCTCCTTGGGTGAGAATTCAGGTTGCGACAGGTAGTTTGCTGCAGGATGTTTTAAACACATAAACTCAATGGCAAAACATCACCCGATTCACATACTTACAGGTGGCACTGTACATTGTTGTGCAGACTGAATGTGCAGATTCAACACAACTTGTATTATTATTATAATATATCTTGTTTACAAGGTGATCTACCACAGACTTGATTACACCTACATAAAACTTACTGGTAGGACCACAACACCAGACATCACACTGTTATACTGGAGCATAAAATCGGAAGGGGCAGTCTGGTTAAGGCTGATAATATAACATCAGAAGAAGCAAAAGGTGTACAGGCAGACCACTGGTACATTGCTGTGCAAGGGTTAAGTGTCCCCAACAAGCCACAGCCTTGAGACATGCAACTGACTCATCATTAGTCGTAATAGAGTCTAATGGCAGAGTAGAGAAGGTCCAAAATAAATATATGAAAATCTAGGATTTTGCTAATTTGATTTGTTAGATTCAGCACAAATAGTAGTTTTCTATGCAAAAGAGCAAGGCTATAGATACTATGTGGGTTATTCAGCTATATATATTTATTTCTTTATGCATCATATTTCAGCCGTGCAATTTGTGTGTCGTCAAAAAGAAATAA
Source organism: Platynereis dumerilii (assembly GCA_026936325.1). NCBI lineage: Eukaryota > Metazoa > Annelida > Polychaeta > Phyllodocida > Nereididae > Platynereis > Platynereis dumerilii. The sequence continues at coordinate 81,174,603 of JAPTHN010000001.1, read as the reverse complement.
AAATTCTAGTTTGTTACAATCATATCTGGTCCGTTACAGATGTTCACTTGTAAAGTATGCCACCAGTTACAGAATCAGCAACAATACAGCTCACAGTGAACAATACTGAACATATAACCATGAGTTATAGCAGTAATTGCAATTCATGTGCTACCATGTAACCATGCCCACTCATCACCAAGCACCATGCAGCCAGCAAGCCTTTAATACCAGCCTTTTATGTGCCAGCCTTTAATGGGAGGCATTGATGGCTCTATTGTAAATACTGCCTTTTTACAGCAGTGCAATAAATTGCATGCTGAAGCTGATGAATTCAGCACATCATGTTTGTCCACATTGTATTGTGTACATAGTGTGCTATGCAAGCTATAATATTCCTGATACTACATCGGACCAATTTGTATACATAATGGCTGCCCTAAGGCAAACTCTTCTGAAGGTTCAACAATACACAGCTGGGACTGATTTCATCAGAATTGTATGGTAAACTTCTCACAGAACAATGCAAGACATCATATCAAGTTGATTTAAAGGGGAGTTATTTAGTGGCAATATTCATCAAGTGACTGGAGAAAATTTGTTTCTCAATTCTATTCAGTAGACAACTAAGGACATTTTTACTGTTTAGGTTCCTTGGATAACATGAGAATTAATTTAGTGGAGTTTGAGCACCTTTTGGTAAAATTTTTTTAGACAAGCCAAAACCGGTTACTTTTGAAAAGAGGGGTATGCGCAATCTAGGTCTGATGCAATTCAGTAGAGTCACGTATTGTTTACATGTAAAATGTGTACATTGTCCATCGTGTAGGCTATAATATATGTCTTGAAGCTAACATTTATAGAATCTAGATATTATTCACAATTAAAAGCTCCACAACTGCGGCAACTTGATCATAATTCTGTTATGTGGTTAACTTCTCGCTTCATAATGCAGGGTCTATTCTGAATCATCAGCTGAAAGGAATGGTATTCTTCACTTACGAAGCAGCTTGATTCTCATTAAATGTTGTTAGAACTCACATTGCCTTGCAGTGTATGCCTGGCAAAATTCAATAGTGTCTTTTATTGTGTACACGTATGGCGTGGTGTGCAAGCTATAATATTCCCGATATTACGTAGAACCAATTTTTATACACAATGGATATCCTAAAGCTAACCCTTGCAGGCTATATATGATTCTGAAGGTTCCACAGCTGGGCCCTTTTGGTCATTAACTTCTAGCAGCACAATGCGAGACATTTAAACTAAATCATATGCATAGAAATGGCAATATGACATTTGCTCCATCGTACAGAAAGGGCAGCTTCATTACTGAACATATCAATGGCCAACCCTAGCAGGGCTATATAGATACAATTCTGAAGGTTCCACAGCTGGGACCTGATAATAACATTTTATGGAAAACTTTTCACACTGCAATGCAAAACATCTAATATGAAACAATTCACACAGAAATAAGTGATGGGTACTATCTTGGTCTGCGGCATAATTCAGTTTTATTCTAATTTATGAAAGAGATTTTCTGTTACTGTTAGGTATTATCTTTGGGTGCTGGAGACTGACACAATGATCAGATGACACAACAACCTTCCAAATTCATTCTAATGCACTTCTGATTCTACTGTACTTTTATCAGTGCTTTCAATGAATACAATGGACAATACATAATTTATAGAGTCATTTTCCAATACGAAGTTGGAAAGGACAACATACTTTTTAGCTGGAATGACAAAAATCTATTCATCACATTGAATCATTCTGCATGACAGGCATGATGATCTGTTCAGCTCTACTTTGTTAGACCTTTGATTGTGATTGTAAGTTGCTGGAAGGTGTCTGGCGAAAATTCTAGGACTTTTTCAAATGACAGTGATCTCAATTTTGGTTTAACAAAATCGCCAGATACCATACAGAGGCAAGTGGATATAATGGTTAGACAATAAAGCTTTTATGACTGTGTCAACTCATTCAGGAAGACCTTGTTTATTGTTCCATTTCAGCAGTATACAATTCAGTGGTGTAAACTGCACAATGGAATGAGCGAAACTATAATGTGACAGACTGAATGATTCTATGTGACATGAAAGCAATTTCTTCGACTCTACTTTGCTAGACTTTTGATTGCTGGATGCTAGAGCAGCTAGATGCCAGAAGATGTCTGGTGCAATTCAGGATCTATTTTCCCACATTCTACAAGCTTTTGGTCAACAAAATTAGCCCTAGCTATAATGATGAGATGATAATATTGCAAGTCAATGCCAAGGTACTCATTCATATGTGTACTACATTGGGTAGCACATTTCTGGATTTATTCTGTCATTTGAACAGCCTTGTTGTGTGTTGGAATGAGAGAAACTAATCTGACTCATTGAATTATTCTGCATGACAGGCATGACAGTCAGTCTGCTTGGCTCAGATATGTCACAGAGATAACTGGCTATAATGATAAGATGATAAGGCTTTGAGTAAACTCCAAGGTACTTGTTGCTATGTCTGGTATATTTCTGGATTTATTGTGTCATTTGAGCAGCCTTAAGCAGACCTTTGTATGTGATTGTGATTGCTAGATGCTAGAGCAGCCAGATGCTAGATTGTATCTGCTGAAACTTTTTTCAATTATGCCAGTGCTACTGATCCTCAGACAGTCTCGACATCCGCAAAAATGGTCAGATATGTGACAGAGATAACCGGCTATAATGATATGATGATAAGGCTTCCAGTCAACTCCAACATACCTCTTCCCATGTGTAGTATATTTCTGATTTATTTTGTCATTTTGGTATCCTCTGAGAGTGGTGTAAATTGTATGTTGGAATGAGAGAAACTAATCTGACTCATTGAATCACTCTGCATGACAGGCATGACAATCTCCTAGACTCTACTTTGTTAGACCAGTGTAGACTGCTAGACGCCAGAATGTGTCAGGCAAAAATCAAAACGTCTGCTCAAAACAAATAGGCATATGCATATTAATATTTTAATCAAATATCAGCCAAATATAATCTGCACTCAGAACAACAGTCACCTCAGATCATATTGCGATCAACTTTCACTTCTTCAAAATTACAAGTCATACTTCTGTCAATGCTTTCATGCTGCATTTATAATCAGTTTCTTTCAATAAGTGAAACAGATAAATTTAAAGATGAAAGTGTCTGATGACTTATATCGTCAAAGTCGTTTTGGTATCATGGAGTCAAAAGTGCATGTCAAATTTCTAATCACAACTAACCACTCGTAGGGTGCATCAGTTGCCCCCAACCTATTCTGATTTTGATGTCTATGTGATATGTGAGGAGGTTGGGTGTCCTGAGCATGCACACCAAATTTCAGGTTGAAATTCCAAAGGGAACAGCCACCTCCAGAGCATTACTTATTTCAATGATATTTCAATGATATTTCAATGAAGCGGAATTACAATATTTTGCAAAATTGTCATAACTCAAGAACCAATGGTTCGAGAGACTTGATAATGGACTCAAAATGTGCGGAATAAATGAGTTTATATTCATTACAATAGTAACTTTGGTCCTGGGACCAATAGTTTTAGAGCAACATCGGAAAAACAGTTTTTTTATTGAATAAGTCTATTTTCGGTTTCAAGCAGAAGTCAGACTGAACAAGATCCATCACCAGAAATGTACACTATGGATACATGAATCCTCTGTGAATGATCTGAGGTAGAAATAATGCAGATAGGATCAATGTTCACTGGGTAGTGCCCAAATTTTAATAAATACCCATTTTTAACATAATTTCCGAGTATAATTGTGTTTTTCTCAAATAACGGAAAAAACGGTTAGCGATAGAGGGATAGTTTTAATTGAAGTGAAAATATGGACATACCGCGGCGCACATTTTGAGCTCAATTCCAAGTCTCTAGGCCAAGTGTTTCCTGAGATATTCAGATTTTTTCGGATAGTCCGATTTTATACAAACATGAGCCTGGAGGTGGCTGTTCCCACCAAAATTATGAGCTGAATTTTTTTTTTTCATGTTTTTATTATCCAGCCTCCAAACATATCACATAGACATCAACATCTGAATAGGTTAGGGGCAACTGATGCACCCTAAATTAACCAGTGTTGACTGAATCTAAGGAAAGAATCTGACAACAAAGATGGTATGGTCTGTCAATGTAAAATGAATCAATCAGCAAGACAATGGCATACATATACCACAGAAAATAGACTGAGACGTAAAACATGCAATGTAAAAAGTAGCTTTTTTAAACAATTTTAAAGGATGAATGTTTGTAAAGTTTTTTCTGTGTGGCGGGACAGGCAGATGAACATGTCATGTATGCATAATGCAGAAAAAAAAAATTGTCTGAAAGAAGACACTAATTGTATAATATATTTCCAATTGTGTGACTGTCAAAACAAAACCATTGAATTCTTCATATGTCAATCAACTTGATTGTTCCATTATATTAATTGTCTGTTCCATTCTATCAAATGTCTGGCTTACATAATTGTGTGAATAAAACAATCCAAGTTGATTTACATTATGATTTATGAACAATACAATTGCCTGGTCGGACAGTCAAAATATTGGAATGTAAATGTGTATTGTGCAATAATGGTTTCAGACAATCTTTTTTCAGTGTGGTGCACATGTTCAACGAATGTATCTCCTGTCAGATGATTTACACAGGAATCTGTCACAATAATGGTTTCAGACAATCTTTTTTCAGTGTAGTGCACATGTTCAACGAATGTATCTCCTGTCAGATGATTTACACAGAAATCTGTCAGAATCGGCCAATCATTCACAAATTTACAATGACAATGAAGCTGGGCTAGATGCTGGCAGCCTTGTACATGTTGTTTGAAATTGTCTGAAAATGTCTTTTGGAAAAATAATTGCATGACATTGTCAGCTTCCTACTTGCATGTCATAACACATTGAATGGCAGCCAAGGATCTAGTCTGCATCATAATATAATGTTTAGAGCCACATATTATAGCAAGAAAGGAAGTCAACATAATGTATTCTAGATGGTAGAAGATGTCTGGTGAATTCAATGGCAACATTTTTGGGCAAGTATCCACACTTTGTATGCAGATTGACTTCTATGCACTGAAAATACAATGCATAATGGTGTACGTGCATAGACAGAAAACAACAATCTGATACTGGATGTCTGGTATGGGTCTAAACTGCTTACATTGAAAAAAGGGCAGAAGCAATTTTAGAGCAGTTCCCAATAAGAAGACGTCTGAAGCAGATGTCAATGTCAGTTGATTGAGTTGAAAGTATTGTGCTCAAGCAACAATTTTGTCAAAATATACAGGCCAACTTTCTTGCTATGACAAGAAAACACATTGAATGCTGATGTGGCACTGAATCATTTAGCATGCCAGTGGCTGGCAGTAGGCTAGCTGGTGTCTGGTGAATACCAAATATGCATTAATGCTAAATCACTTGAATGGCAGTAGAACTTGCAATGCATAAATCAAATTGAACCAAATGGCATTCAGCAACATGGGAATGAAAGTCAGCTGTAAGGCTAGATACCCCCAGAAGTGTCAACTAAAGTGAAATCCAGACTGTATCAGCTGACAGTATCTAAGCGCTCAGGTTTAACTGTCATTTGACTGAAGTAGCTGACTGGCATAAGAATACAATATTTAGCCAGAAATAATAAATTAAATCAATTATTTGTTAATGATTAGGTCAGCAAGAAGTGACATGACACTCATTGTCACATATTGGCATCTGGTAAAATCTAATGACAAAAAATGTTAACAGGAAAACTTGACCAGGATTTCTTCAAAGTTACAGGCTGAATATCTAGCTATGACAAATAAATACACTTGTGCTAATCTGGCATAGGATCAAGTGAACCATTTAGCATGCCAGTCAGCACAGACTAGATGCTGGTACAACCCGGAGGGTCTGGTGAAAATGTGTCTGGTGAACACTGCCACTAGTCCTAGAGGTGGTGCTCAATTGCTCATCTATCTTGAATACAGCTCACATGCACCAACATCAGTTTATTGGCCTTCCTAGATCATACAGATGCACAGTACAGATGCCTACAGATGACCATACCCTCAGTAGCACACAGTATACAATCATTCAGACTGCATCTATATAATTGATTCTTGTTCCCTGGACATTGGTCAGGCTGATCACTGCTCACAAAAAAAGGGACAAAGTGCATAAAAGACTAAGTGCACAAAATATTGCCTCTTTCTTCCTTAAAAGAGCAAACGTTCCAGAAATGCAACAAAGCGTCGTCTGGCATGCATTATTAAGATAACCACATCCCCTCCCAATCAGATGACCATTTAGTAGAAGAACCATAAAATGGAGAGATTTCAAGGTATTCTGGAACGGTGGAACCACTTTACCAAAAGGAACCGAACAGTCAGCAATAGTTACATGACCAAAGAACCTTTCTTTTTAAAATTGATGATGTTGACACGGCAATCAGAGAATAAGTAATATGCAATTTTAGAGCAGTTACCAAGAAGACAATGTCTGAAGCTGATTTCAATGTCAGTTGAAATTATTGTGCTCATACAACCATTTTATCAAAATCTATAGGCCAACTTTCTTGAAATGACAAGAAAACATATTGAATGCTGAGGTGGCACTGAATCATTTAGCATGACGGGACTGGCAGTAGGCTAGCTGATGTCTGGTGCCACTTATAAATTTATAAATACCAAATATTCATTGATGCAGAATCATCTGAATGGCAGTAGAACCAATGCATGCAATCAACTTGGACCATATGGCATTCAGTAACATGAGAATGAAAGTCAGCTGTAAGGCTGGATACTAGCAGATTCTGCAAGTGTTAAATAAAGTTGAAAGTATCTAAGTGCTCAGTTGGGCTCAGCTGTCATTTGATCGAAGTAGCTGTCTGGCATTGGAATACAACGAGTGCAAATTCGGCTCCGCAGTCTGCATGTCAGAATGACACTCAGCACAAGCTAGATGCTACCGGTTGAACCTTGTTTTACATGTGACATGTAACATGTCATGTGAACCAACGTCTGGTGACTACCACATGGCATCCTATCTTTTATTTGACTCTCAATTAAAAGTTTGCATGTTGATATTATAATTCATGAGATTTAGCCATGTTATTTATTAATTGATTGTTAATGATTAGGTCAGCAAAAAACTCATGCCACTCATTGTCACGTATTGGTATCTGGTGAAATCTGATGACAGTCAATGTCGACCTGGGCATAACTTGATCAACGTTCCATGCTGAATATCTAGCAATGATAAATAAATACCAGGGCTAATCTGGCAATGAATCATTTAGCATGCCAGTCAGCACAGACTAGATGCTAGTACAACCCGGTGGGTCTGGTGAAAACGTGTGTCTGGTGAACACTGCCACTAGTCCGAGAAGTGGTGCTCAATGGCTCATCTATCTTGAATACAGCTCACATGCACCAACATCAGTTTATTGGCCCTGCTATGTATATCATATAGATCTATGCATAATAGAGATGCCTACAGATGACCATACCCTCAGTAGCACACAGTATACAATCATTCAGACTGCATATACATAATTGATTCATGTTCCATGGACACTGGTCAGGCTGAACACTGCTCACAGAAAAAGGGACAAAGTGCATAAAAGACAAAGTGCACAAAATATTGCCTTTTTATACCCCTTCCTTAAAAGAGCAAACGTTCCAGAAAAGCAGCTAAGTGTCGTCTAGGCTGAATTATTAAGACTACCACATCCCCTCCAAATCAGATGACCATTCAGTACAAGAACCATAAAGTGGAAAGCTTTCAAGGTATTCTGGAACAGTGGAACCACTTTACCAAAAGGAACCGAACAGTCAGCAGTAGTTTCACGACCAAAGAAGATTTCTCATTATAGTTAATGATGTTGATGTGGCAATAAGAGAATAAGTAAGTATAAGTTTATGCATTTGGTTGTACCCTTCCTATATCAACAGTTAATCTCACCCCTGCACATCAACCATTCTTCCTCTACGCATTAAGGGGGTGTTATTGAACAAATAACCATTTCAGTGTTGTTTTTAAATTTAAAAATTCACCTCAACGAAAGTTCACACATTCAGAACAATTTCCACCAAAAATATAATGTTTATCAATGACTAGTAGCAATATTTCATACCAACAGTCCAACACATCCTGAAAGCTCACTAGACCTGTCCAATAACTATAACACACCACAAATTCGAATTTAAACTGTTGTTGCACGAAACAGTAATCATTCTGGGGATTTTTTTCATCAGTTTTTTGTGGCACTTAGTTGATTAAAGAGGTGTTAGGAGCAGACCACAACCTCCTATACTTATAGCCAAATCTATTTTGGAGTGTAGACAATTAAATGTTGTAGTCCAGTGGGAAATTAATTCAAACAGCATCATGGAAAAGATGAAAGAGAATTAAGAGGTTAAACAAAGGTTAATGCATGAATTCCCAGGCCTAATTCCCACAGACCCCAACAATAGACTCAGAGGGATGAAAACAATAGAAGTTTAGATAAAACATCACTCGCAACATGAGATGATATCAGTATCCTCCAGGTCCAGCTGTATGAAGAGGAATTATAAACCTGAGATGCAGTAGGGTTAAACTAATGACATCCATTTTAGCCATTAGCAACCATAGCAATGACATTGACCCAACAGAAACCAAGTCATGTTTTGGGCCAATGAAAATTATAAATTAACAATTTTGAAAGAAAACTAAACACGAAAATGGGAAAACAGAATATACTTCAAGTTGAAATCACGTGATGATAAAACATACTTTACCGAGTATCCTTAATTATACCATTCGACACCTCTGTCAGCCAATCACATTACAGTATTTCACTGCAATAAAACCCATATTCTTTGTTGTCCAGTTATCCTCCCATGGGAGAATAATAAGTGAAGCTGTGAAAAACCCACAGCAACAAATGACAAGTTTCAGTTTTGTCTTATGGTATAAGCCGGTTATTCACCGCGGGATCGGCAATATGTGTTTATCACAGCTCGGGCTAACGCCCTCGCTGGATAAATCACATATTGCCTCTCCCTAGGTAAATAACCTATACTAATATCAGAAAGGCAAACACACTTTTTTTTAATTTTCATTTTCATCAAGTAATTTGGTTGAACACTTAAAATACAGCGAGAGAGAGAAAGAAAGAAGGAAAGCAAGACAGAAAAAAGCAAGGAGAGAAAGAAGCAAATCGAGACAGAAAGAAGGAAAGAAAGAAGGAAAGAAAGAAGGAAAGAAAGAAGGAAGAAAGAAAGAGAGAAAGAAGCAAATCATGACAGAAAGAAAGAAAGAAGGAAGGAAAGAAGGAAAGAAAGAAGGAAGAAAGAAAGAAAGTCATCAATGTAAAGGAACTTTCAAAACATTGTCATGTGTCTCTATGGCTCCATCTTTCATGGTTGTCACTATTTAACTTGCAACCTTGGTTGTAATTAGTCAGCCATTCATGTAAGGTTATTAGCTCACTCAATTAGACAGCTGAATAAGCAGAGGACTAAAGCCTTTGGTAAAGGCCACAATCCATGTAATGTTAATCCAATGTTGAAGAAATAATCTGCTACAACAATACCGATTTGTCACAACACTGCTAATTCGTCACATCACTATCGTCGAGGCAAAATAGGTTGACAGATAAGAGTAATAGATAGACAGATAGATAGAAATAGAATAGATAGATAGATAGATATATAGATAGATAGATAGATAGATAGATGGATGGATGGATGGATGGATGGATGGATGGATAGATACATAGATAGATAGATAGTGCTGTCCTTTAACACAAGATTTTGGTTTCATGAGGTCAAAATTTTTCAATGATATAAATTATGAGATGGGACACATATTATATTACAGCCAAACACTTTGATATAGAATTAGAGTTGACCATGGCACTGTGAAAATGGCACTGTGTGTGTCATCATGCTGATGATTTGTCATGATCAAACCCAATACTTTCAATGTTAATTTTAAGGAGACTTATCCCAATTGTTGGTGACGGCCAAACGAAAGGATTATGCATCTGATTTTCACTCTAGAATCCATTATGAGAAGTCAAATGGCTTTCGTTTGATCATGACTAATCAAACAGCCTATATGCTTCCCATGTTGAAAGTACAGAAGACGACACTTCATCAGCTATCATGAGTCACAAAGTGCCATTTTCACAGTGTCAAAGTCCACTCTAATTCTATATCAAAGTGTTTGGCTGTAAGTAAAAATCCTCAGACATTTCCAAACAAGAAAATTTGTAAATGACCAGAATTATAGTCAATAAACACATACGGAGACGAAACTGCCAATTTGAAAAAGTCTGAAACAAACTACTTGTATCTAGATGTTGTTCATGAAGCTCAATTCTCAACAAAAACAATCAAATCAAGGACATTCAGCTTGGCCACCAAGCCGTGTTTTTTCACAGCATTAGTAATTTGGTCTTTCTGTCTCTCATTAAGTGCAAAATGCTTAATTACTTTGTGCAGAAGAGATACAAATCATATAACGCAAGCACAGCTAAGCAGTTTTATAAAACAAGGGGTCTTTGAATACGAATGTCACTGTATCAGTATACTTTTTTTCAAAATCCACAATAGCAAGAGAGAATGCTCTAAGGATTACGAATGGATAATATCAACGGTTCAAGAATCAAGAGGGTTTTTTCTTCTTCTTTTCCAAAAGAAATAGAAAAGCAAAGGACCAGAATTCTGACCTAAGCCTCAGTTCGAGTAGCTTCTCAGTTGCTGGGCTGTGGGACTTAAAGAGTACTTTACTTGATACTACTGAGACTATTTGAGCAGCCCTATGCCATAAGTAGTCTGTAGTTGCACTGTAAAGCAAGTAATCAAACAGCATCAATGACTTTTGTTGCTGTCATTACAAAACTGAGGCATGCGTAGGCCTATCCTTTCCGTTATTAACTATAGACAACCATCATAGTAACACTGACCATGACTGGTAACTATCATGCACTGAAGAGCCATGCAGCAGGCCTACTCAATGGGTGTCTCAGTCTGCATGGTGTTAGTGTCACTGCAAAACTATGGTCTTTTTGACCCATCACAGGTCTGCTGTTGACTGACACTATGTGACTCTGTCTCCTGACTGGAAGATGGATCAATTTCCTTTTGCAACTAAATATGGAAACAACAGCCAAAAGAAGAAGGAAAGCAGAAGGACCAATATCCGAGGCAGATCTACAGCAATGTCCCTGCATGTATGGTTTGCATTAGAGAGAGAGTGTGAGAGGAAAGTATTGTACTGTGTATCAATGTCTGTGCATTGATACAAATGCATTGGAATAGACAGGACTACCATAGCAGACAGTATATATTTGCATTTTGCAAATATTTTACTGAAAACGACTAGATAGATAGATAGACAGATAGATAGACAGATAAATAGATAGCTAGATAGATTTAGTTGACAAGCACAGACTGATAGAAAGGGCCACCAATTTAACATATATCTGAACGACAACCAGTTGGGATTTTGCTAATGACGGTTCACTGAAAATTTGGTTCCCCATCCGGGGTTTGATCCCAGAGGAGGAAAAGACATTCAGCAGAGCAAGCAGGAACCTTATTAACCACTCTGCCAACCAGATGCTTCAATGTTACTGTTCAAAACAAAAATACCTTATAATGTAATAATGCATATTGGAGAAGGTAAAGGTATCCGAAGAATAATTATTCCCACAGTATTTAATACAGCATTCTACTACGCAAGTTAAAGAGAATCATTTTTGTTAACAATTTTCTCTTCAGTCAATATGTACATATACAGAAAAAAAAACCCCAGTTATCTTCAAAATGTCCCAATGCCTCTGTGAAGTCATATAATCAAATACACTTAGCCTAAAGCAAATGCCTTATATATCACAATTATATAATGAAATAAATGACGGCCATTTATAATGCATTTATCGTTTGAAGAATAAACGCATTTAAATCATTAAAGCAATCAGAATGGAAAAACCAGATCCAAATGAAATTCATTGGTTTGTGTGGTTCTGGTAACGTCCTACCATGCTCCATTTTTCATTAACTTAATGAGCTGTCTCTGAGAAAATCAGGCAGATAGCCATATATGTGTCCGGATGGCCCGACTCGGATTTTGATAAAATTTTCACCAAATGACCTTCAAATAGATTAACGAGGACTGGTGAAGTCCGTTTTGTCATCGGACAAATTTTTCCATGCTATTGGGCCTATTCAAAAATAGATGTCAAAACTGCCTAAAATATATTTAAATTAAAATATATAGTAAAAATGCCCAACTTTGACGATGTAATTCTCAAATCCGGGCGCGTCGTTTGAAAAAGTGACCATGGGGCATCTTCAGGTATGCCTTGAACCTCCAAAAACCAATGTCCGCCCGGTGGAACTTTTCCGTATATTTTTGTAATTGACACAATAAAAAACACAAAGACGGACGATTTTGAGGCAAAATGACGGAACCACAAAATTCAAAATTTTTCATATCTCAGCTAATAATACCTCTATTTCAACAAATAAAGTGTCAATTCCTATGTTTTTAGACATGGGGAACTGATTTATGGGGTTATTTTGATCATCAAAGGTCAAGGTCACCACGAAATGGCAAGGTCAAACACCAAAAAATCCAAAAATTGCAGTTTTTGGCATCTAACACCCTCCAAAATACCCGAATCATGTAATATTGCCAATAATATGATGCATAACTATAGGATAGGTTATATTCATCAAGTAGAAAAAGGAATTATCCTTAAATATTATGCATACACAGCACAGCTCCTGTCAAAATGCGGATAATTCTGAATTCTGACGACAACAAAAATCATGAATCGATGACGTAGATCAGGTCCTGATGTATATGTTAATAATATCTGTTCATTCATACATTTTGAGAAAGCTTAAACACCAAGGATTCTAAAAACTGGTATTTCCATTTATTATTATAATATGGCTATGACGGCCATCTTGGAGTTTCCCAAAATGGCCATCCGAAATACTTTTTTGCTCATATCATCAGATCTATTTGAGCTAGAGTGATGATTTTTGGGTCAAATTGTTTGTATTCAGGGCAGGGATATTCAGTACTTTTTCCCCTTACACTGCTAGTGGACTATTATCCACAAATTGACATAAGCACTTTAATTTGCTGGGGAAAATATTGTCAAATGAAAAAGTCATTCGAGGATACATTCTGTGTTCCTGATGTACCAAAAGGAATTCAGAGCTTTTGAAATCAATGTAATGTGTGCTGCTTGTATTAAGATAGCTTTGTTAGCCATATAGTATTATTGGTGTTATGTAACATGATTGGACGATAAGGAGGACAGAATGATTTATGTTTTTAAGAAACTGAGCCAATTATAATAAGAAATTGATGATAATTGTGTAAATTGAAGTTCAACAATGCACAATGAAGCTTCATCAACTGTCTTTTTTCCCTGTGGCATATTACTGAGTGTCAGTGAAGTACCTGGTGTCTTTCAGGCAGGCTACAGTGACTTGCACATCACTGACACTATTTTTGGAAGATTTTTCAACTCATACTTAGTACAGATTATTAATTACAACCTGCTTTTTAAATGGTAGGTCGGATATATTAGGGACTCCTTACATAATACGGTAATACAGTGGAGCTATTGAACTTTTCTGAATATAAGTGGATAGATAGATAGATATATATAGACAGACAGATAGACAGATAGATAGATAGACATTGATACAAGGGCGGCCAATTTAACCTCTCATCCTGATAACATCCAGTTCTGCTGGGATTTTGCTCATGAAGATCCACAGAAAATTTTCGGTTCCCCACCCGGGGCTCGAACCCATGCGGGCAAAGACCTTCAGTAGAGCACTCGGCAACTCGATCAACCGCCTGGCAGTGACAAACTGCTAAAACTTTCTTTTTATAAAGAGATCATCACACAATCTTCTGTAAAGTGAATATGATATATGCGTTTTTGCAATAATTATGGCTTAGTTTAAAACTAAGAGCGATTGAGTGACCCTGGCCAGTGCTATTCTCCATCGTCTATTCTTCATTCTAGTTTCTATTCACTTCAGACTTGTGTTGCTGCCACGTTTTCTGACTTTCTTGTAGGTAGCTGTTTAGCATTCACACGTACCTCGTGTAAATCTTCTCCCTATAAATACACAGTGCGCCAATCTAGTGCGTCACATTTATTAAACAGGTTATTTTAATCCTTCATACCCAAATTTTATTAAAAGTCAAATATTTAGAATCACCAAAAACAACAACAGAAAACCCGACATCATAATGGAACTGAACAGGTGTGACACCAACAGGTAACTTGACATGTTTTCAACTGTTATTATAGTACTTATGTTATATCTGATTTCATATTAAAAAAAATAATTGAACAGCAAATTTTCAAATTTCTCATGAGTTGTACATTTACCAACATTTATGGTAATTAAACACATGTATATTAAGTGTTTGAAATTGATCAGACTGTTGGTTAAAATTGTAATAAATGTATTCCATCATGTCCGCATATTAAGTTGTAGTTATTTATAAATTAATTTAGGAAAATTTGCCTTTGGTGTCTTTTTTCATAAACATATAAATACACAAAACTGTAAAGGAGCTTCGTGTAAGTTGAACAGGTGGCTGAATGGTAAAATTCCATTTTTTGGATGCATGAATTCTCATCTGATGAGATGTAAATATATTGAATTATAGAGGGCATTTCTTGAGGCCTGTGGGAAGGGATACGATACGATACGATACGATACGATAAGAATTTATTATCATGTAGTACATGAAATTTGTTTTGACATTACGTGCAAACGATAAAACAAAACAAATAATCAAATAAATACATGAAACAACAATAGTGTGATAATAATAATAATAATACAAGTTACTGGTTATTAAAAAATCGAATACTAGCTGGAACAAAAGACATATTATACCTGACAGTTCTGGTTGGATTTGCTCTTAATCTTATGCCGGATCTTAGGAGGCAATACATATGGTGTAAAGGATTGTTCACATCTGATCTTATAACCTTAGTTCTTTGAGTAACATAAAATTTATATAAATATTCCAGAGTTTTGCTTACATTAACACCATGTTTGTTAGCATGTTTAATAATCCTGTACAATTTCTTTTTTGATGCTACAGTACAATTGCCAAACCAAACGGCAATACCAAAGCTAATCACGGATTCAATTACAGATGTACATGTATAAAATAAGTACATTATTGTTGTATCAACTTTTAGATGGTAAAGTTTCCTCAGAAAATAAAGTCTGGAATTTGCCTTTTTGTAAATGACATTAACATTTTCTTCAAAGGAGAGCTTATTGTAAATAGCTGCCAATTTTTTCATCAATGACAAGGGCAGTTCACTTATTTATCAAAGATTTTGAGTTTTTGACCCATATGTAACTGTTGGTAGAGCAAAGAAAATAGGCAGCCATTTGTATCCACTTGCCTCAAATATGATCCTTTATGACCCTGAATATTTTCTCATTGGATGAGCACCCTTGTTTTTACAAGTAGTTTGGTTGAGGATGTTTAGCGTTGTCCCAATGGCAAAGAATAACCCTTTCACTTGGGCTACTTACAGACAGCACTGTAACCTTTTATACTCATATAGGTTTCTTTGAAAAAGACAGTCAAAGGCAAATAATCCAAATAAAGAACTGCAACTCTATATATGTCCACACAAGGTGCATTGATGGCAATCAACTCATATTTTTGTGTTTAAGAAACATGTATTGCTGATGAGATATGTGAAAATTTGTTTTTCATTGGTTTTTTTAAAAAGAAAGTTATAGAATCATGTTTTACTCATAATATGAACAGAATTATGAAAATGTTAATAAATCAAATACAGATTTCATTAAAACCCAAAAATTAAGAAAATATGTAAAATAATTTTTGGTGTCATACATGTTCCTTTCAATATGATATAAGTTCTTCTGGTTTTTTTTATTTGTGTATCTGAAAGTTTGATTTTTAATTAAAGTTGGAAATTTGGGTATTAAGGATAAGTGAATAAAAACATTAATTCTATTGATATGACCATTAAGTTAATACATAAACAAAAGGTTTTAGCAATTTTATCATTGCCACTTATATTCGAAGTAGTTGAATAGCAAAATATGAGTTGAAATATATTCTAAAACAGTGTGAGTGATGCACAAGTCAGTATCCTAAAGGAAACAAGACACTGCCACTAAGTATTATGCCACAGGAAAAAGAAGAAAGTTGATGAAGCTTCATTGCGCATTGTTGAACTTCAGTTTACAATTTGTTATTATAATTGGCTCAGTTTCTTAAAAACATAAACAAATTCTGTCCTCCTTACCAACCATGCCTGTTACATAACACCAATAATACTATATGGCTAACGAAGCTATCTTAATACAAGCAGAGCAGCACACATTGTATTGATTTCAAAAGCTCTGAATTGCTTTTGGTACATCAGGAACGCGGAATGTATCTTCAAACGACTATTTCATTTGACAATATTTTCCCCAGCAAATTAAAGTGCTTATGTTAATTTGTGGATAACAGCCCACTAGCAGTGTAAGGGGAAAAAGTACTGAATATCCCTGCCCTGAATACAAACAATTTGACCCAAAAATCATCACTCTAGCTCAAATAGATCTGATGATATGAGCAAAAAAGTATTTCGGATGGCCATTTTGGGAAACTCCAAGATGGCTGCCATAGCCCATATAATGATAAATGGAAATACCAGTTTTTAGAATCCTTGGTGTTTAAGCTTTCTCAAAATGTATGGATGAACAGATACAATTAATATATACATCAGGACCTGATCTACGTCATCGATTCATGATTTTTGTTATCGTTAGAATTCAGAATTATCCGTATTTTGACAGGAGCTGTGCTGTGTATGCATAATATTTAAGGATAATTCCTTTTTCCAGTTGATGAATATAACCTATCCTATAGTTATGCATCATATTATTGGCAATATTACATGATTGAGGTATTTTGGAGGGTGTTAGATGCCAAAAACTGCAATTTTTGGATTTTTTGGTTACACGAAGCTCCTTTACAGTTTTGTGTATTTATATGTTTATGAAAAAAGACACCAAAGGCAAATTTTCCTAAATTAATTTATAAATAACTACAACTTAATATGCGGACATGATGGAATACATTTATTACAATTTTAACCAACAGTCTGATCAATTTCAAACACTTAATATACATGTGTTTAATTACCATAAATGTTGGTAAATGTACAACTCATGAGAAATTTGAAAATTTGCTGTTCAATTATTTTTTTTAATATGAAATCAGATATAACATAAGTACTATAATAACAGTTGAAAACATGTCAAGTTACCTGTTGGTGTCACACCTGTTCAGTTCCATTATGATGTCGGGTTTTCTGTTGTTGTTTTTGGTGATTCTAAATATTTGACTTTTAATAAAATTTGGGTATGAAGGATTAAAATAACCTGTTTAATAAATGTGACGCACTAGATTGGCGCACTGTGTATTTATAGGGAGAAGATTTACACGAGGTATGTGTGAATGCTAAACAACTACAACAAGAAAGTCAGAAAACGTGGCAGCAACACAAGTCTGAAGTGAATAGAAACTAGAATGAAGAATAGACGATGGAGAATAGCACTGGCCAGGGTCACTCAATCGCTCTTAGTTTTAAACTAAGCCATAATTATTGCAAAAACGCATATATCATATTCACTTTACAGAAGATTGTGTGATGATCTCTTTATAAAAAGAAAGTTTTAGCAGTTTGTCACTGCCAGGCGGTTGATCGAGTTGCCGAGTGCTCTACTGAAGGTCTTTGCCCGCATGGGTTCGAGCCCCGGGTGGGGAACCGAAAATTTTCTGTGGATCTTCATGAGCAAAAATCACAGCAGAACTGGATGTTATCAGGATGAGAGGTTAAATTGGCCGCCCTTGTATCAATGTCTATCTATCTATCTGTCTATCTGTCTGTCTATATATATCTATCTATCTATCCACTTATATTCAGAAAAGTTCAATAGCTCCACTGTATTACCGTATTATGTAAGGAGTCCCTAATATATCCGACCTACCATTTAAAAAGCAGGTTGTAATTAATAATCTGTACTAAGTATGAGTTGAAAAATCTTCCAAAAATAGTGTCAGTGATGTGCAAGTCACTGTAGCCTGCCTGAAAGACACCAGGTACTTCACTGACACTCAGTAATATGCCACAGGAAAAAAAGACAGTTGATGAAGCTTCATTGTGCATTGTTGAACTTCAATTTACACAATTATCATCAATTTCTTATTATAATTGGCTCAGTTTCTTAAAAACATAAATCATTCTGTCCTCCTTATCGTCCAATCATGTTACATAACACCAATAATACTATATGGCTAACAAAGCTATCTTAATACAAGCAGCACACATTACATTGATTTCAAAAGCTCTGAATTCCTTTTGGTACATCAGGAACACAGAATGTATCCTCGAATGACTTTTTCATTTGACAATATTTTCCCCAGCAAATTAAAGTGCTTATGTCAATTTGTGGATAATAGTCCACTAGCAGTGTAAGGGGAAAAAGTACTGAATATCCCTGCCCTGAATACAAACAATTTGACCCAAAAATCATCACTCTAGCTCAAATAGATCTGATGATATGAGCAAAAAAGTATTTCGGATGGCCATTTTGGGAAACTCCAAGATGGCCGTCATAGCCATATTATAATAATAAATGGAAATACCAGTTTTTAGAATCCTTGGTATTTAAGCTTTCTCAAAATGTATGAATGAACAGATATTATTAACATATACATCAGGACCTGATCTACGTCATCGATTCATGATTTTTGTTGTCGTCAGAATTCAGAATTATCCGCATTTTGACAGGAGCTGTGCTGTGTATGCATAATATTTAAGGATAATTCCTTTTTCTACTTGATGAATATAACCTATCCTATAGTTATGCATCATATTATTGGCAATATTACATGATTCGGGTATTTTGGAGGGATGTTTGACCTTGCCATTTCGTGGTGACCTTGACCTTTGATGATCAAAATAACCCCATAAATCAGTTCCCCATGTCTAAAAACATAGGAATTGACACTTTATTTGTTGAAATAGAGGTATTATTAGCTGAGATATGAAAAATTTTGAATTTTGTGGTTCCGTCATTTTGCCTCAAAATCGTCCGTCTTTGTGTTTTTTATTGTGTCAATTACAAAAATATACGGAAAAGTTCCACCGGGCGGACATTGGTTTTTGGAGGTTCAAGGCATACCTGAAGATGCCCCATGGTCACTTTTTCAAACGACGCGCCCGGATTTGAGAATTACATCGTCAAAGTTGGGCATTTTTACTATATATTTTAATTTAAATATATTTTAGGCAGTTTTGACATCTATTTTTGAATAGGCCCAATAGCATGGAAAAATTTGTCCGATGACAAAACGGACTTCACCAGTCCTCGTTAATCTATTTGAAGGTCATTTGGTGAAAATTTCATCAAAATCCGAGTCGGGCCATCCGGACACCCCCGCCTGATTTTCTCAGACACAGCTGATTAAATGGGGATCGATAACTTGATTTACTATGCAATACCATCTCGCATTTGTTGCTAAGCAAACAAAAAGCAAAGTGCAAAATGATGAAGGGCAGTTCTGAGTCATGCCCTACTGCGGCTCTTTTTATCAGTAATGGCCAAGTGCTGCCACAGTGCATTTGTGACGCTAGATGCTATGGATGTACAATATAGAGCCACATATGATGAGTTTGAATATTATACACAACACTGGTAAATTAGACAGATAAATAGGTGGACAATTAGGCCTAGGTAGGCATGAATAGATAAAATCCTCAGTATGTAGATCTTGAAAGTAATATGTAGAGCTGTAGTTGACTGGCCAATAGACACAAAATAATAGACAGAGCAGAGCAATAAATAGAGTAATATTTTGAATGAGCAATAGATAGAGCTATAAGAGTCCACATCTAAAGGTAACCAAGATAGACAAAGCTTTTGTCATGGATTGATCAATAGACACGGTTAGAGCTATAGATAGACAGATAAGATACATGCAGATGACACAACCAGATACCAAAACCAACGAAAACAATGTCTTCCATAGGCATGGGGCCCTCAAACTGTTTAATTATTGAAGATGTCAAATGCAGAAGCATGTCGATGTGAATAGTTCTGTTGTTGCAAAGTGGATGAATTGAGTTTCGGTACAAGCATCAATTAAAACTTTGTTCAGTTCGAAATATGGCATTTTTGAACTCCCTAACATTACAGGCTCATGCTGTCACATGCTTGAAATCAAAGCTTTCAGAATTTCAAAAAAGCATTGTTTCAGTTGGAATGTTGAATTCGATGTTCTGTAATGATTCTTCGAGTGTGTCCCCTTGCTGTAGATTGCAATGGGTTAACTGCCAACACACAGAATCCTGGCATTGTCCCTGGCATTGTCATTCTGCAGATGCACCATGATACTCCTGCCAAGCCCAGCACCCTGGCCAAATTACAATCTTCAATCCATTAACCTTATGTAGACAACTTGCAAATTTCTATGCATTTGCCTCCAACAGGCTCTGGTCCAAAGTTTGGGCTGGTTGTAGGCCAACATCAACTCTCTAAAAGTACTACTGATTCTCTTTGGCAACTATATATAATTTATAGTAGGCCCAGTGGCTCTGACACTTGATAGATCCCAAATATATAGGAGGGTTTGAGTTCAACTCCCAGGCTAGGAAGTTAATGAAGCTATTATAGTCATAACATATAATATATTTTATAGATCTTAGACTGGCTGCCTCTGCCAAGCTCTGGTATATGCGCTATGAAATATTAACTTGAAGCAAGATTTTAAAATCAATAATGAAGAAATAGATGACAAATATCAATACATGTCAAATCATGAAAAAAGTAGAAGAGAAGATTCAACAGATGAATGCACCAACAATTTCATTCTGCAATATTGTATTTTTACACGAATGGCCAATAAAGAAGTCTAGTCTTAGTCTAATACAAAATGTTACTGTTTAAGCCCTGCACATCCGTTTCTACCACTGCCTGGTGATTACTTGCATATGTTGATAATGTACAAAACTCTCTTTGATAGCATTTAGCAACTATTGGAATTTATGTAGGCCTATCCAAGAATATCCCAAGACCCAGTCTGTTTGAAACATATACCTACACCCATTCTGCGTTATCATTCAGCAGAACTCCCAGAAAAGCATTAGCCAGATTCAGAATTGGTCCAAACAATCCATACAGCTTTTTATCATTTATTCGCTGATAAGATGCTCTCTGATATGTGATTTCTAGTGTTCTGGGAATACAATATACAGCCACATTGACTCAATCCCACACACACAGATATCCGATGCAATCAACAGTGATAGTTCAAATGCAAAACAAGTATTGTATGAATGACATTTGCTTGTCTTCAGAACATAGCACTAATTTTTTTATCTACACAATAGTACACATTAGACTTACAAAGTTCTGGTATATAGCCAACCACCCAACGTCAAATGGCCTGTTGCATGCTACAAGCAGTGATTATACACTGCACAGTAACGCACATAATGTCACACTTACACAAAAAAAGAAGGAGAAATGACCTGGCAACAGCCAATTACTAGCAGCTGCAAATGAGCATAAATACCCACAAAAAAGGGGAAGGCAAACCAGAAAAGGGATAAAAAAGCAGAAACCTGATTGATAGAAGTGCAAGATTGCATGGCTCAGTAGTATGGAGTGTTTTCCGTGACTCGGGCAGTTTCAACAGTCCTAATCTGTTACCTACATCCGCCAGCACAGGAACAACACAAGGATGGCTCACTGAGAAAATGGTGCTCACACAAATTGCTTTACGACCTCATGAGGCCTCAAAAAGGTTACAAGATACTGCTGACAAGTGAAAATCAACTACAGGTGACAATCCATATATTTTGATTTTTTTAAAGGGACCTTATATATGATGTACTGGTTATAATATTAATATGTGATCACTGATTACATGGCACCTCATGTACAGACCTCGTATTATGCCCCAAAAGCCGTATATCAGCCCCAAGGATCATGTATTGGCGTGACCCCGAGGACCTATACATGGTCAGATAGAGTGTTTATCAGCCCTATCATGGTAAAAGTACATATTTTGACATGGCATTTTACACATTGGCCCCTGTATTGTGCCCAAAACACAAAGTGAGCCATGTATCAGTCCCGACAAACATCAGACTGACCCCAGTCCTTTCGTTGCTGAACAGCGCTGGCTGTGAAGAGACAGGCAGAATTCATGGTCATGCAAGAGTAAATTCAGTTCTTTCATCTTTAAACTCCCAACTTTGGGCCTCTGTTTCTGGTATTCATACTCATGATATTCTAAAACAAACTATACCATGTGACAATAGAGGCTTTAGTGTGCCTACTTCAACTTTCAGGGCAGTTGTTGCATCTGTGGCAGCTCACTGCTGTTGCCACTTGGGTATGTATAAGGATTACAATCACTCAATAAATGTTAAGTATGAACTCTGTGTGCAGAGTAGATAAGCATAGGTTATTCACCAGAATAGAGGGAATATGTGATTTATCGCACCTGGAACACAATTTTAAGTCAACAATTTTTTCCAAAACAACCCAATGGAATTTCGTAGATGAAAAATAACTTAAGGTTTCGTATTTGATAAGGAGTCCTGACCCAGTTTTTTAAAATAGCTTTTGTCATGAATGCTTACAAGAGCATAGTCAGCTAACAACAATACCTGAGAACTAGCTCCATATGGCTGGATTACTCAATAATTTAACAAATTCATGTCTCGTTCAGATTTGCAGTGCTACGCAAGTGTGCTCAATATACGGGCAGTCTACATTGATACTATGCAAACTTGTGCTAACAATTACAATGTCACAATTACGAAATAATGATTGATCAACATCTAAAGTAAAATTAAAAAATACAGATTTTTCCCCTTTGAAATTCTAGTATCAAAATTGTTTCCAATATTCAAGGTAATTATTCTGTTGTTTTTTTTCACAAACAAACCTGCAACTGCACACAATTTCGAGCTGCAAGAAATCTGAGCAAAAAAGGCCTTGGGAAGGAGGCGGGCGACCAGCCGCATCTCAAATTGACCTTATTCAGTCATTCCCTCGAGGAACTCCAAACACAGTGAACAGAAAGGTCAGTCTGGAAGTTCCTTTTTTTGAAGCAACAAGCCATATATATACAGAATTAAAAAAGGCTTGACCAAAAAGAAGTTGTTTTCACATTTGAGAGCTTTTCCAGTTTACAATCTTCTTACCTCCTGCAAATGCCTGCATGAACTATATTTCAAATATTGGAGAATATGAGAGAAACTAATGTGACTCATTGAATTATTCTGCATGCCAATCGCCCAGGCTCCGCTTTGTTGGAAGTTTGAATGTGATTGCTGGACGCTAGATAGATACTAGAAGGACCCTAGACAATGGCTTGGTGAATTCAAGGACTATTTTCTGTCAGACATAGATACTTGGCTATAATGTTAAACCTGTTGTGTCATTCTAAAGCACTTGACAGTCATGGTGTAAATTGTATGCTGGGAATAGGGGGATTAATCTGACCCATTGAATCACTCTACATGACAAGCATGACAATCTCCTCAACTCTGCTTTGTTAGACAGGTGTAGACCGCTAGACGCCAAATTGTGTCAGGCAGAAATCAAAGCGTCTGCTCAAAACAATTAGGCATATATTAAAATTTTAATCAAATATCACCTAAATATAATCTGCAGTTCTGCACTCAGAACGACAGTCACCTCAGATCATATTGCGATTATCTGTCACTCTGTCAAAATTATAAGTCATATTTCTGTCAATGCTTTCATGCTGCATTTATAATCTGTTTCTTTCAGATTAATTTGAAGATCAAAGTGTCAGATGATATATATCGACTAAGTCTTTTTGGAATCTTGGAATCAAAAGAGAATGTCAAATTTCCAATCACACCTAACCGGTATTGACTGAATCTATCAATGTCACAATGAATCATTCAGCAAGACAATGGCATATAATGCCATACATATACCACAGGAAATAGAATGAGACGTAAAGCATGCAATATAAAAAGCAGCTTTTTTTAAACAATGTTAAGGGATGAATGCTTGTTGAGTTTTTCAGTGGTGGGACAAGCATGCAGAATTGCAGATGTACGCACTGTAAAGAAGAAGATTGACTGAAACAAGAAAATAATTGTATGATATAATTTGATATATGCCCAATCTTTTTATTGACTAAACAAAACCATTGAATTCGTCATATGTAAATCAACTTGATTGTTCCATTATATTCATTGTCTGTTCCAATCTACTAACTGTCTGGTTTAGATAATCGTATGAATAAAACAAGTAGATTGAGATTATGAAAAATACATTACCTGGTTACTGGTTAGACAGTCAAAATACTGGACATATACAATAATTATAAATGCATTGTGTAATAATGGCTGTTTCAGACAATCTTTTTTCAGTGCAGTGCTGAACCGCTCATCTGGTACATGGTCGTATGTTTGCAATATGAATGTATCTCTTGCAAGATGATTTAGGCCTACACAGGAGTCTTGTCAGAATCGTCCAATCATTCAGAAATTTACAATGCCAATGAAGCCGGGCTAGCTGCTGGCAGCCTTGTACATGTTGTCTGGTGAAATCCACTGAAAATGTCTTTCGGAAAAATGATTGCACGACATTGGCAGCTTCCGACTTGCATGTCACAACACATTGAATGACAGCCAAGGAATCTAGTATGCATCATAATATGAAGTTTAGAGCTACATATTTTAGCAAGAAAGGAAGTCAACATAATTTTCTAGATGGTAGTAGATGTCTGGTGAATTCAATGGACAACTGTCCAGTTGTATGCAGATTGACTTCTACAATGTACGCACAGAAAATACCAAGCATAATGGTGTAGACAGTATTCAACAAGGGATCTAATCTGATACTAGATTTCTGGTATGGGTCTAAATTGCTTGCGTTGAGAAAAGGCCACATGTAATTTTAGAGCAGTTCCCAAGAAGAAGATGTCTGAAGCAGATGTCAATGTCAGTTGATTGAGTTGGAATTATTGTGCTCAAGCAACAATTTTGTCAAAATATACAGGCCAACTTTCTTGCTATGACAAGAAAACACATTGAATGCTGATGTGGCACTGAATCATTCAGCATGCCAGTGACTGGCAGTAGGATAGCTGGTGTCTGGTGCCACTTATAAATACCAAATATGCATTGATGCTGAATCACTTGAATGGCAGTAGAACTTGCAATGCATAAATCAAATTGAACCAAATGGCATTCAGTGACATGAGAATGAAAGTAAGCTGTAAGACTAGATACCCACAGAACCTGCAAGTGTCAACTAAAGTGAAATCCAGACAGTATCAGCTGACAGTATCTAAGCTCTCAGGCTTAACTGTCATTTGATCGAATTAGCTGCCTGGCACAAGAATACAATATTTAGCCAGAAATAATA
Organism: Platynereis dumerilii; assembly: GCA_026936325.1. NCBI lineage: Eukaryota > Metazoa > Annelida > Polychaeta > Phyllodocida > Nereididae > Platynereis > Platynereis dumerilii. The sequence continues at coordinate 81,149,101 of JAPTHN010000001.1, read as the reverse complement.
AATGAAATCAATTATTTGTTAATGAGTAGGTCGGCAAGAAGTGACATGACACTCTTGTCACATATTGGTATCTGGTAAAATCTGATGACACAAAATGTCAACAGGAAAACTTGCCAGGATTTCATCAAAGTGCCAGGCTGAATCTCTAGCAATGAAAAATAAATACAATTGTGCTAATCTGGCATTGGATCAAGTGAATCATTTAGGATGCCAGTCAGCACAGGCTAGATGCTAGTACAACCCGGTGGGTCTGGTGAAAACGTGTGTCTGGTGAACACTGCCACTAGTCCGAGAAGTGATGCTCAATGGCTCATCTATCTTGAATACAGCTCACATGCACCAACATCAGTTTATTGGCCCTGCTAGATCATACAGATGCATAATACAGATGCCTACAGATGACCATACCCTCAGTAGCACACAGTATACAATCATTCAGACTGCATCTACATAATTGATTCATGTTCCCTGGACATTGGTCAGGCTGAACATTGCTCACAGAAAATGGGACAAAGTGCACAAAATATTGCCTTTTTATATCCCTCCCTTAAAAGAGCAAACGTTCCAGAAAAGCAGCTAAGTGTCGTCTAGGCTGAATTATTAAGATAACCACATCCCCTCCCAATCAGATGACCATTCAGTACAAGAACCATAAAGTGGAAAGCTTTCAAGGTATTCTGGAACCACTTTACCAAAAGGAACCGAACAGTCAGCAGTAGTTTCATGACCAAAGAAGATTTCTCATTATAATTAATGATGTTGACGTGGCAATAAGAGAATAAGTAAGTATAAGTTTATGCATTTGGTTGTACCCTTCCTATATCAACAATTAATCTCACCCCTGCACATCAACCGTTCTTCTTCTACGCATTAAGGGGATGTTATTGAACAAATAACCATTTCAGTGTTGTTTTTGAATTAAAAATTCACCTCAACGAAAGTTCACACAATCAGAACAATTTCAACCAAAAATATAATGTTTATCAATGACTAGTAGCAATATTTCATACCAACAGTCCAACACATCCTGAAAGCTCACTAGACCTGTCCAATAACTATAACACACCACAAATTCGAATTTAAACTGTTGTTGCATGAAACAGTAATCATTCTGGGGATTTTTTTCATCAGTTTTTTGTGGCACTTAGTTGATTAAAGAGGTGTTAGGAGCAGACCACAACCTCCTATACTTATAGTTTTATCTATTTTGGAGTGTAGACAATTAAATGTTGTAGTCCAGTGGGAAATTAATTCAAACAGCATCACGGAAGAGATAAAAGAGAATTAAGAGGTTAAACAAAGGTCAATGCATGAATTCCCAGGCCTAATTCCCACAGACCCAAACACTAGACTCAGAGGAATGAAAACAATAGAAGTTTAGATAAATCATCACTCGCAACATGAGATGATATCAATATCCTCCGGGTCCAGCTGTATGAAGAGGAATTATAAACCTGAGACGCAGTAGGGTTAAACTAATGACATCCATTTTAGCCATTAGCAATCATAGCAATGACATTGACCCAACAGAAACCTAGTCATGTTTTGGGCCAATGAAAATTATAAATTAACAATTTTGAAAGAAAACTAAACACGAAAATGGAAAAACAGAATATACTCCAAGTTGAAATCACATGATGATAAAACATACTTTACCAAGTAACCTTAATAATATCAGATAGGCAAACACACTTCTGTTTATATTTTCATTTTCATCAAGTAATTTGGTTGAACACTTAAAGTACAGAGAGAGAATGAAAGAAAGAAGGAAAGCAAGACAGAAAAAAGCAAGGAGAGAAAGAAGCAAACTGAGACAGAAAGAAGGAAGGAAAGAAGGAAAGAAAGAAGGAAGAAAGAAAGAGAGAAAGAAGCAAATCATCAAGAAAGAAGGAAGAAAGAAAGAAGGAAAAAAGATAGAAAGTCATCAATGTAAGGGAACTTTCAAAACATTGTCATGTGTCTCTATGGCTCCATTAACTTGTCACTATTTAACTTGCAACCTTTCTTATAATTAGTCAGCCATTCATGTAAGGTTATTAGCTCACTCAATTAGACAGCTGAATAAGCAGAGGACTAAAGCCTTTGGTAAAGGCCACAATCCATGTAATTTTAATCCAATGTTGAAGAAATAATCTGCTACAGCAATCCTGATTTGTCACAACACTGCTAATTTGTCACTTCGCTGATTCTGTTAACATCGTTGAGGCAAAATAGGTCAATAGATAGAGTAATAGATGGATAGATAGATAGATAGAAATAGAAAAGATAGATTACGTAATAGATAGATCTATAGAAATAGAATAGATAGAGATATGGAAAGATAGATAGATAGATAGATAGATAGATAGATAGATAGATAGATAGATAGATAGATAGATAGATAGATAGATAGATAGATAGATAGATAGATAGATAGATAGATAGATAGATAGATAGATAGTGCTGTCCTTTAACACAAGATTTTGTTGTCATGAGGTCACATTTTTTAAATTATATAAATTATGAGACGCGGCACATATTATGTTAAGTAAACATCTCGTCCGACATTTTCAAACATGATAATTTGTAGATGACCAGAATTATAATCAATAGACACAGATGTAGAAGCAACTGCCAATTTGAAAAAGTCTGAAACAAACTACTTCTTTTTAGATGTAGTTCATGAAGGCTAAATTCCCACCAAAAACAATCAAATCAAGGACATTCAGCTTGGCCCCCAAGCCATTTTATCATAGCATTAGCAATTTGGTCTTTCTGTCTCTCATTGAGTGCAAAATGCTTGATTACTTTGTGCAGAAGAGATACAAATCACATAACGCGAGCACTGCTAAGCAGATTTATAACAAGGGGTGTTTAAATACAAATACCACTGTATCAGTATACTTTTTTTCAAAATCCACAATAGCAAGTGAGAATGCTCTAAGGATTATGAAGGGATAAGATCAACGGTTCAAGAGTCAAGGGTGTCTTTTTCTTCTCTTCCAAAAGAAATAGAAAAGCAAAGGACCAGGATTCTGACCTAAGCCTCAGTTCGAGTAGCTACTCAGTTGCTGGGCTGTGGGACTTAAAGAGTACTGTACTTGATACTACTGAGACTATTCGAGCAGTCTTAGGCCATAAGTAGTCTGTAGTTACACCGTCAAGCAAGTAATCAAACAGCATCAATGACTTTTGTTGCTGTCATTACAAAACTGAGACATGCGTAGGCCTATCTTTTCCGATAAATTAACACTGACTATTCCTATCATCGTATAAACAGCAAACTAAATGTGGTGTAACTACAAAACAAATATTTTATAATTCACTAAAGATTGACAATAGTACTTATCTTCATAGCTGCACTAAACAATCAGTACTGTAAAAGGCTGGTTTTAATATTGACTATAGACAACCATCATAGTTACACTGACCATGACTGGTAACTGTCATGCACTGAAGAGCCATGCAGCAGGCCTACTCAATGGGTGTCTCAGTCTGCAGGTGTTAGTGTCACTGCAAAACTATGGTCTGTTTGACCCATCACAGGTCTGCTGTTGACTGACACTATGTGACTCTGTCTCCTGACTGGAAGATGGATCAATTTCCTTTTGCAACTAAATATGGAAACAACAGCCAAAACAAGAAGGAAAGCAGAAGGACCAATATCCGAGGCAGATCTACAGCAATGTCCCTGCATGTATGTTTAGCATTATAGGGAAAGGGTGGGAGGAATGTACTGTGTATCAATGTCTGTGCAGTGATACAAATGCATTGGAATAGACAGGACTACCATATGTAGCTGACAGTATAAATTTGCATTTTGCAAATATTTTACTGAAAACGACTAGATTGATAGATAGACAGATAAATAGATAGCTAGATAGATTTAGTTGACAAGCACAGACTGATAGAAGGGGCCACCTATTTAACATTTATCTGAATGACAACCAGTTGGGATTTTGCTAATGACGGTTCACTGAAAATTTGGTTCCCCATCCGGGGTTTGAACCCAGAGGAGGAAAAGACATTCAGCAGAGCAAGCAGGAACCTTAACCACTCAGCCATCCAGCTGCTTCAATGTTACTGTTCAAAACAAAAAGACCTTATAATGTAATAATGCATATTGGAGAAGGTAAAGATATCCGAAGAATAATTATCCCCACAGTATTTAATATAGCATTCTACTACGCATGTTAAAGAGAATCATTTTTGTAAACAATTTTCTCTTCAGTCAATATGTACATACAGAAAAAAAAACCCCAAGTTATCTTCAAAATGTCCCAATGCCTCTGTGAAGTCATATAATCAAATACACTTAGCCTAAAGCAAATGCCTTAATACTGTATATCACAATTATGCAATGCAAATAAATAAATGACTACAATTTATAATGCATTTATCGTTTGAAGAATAAATGAATTTAAATCATTAAAGCAATCAGAATGGAAAAACCAGATTCAAATGAAATTCATTGGTCTGTGTGGTTCTAGTAACGTCCTACCATGCTCCATTTCTCATTAACTTAAATGGGGATCGATAACTTGATTTACTATGCAATACCATCTCGCATTTGTTGCTAAGCAAACAAAAAGCAAAGTGCAAAATGATGAAGGGCAGTTCTGAGTCATGCCCTACTGCGGCTCTTTTTATCAGTAACGGCCAAGTACTGCCACAGTGCATTTGTAATGTTAGATGCTATGGATGTACAATATAGAGCCACATATGACGAGTTTGAATATTATGCACATGACTGGTAAATTAGACAGATAAATAGGTAGACAATTAGGCCTAGGTAGGTATGGATAGATAAAATGCTCAGTATGTAGATCTTCAGAGCAACATGTAGAGCTGTAGTTGACTGGCCAATAGACACAAAATAATAGACAGAGCAGAGCAATAAATAGAGTAATATTTTGAATGAGAAATAGATAGAGCTATAAGAGTCCACATCTAAAGGTATAGCATACCTAGATAGACAAAGCTTTTGTCATGGATTGATCAATAGACACGGTTAGAGCTATAGATAGACAGATAAGATACATGCAGATGACACAACCAGATACCAAAACCAACGAAAACAATGTCTTCCATAGGGCCCTCAAACTGTTTAATTATTGAAGATGTCAAATGCAGAAGCATGTCGATGTGAATAGTTCTGTTGTTGCAAAGTGGATGAATTGAGTTTCGGTACAAGCATCAATTAAAACTTTGTTCAGTTCGAAATATGGCATTTTTGAACTCCCTAACATTACAGGCTCATGCTGTCACATGCTTGAAATCAAAGCTTTTAGAATTTCACAAAGCATTGTTTCAGTTGGAATGTTGAATTCGATGTTCTCTAATGATTATTCGAGTGTGTCCCCTTGCTGTAGATTGCAATGGGTTAACTGCCAACACACAGAATCCTGGCATTGTCCCTGGCATTGTCATTCTGCAGATGCACCATGATACTCCTGCCAAGCCCAGCACCCTGGCCAAATTACAATCTTCAATCCATTAACCTTATGTAGACAACTTGCAAATTTCAACAGCAACTCTCTAAAAGTACTACTGATTCTCTCTGGCAACTATGTAGAATTTACAGTAGGCCCAGTGCCAGTGGCTCTGGTACTTGATAGAGCTCAATGTATAGGAGGGTTTGGGTTCGACTCCCAGGCTATTATATCATTAATGAAGCTATTATTGCCTTTACATAAAATATATCTTATAGATCTTAGACTTGCTGCCTCTGGTATATGCACCATGGAAATATTAACTTGAAGCGAGATTTTAAAATCAATGATGGAGAAATAGATGACAAATATCAATACACCATGATAAATCATGAAAAAAAGGAGAAGAGAAGATTAAACACATGAATGCACCGACATTCTGTAATATAGTATTTTCACACGAATGACCAATAAAGAAGTCTAGTCTTAGTCTTATATGAAATGTTAATGTTTCAGGCCTGCACATCAGTTTCTACCTCTGCCTGGTGATAAGTGATTACTTGCATATGTTGATAATGTACAAAACTCACTTTGATATCAGTCAGCAACTTTTGGAATTTATACATCCAAGAATATCCCAAGACCCCTGTGTATGACACATATTTACCAACACCCATGCTGTGTTATCATTCAGCAGAACTCTCAGAATAGCATTAGGCGGATTCAGATAAGACATTGAATTGGTCCAAACAATCCATACAGCTATATGTCATTTATTCATTGATAAGATTTTCTCTGATATGTCACTTCTAGTGTTCTGGGAATACAATGTATACCCCACAGTGAATCAATCCCACACACACAGATATTCGTAGTACTTATCCCATGCAATCAACAGTGATAGTTCAAAGTATTATTGTATGAATAACATATCTGCGAAATAGTACACATCAGACTTACAACTGGTATATAGCAAACCACCCAGCGTCAAATGGCCTGTCGCATGCTATACACAGTGATTATACACAGCATAGTAACAAACATAATGTCACACATGCACAAAAAAAGAGAAAAAATGACCTGGCAACAGCTAACTACTAGCAGCTGCAAATGAGCATAAAAACCCACAAAAAAGGGGAAGGCAAACCAGAAAAGGGATAAAAAAGCAGAAACCTGATTGATAGAAGTGCAAGATTGCATGGCTCAGTAGTATGGAGTGTTTTCCGTGACTCAGGCAGTTTCAACAGTCCTAATCTGTTACCTACATCCGCTAGCAAAGGAACAACACAAGGATGGCTCACTGAGAAAATGATGCTCTCACAAATTGATTTACTACCTCATGAGGCCTCAAAAAGGTAACAAGATACTGCTGACAAGTGAAAATCAACGACAGGCGACAAGCCATATATTGTGAATTTTTTTAAAGGGACCTTATATATGATGTACTGGTTATAAATAATATTAATATGTGATCACTGATCACATGGCATTTCATGTATCAGACCTCGTCACTCTGGGACCACTGAGTACGGTAATTAAATTTACCGTCTCCGAAAATGGCGACCTCTACATTTTATGTCTGAAGCAAGGATTCAATTTTGATAAAAAATAAAAGCTTTGAGACAGTGGATTTTGCATGAAAATGAAAGATTTAGTTTCAGTGATTAAATAGCCACCTCAGTTTCGATGTCAAACTGTCTCGTTTGATTGAATGGAGGGGGGAAAGTTCTGAAGCGAGAGACGGTAAATTCATAAGAGGGAGACGGTAAATTTGTTAACAAAATCGACGAGGGAGATGGTAAATTTCGAGAGTAAAGCAATAAAAATGCCCTGTTTGTGCCTTCAGAAGGACGACAGATAAATAAATAGTGTTTTATCAATATTCTTAGTATCCCTCCACCCAGAATGGCAGATTGGCTTGCCCAACGGAACATTGGATGCATATAGGCCTACGATTTAAGTGATGTCACTGATGTGTGGCCCCAAAATTTTCGAGAGTGCCTAATTTCATTTGAGCAATGGGAAAAAAAGTAGGCTGCTTGGCAGGTAACCCTCTATGAAAAACTTCTCACACCAAATGTTGGTTTTCATTGCAGCTGGCTAAATCCCATTTCAAGTGTCGACTATTAATTTTTTCTTTTATAGCAAATGTTCATAAACACGATTTCTCAAACTTTGGTCGCACCCCCTGCCCCCATCCCATACACCTACATGTATGGGCGACAGACAAAAAATTCTCTGAACTGCAGTTTCAGGCCATAGGATATTAGGAAAATGGATATCTAGCTCATCACAACTATTTGCCTGTACTGTGCCATTACCTGAGACTGCTGAATATTAGGCATACAGTCATATTGACAAATTTTTTCATACACCCTTAATTCTAAGTAAAAAACACCAACGAACCTCCGCATATCTCTGCTTTCACTTTTAAGCTGATAATAAACACATATAGTATCTGATATATGTATCAAGTACATCTGATATTGTGTAAAATGAAGAAAATTTGTCATTGGCAATCTTTAACCAAAATGTGAGCACAATTTGTTGTGATCACAGGAGGGGCACTTGCCACTGGTGTAGGGCGGCAAACCAATTAAAAAAATATATCCATATTTCACAAAACGTATGGTATTTATATTTTGCTATAATAATATTAATATGAATCCCTTAAGCATCTGTGCCACTGAAAGATATCCTATGCCTTATTTTGATTAAACAACACTTATTCTGTGTTTTTGCCAGGCTAATTGGCGATTTGTTGTCAGTGAAAATGGTCAAGACCAACAAAATATCAGTGGCATCATATCACTTTTTTTTTTACACCAGATTCATTTAGTAGGAGTTTCTCTGGCTAGTTTTCTTAACATGCATGTAGTATTTTCAGCTTTCCTGATTGGTCAACAAGCTATAAAACGTCCTCCAAATCTGTCAGTTCAACGTAGAAAGCAATGGAATCTGTATTATTCTGCTTCAGTGAGCAGTTGAGTTTGACAACTTGAGCTGATTAACAGGTAAATGCAAGCAGTCATTGCCTATTTCCACACACGACAACTGCATTTTAAATACGTTTTTATGCTGTTCAAATGAGTTTTATGCTGTTTGATTCAGTGCCTCAACCAATCAGAAGGACCACACATGTCATCCTTTTGAAGAAAGTCGTACTTGTTTCAGGCAATTTCATTACTATGCGATTCTGGTCATTCACAGTTGCCTGTGAGTAGGTAATTAATGCTATTCAGTTACTAAGTATGTTTGACAAATCTACTGTGTGATGTTCTGTTGTTCCTGAACCAATCAGATTAACCAGTAATGCTATGTATTTAGTGGCCAAAGAACTTGAGAATCGCTTACTAATGAAATCGCCTGTAAATTTGCTGTAAATGTCAAGAATGCAGCTTCTTGTTTATAATTCAGATTTCGGACTCTAGCAATATATTCCAGTCATGCCCTTGGGTACATAATACACACCACAGGTCCAAAGAATGGCTTAATTTTGTGAAAATCGAATTTTAATGCTGAATTTACCGTCTCTCTGAATAAAATTTACCGTGCTCACCACATTCTCCCTCATACGAATTTACCGTCTCTCGCTTCATTTTTAAAAAGATCAATTATTCAACAAGTTATTCATCAAAGATATGCTCATGTACACCAGTATCTTTAGGATGAACGTAGCTAACAAGCCATGTCTCAAAGTGTCATTACAATTTGGCATATAATGTGTAAACCAACAGTAAAATCCACGAGTTTGAAAGCCAGAAAGGTAGGTCGCCATTTTCAGAGACGGTCAATTTAATTACCGTACTCAGTGGTCCCAGAGTGCTCGTATTGCGCCCCAAAAGCCATGTATCGGCCCCAAGGATCACATAATATGCTATTGGCGTGACCCAGAGGACCTATACATGGTCAGATATAGTGTTTATCAGCCCTATCATGGTAAAAGTACATATTTCCGCAGAGTATTTCATGCATTGGCCCCTGTATTGGCCCGAAACGCAAAGTGAGCCATGTATCAGTCCCGACAAACGTCCTTTCGTTGCTGAACAGCGCTTGCTGTGAAGAGACAGGCAGAATTCATAGTCATGCAAGAGTAAATTCAGTTCTTTCTTGTTCAACATTTAAACTCCCAACTTTGGGCCTCTGTGTTTCTGGTATTCATACTAATGATATTCTAAAACAAACTATACCATCATTACGATGTGACAATAGAGGCTGGTGTGCCTATACTTCAACTTTCAGGGCAGTTGTTGCATCTGTGGCAGCTCACTGTTGTTGCCCCTTGGGTATGCATAAGGAGTACAATCTCTTAATAAATGTTAAGTATGAACTCTGTGTGCACAGTAGATAAGTAATATATATAGGTTACTTATCACGATAGAGGGAATATGTGATTTATCGCACCTGGAACACAATTATAAGTCAACAATTTTTACCAAAACAACCAAATAGAATTTCGTAGAAGAAAAATAAATTGAGGTTTCATAATTGATAAGGAGTCCTGACCCAGTTTTTTAAAATAGACTTTTGTCATGAATGCTTACAAGAGCATAGTCAGTTAACAACAATAGGGGATAACTGAGAACTCGATCCAATTAGTATGGCTGGATTACTCAATAATTCAACAAATTCATGTGTTGTTGAGTTTGGCAGTGTTACATAAGTGTGCTTAATATACGGGCAGTCTAGATTGCTACTTTGTAAGTGCTAACCATAACAATGTCACAATTATGACAATAATTAATCAACATCTAAATTAAAATTAAAATATGCAGATTTTTCCCCTTCAAATTCTTATATTAAAATTGTTAATAAAATTCACGATAATTACCGGTACTCAGTTTTTTTTAATTTTTTAACCAAACCTGCAACAGTTCAACTGCACACATTTGGATAATATACATGAAAGTAAAGATACCATTTCCAGCCTAAAGAAATCTGAGCAAAAAAGGCCTTGGGAAGGAGGCGGGCGACCAGCCGCATCTCAAATTGACCTTATTCAGTCATTCCCTCGAGGAACTCCAAACACAGTGAACAGAAAGGTCAGTCTGGAAGTTGCTTTTTTGAAGCAACAGGCCACATAATATACAGCATTTAAAAGGCTTGACCAAAAATAAGTGGTTTATATATTCAAGAGCTTTATCACTTTCCAATCTTCTTACCTCCTGCAAATGACTGCATGAATTATAATACTTCAAATATTTCTAAATCTAAAAAACAATGGCACGATGTTTGTGTATAATAACACATGTATAATAACACAATATCTATCTATCTATCTATCTATCTATCTATCTATCTATCTATCTATCTATCTATCTATCTATCTATCTATCTATCTATCTATCTATCTATCTTATACTATATCATCTCCATTCAATCTTATCTACTATATATTGCGAGGGCTGAAATCCAATATTGCTGCTGCACAAACGTGGTGTCAATCAAAAGCTTCTCAGTATATTCTCGGAGGGCAAAAAAAGGCAATCGAAGAAGGCTGAAAAATCAAACTAAAGGAAAAAGCAAAACGTCAAGATTCAAGATTCAGATGCTGTCTTTGCCTTATAATATTCGATCTATTGTCTGGTAGAGCCAAAAGCTTGTTTTTGTTCAAATTATAATGCCCCGTAAACCATTCACTGTAAAATTTACAGTCTGGTATTTTAAAAGTTATTTAATTACTGAAATAGCCTGAAATTAAATTTTAGGTTATTATGATCCACTCTCTTCCAGTTAAAAAGTGCATGGACGTACTATCTTGTCAAAAATAGTACGTCCATGAAAAGTGTAACTTCAGTCCTACCCGTTTCAAAAGCAATCTGTGTTATAATTTCTTTTAGCACGGTAGGGAGACTGTTAATTAAATATTTAGTTTTTATGATATTTTTACAATTCCTTAACTACTATAGAATTTCAGTCAAATTTGAAAATAAAATTACGCCAGTATAATAGTCAATTATCCTTTTTAGTTTTGGCAATGTGCAAACCTCACTGCAGCAAGTGTTGTTTCTGAACACCTTTTATTTTGCAAAAAATACAGCCTAACTTCACAGTGTAGAATTTTATCCACATAATACGATCCTCTTAGCAGATAGAATGCTATTTATATTCACCAGGCATTCTTGCAGAGGCGCCCAGCAGTTGGCTATTGATTTGAATGGCATTGAAGAAAGTATGATCTGCTGTAAAACTGGGCAGATCAGAATCGCCTGAGGTCGCCAAATAGTCCACACAGTCCACAGACAGGTGAAATATGTATGTGGTGATGTCACAGCGATAAATAAAATGTTTTTAATAAAATATTAGGCCTGTATTATAACTTATTGCAAATAAGAAAATATCTTTTAAAAAAACTGACGAATGCCCTCAGATGGATCTGTGAGAAATACAAAAATATTCATTTTATCTTCTTTTTCAAATAATAATTTTATGGCAGTTAAGTTTCATGACAACTAGTTGGTGTAGGGCCTATTCCTTGATCTGGATATATCGCCTTGGTCAAATACTTCAAAGGTTGAAAACATTTGATAACACATTCTGCTAGTGAATCATACCTCATACTCACATGGTATGTTAGGGCGTGTCAATTTTGGAAAAAGTCTGAAGTTGCTAAATAAGCCCCTCCAAAAGGGTGAAAATGGTCCATGGCAGTCCATTGGCACTATTCAAATTGAAATTGAAGGATGTTTAGCTTGGTAAATCTTAATTTGAAAATTCTATGTTTAATTTTATTCGAAAAAAAAAAACACATTTTCTCAAATAACTAAAAAACCATTGGTCTTAGACCAAAAAAATTGTATTGAAGCTGAATAGGAAAATGTATATATTCCAGAAATTTTGTTGCCATTGGTATGTCTCTAGCTGCAATATTAACCAAGATATGGCAAATTTAGTGTTTTTATTGATTATATTATCTTTTTTGAATCGATGATTGGCTCATCAGGCATTGTATCTGAGCATGCTGATACCTGTGATCTTACTAACTTCAGAAGAATTAATAAGTTTGGGGATGAACCAACACAGGTACTGACCAGGGCATTGTCAGGATATAGAATGATGTGTTTTAACAAGGATCATGCAGGGTCGTATTTGTGCAAGTGAAGTATGCACCTTAAAAAAAAAAGATGACTGCTGTTTCAATAACCTAACATGCAGCAGACACACATCTGACAATTAAGTAAACTTTAAAAAAGATATTTTGTCAATTGTTTTCATGCATCATGAAATTGGTGTCACAAATGTTTGTCATCTGCACAAACAAGTTTGCTTAAGTTTGTTATATTTCATTTGTAACACAATGCGATACTGCAATTTTAAGACGTCTAGATAATACCTTTACATGGTGTTGATGTGTTGTACATTACAAAAAGCAACATTTTCTGGTCTCAGTGTCAACAGTTTAGTATGTGATATGGCATATTGTAGATTGTTTCAAACAAGCCTTCTTGAGAAAACAAATTGCCGGATTACTATCCATTATCCATACACCAAATTGTGTGATTTTGATTATAATTACCTGAAATATGCTACATTTCTGGAACTACACTTTAACTAGTACACATATCTATGCATTCACTCTTGGGATCATACCTGAAAATTCAAATTTCAAGAAATGGTGACATCTAAAACCAAATTTTCTTGTCCCATCGATTCAAAATGATAATATAATCAATAAAAACACTCAATTTGCCATATGTCGGTTAATATTGAAGCTAGGGACATGCAAATGGCATAAAAGTTCCGGAATGCACCTTTTCCTATTCGACTTCAATACAATTTTTTGGCCTCAAACCAATAGCTTTTTAGTTATTTGAGAAAATGTGTTTTTTCGAATAAAATTAAACATACAATTTTCAAATAAAGATTTACCAAGCTAAACATCCTTCAATTTCAATTTGAATGGTACCAATGGACTCCCATGGACCATTGTCACCCTTTTGGAGGGTTTTTTTTTGCAATTTCAAACTTTTTCCAAAATTGAAACGCCATAATGGTATGTAGGCCTAACAGTGGAAGTCTCTCCTTGACAAATTGAGGAACTCATTTCAATGTAAAAGATAGAGCAGGTAGTGACATCACTAAAATTCTCAAACAGTTATTTTTTCCAGGCATCTGTAGCAGGCGCATGCCGAATGAATCTCGAGCCCTAGACTTACTTTTCTCTTCCAATTCTTCCATATTCAAAGATTCCTCACTCAGAATAATATAAGTAATATAGAATGAGCCTGCCAACTTCTTCTTGACAGAAAGTGAGTCACTTTTGGATTCTGCCAATCTGACAGAAGTTTTTTCAGAAAGTTTACAAGATTGTAAGAACTTTCGTGATTGGCAGAATAGGTACAAATGTGATCTATTTCAATGGTTGCTTTATTTTTTGTCATCACAGTTTCCAGAATTTGAACGTAATATGCCCATTAACACCATACCACGGAGTATGCATTTGACAATATCCATTGTAAGTGCACTAAAAAAAGACTCTTATTAAAAAATGTATAACAAAAACAGGTGATGAAAGCACTAGGATACATTTTCACCATAAGTGGCTCCAGACATGTGGCAACAACAATCTTCTCAAATATTGAACTTAAAAGCAAAATAACGAGAATAGTCTGGAGGCAAGCCAGGTAGAATGATTCAATAAGTTCATCAAAACATAAATGTACTCTCTGAAATGCTTTTATTCGATGATTTCAAATTCATTTTCTGTATGCTACAGATTTTACTAAATTAAAACATCATAGACATTTAAGTTGTATATGCACATGCGTTTTTGGATTCATTTTTAAGTTGAAATGTCTTCTGATGAAGTTCATCCTATCCAACATTTAGGACTTTTAAAACATTTTGAAGTTACCCAAACTAGATTGGACAGCAATTTTATTCATGATTGTTTCAGCATACAATGATAATCAATTTTACACCAGAGAGACTATGTAATGTAAACTTGTTGTCATTCACTGCAAGAAATGACCGTGTTTTTGTGGCTCAAAGAACTGTAAATTTATTGTTATTTTACCAGCATTTTTTTATACAGACTTTGTCTGGGAATTTACAGTTCTTTGTCAGTTACAAAATGGCTCCAAGATAAATTTACTGCAACATGTCATTTAACATTCAGTTCACGTTGATGAACAATTACTTCAACCGTTAATTTACTTGCAACTTGTAATATGTAGACAAAACATTTGAATTGGCCAAACAATCAATACACCTAGTAAGATTAGGAACTATAAACAAGAGATCAAATGGACTTCAACCGCGGAACACGTGGCGCCATCTATAACATATGCTATACACAGCTGTTAATCAAACTTAATTTATAACTTTTCTAAAGGTAAGGAAACATCCTCATGCATATGATCTTAAAGATGCTGTCATTATGCAAAAGTTGTAATATTTATTTGTGACATTGACATATGTGTGAGTCTTATGATGTGATCTAAAGAAAGACACTATTAAAAGCAAAATAACCCAAGCGCAGACTGCATCAATAGAACATACTTCGATAAACTTGACACCTTGTTCTCTTGGAAAATATCCATCAATTTTATGGCAGAAATTTGTGAGCAAACGTGTGCTAATTAATTGCTGGGTATAATTGATGGACTTACTTCCCTGCTGTCAAGCAAGAGATGAGCAAGGCCGAGCCTGGAGTCAGTGACTCTCTCAGCTGATTCCAGCTTCGGTACATCCCTACAGCTATGCGACAGTTAAATCACGCGCTAATTCTGTTGTTTCACACTTGTGCAAAAGTAAGAATAACAGATACTATCCGTATTTTTACAGTACATTCTACAGCTCCTTGCATTCTTTACATTCTATGTTTGACAGTTGATATAAGTAAAATATACTTAAAATAAACTGTTTTATATAATTATGTGCATTATACCGTAATTTCACTTTGTTGAATAGGCAAAATTACAGTTCAATGTACCAATCTGCATTTTGCGGTTCTTTGTCCTGTTCAGGTTTATTAGTACTTTTACAGTTCTTAGAGCTGGAACAAAGTTGCCAGTTAATTTAACTGTAAAACTTAACGGAAATTTTTTGCAGTGTTGGTTCTACCTTATTTGTTGAGATTTTTGCTGAAAAGAATCTTTTGTGTTTTTTTTAATTTGCTGACAAAAATCTTCTTAACATATCTCATAATTTAACTTAAATGAACTTGCACAACTAATTGCAATTTGCAATTCAAGAATTGCCCATGACCAGCAGGGAAGAGCTGAGAAGAAGAAACTGAATCAAATATTGTCAAACCACATCAATATTCATATTTACACATCGAGGACAACCGAACTGTGAATCGAATTCAAGGCTAAGCTAAGCTGGCTTACCAATCACTAGATCAGCAGCTCTACAAATCATCCATGGGCCAACAATACCCAAGACAGCACATCATGATTATCACATTTCCCATAAACAATCTTATAACACCAGTTTAGGGGATAACCATTCGATATCCAGGGGGAGGGCTTAGTTTATTTAAAATAAATAATTTCTTCCCAAGTTTTTGTGAAATAAATCAATTCTCTCTAAGCTATCTTGAGTTGAATAATTTCTGGCGGAAGTATTTCTTAGAATGCTGTTGTTTGATTTAGATACAAATATTTGGGGTCATCATCTGCTCGAAATAAATAATTACTGTTGCTGTCACTGCAAAAGAAATAATTTCCCCAAATAAATAATTACTGTCGCTGTCACTGCAAAAGAAATAATTTCCTATCGAGGAAAACTCCAAGCCCCCCATATCTAATTGTTGTCCCCCTTATCACAGAATTGTTCAATTCTGATCACAGACAAGCAAGTCACAATCTTGGAGAATATAAAAAATATATCATTTTTCACCGAATAAAAAGTTTGTATGTAAACTTATTTCCAATTGATTTTGGACAAGGAAAACTGTTCAGTCTCTCAAAACTGACACCAAATCATGGACATCAAATCATGGACATAAATTTATCTTTGACAAATCTTGCAAATGGAATGAGAGAATGACAAAAAAATAATCAAATGAATATCACCATATGTCAATACAAGGGTGAAAGTACTGTATTATATTGGAGAATTCAGAACTGTCACATTGAGACATGTGACACCATTCAAGACTTATAATGAAATCCTCATTCTTTTATGGTTTTCTTTCTTTTCTTTTTTTTCAATACAAAATCACAGAAGCAATATCAATTCCAGTGACTAGCCAACAGAGTAAATAAATTACACACACAGCTGAGCTGACAAATTTTTGAGTCATCAACTGACTTTTCATGCATCTGATTCGTCACCCCATGCAGAAACATCAGCAGAATTATTGCAAGCAATGCCTGCAATGAGAGACTGCAGAAAGAAGGCTGTGGAAGGACTAGTGTTGCCCCCTTACGGAAAAGCACATGCAGGCAATGTTGCCCAGGTGATATGTATAAGTTGCTTTAATGATAGTGTGATATGGAGCAATCAGCAGAATCTGCAGCTGGTGCAACTTAATGCTTGTAAAATCATCCAGCATGTCCTATGATGTCCATAAAATTGACCTACCATTTATGGAATAAGGCGACCTTCCTAAATAATCATTTGTTGCAGAAGATATTGTCTGCTTGTCAGACTTAACTGCGTCACCCTGTGTTAAGATTGTTTTCTGACACACAACTCCACCTAGTGTGGAAAGTTGGCTAGCTTGCGACTATTCACAGACTTCTGATTTTCAGCAGGAAGTAGGAAGTTAATGCAGGCTTCACTAAAGTGACAACCAACATTGGGTTGATTTTATTGTTCCTAAAGCCGTGAGCTGTCCGTATAGGTTATCTGATTAATGTCCTTCTTTTCTTTGGCTTTTTCAAATATTACTATTGTAAATCAATCATTCAACAAACACACTCATTATGTCGGACAACACCAATCACCTTGTTAAAAGGCAAAGGGGATTCCAAAAGACTCCGAACAGAGAAGCAATTGCTTGGAGATGCCACCAATAGTCCAATACATGAGAACTACAAATGGAGACAGACCAAAAGTCCAATGATGAAATCATCTGTCAGTAATATTCTGTTATTAGCATGCACGGGGCTGATCTTTCTGCTATTTACACCATGCTTGACAGACCCACAAGCAAATATATACTGTACAAACATACATGTAGGCTATTAATCAGGAGGGTGATGCGTGGCCAATGAATGAATGGGTTGTTGCGATAACATCCAGCTTACATTACATTTTCAGCATCCAGGCACTACAAATCAGGAAGCAATTATGAAATTTCAGCAAAATTTGTGGGCTTTTTTTTAATCAGTCAATTGACAGATAGATATGCATAATTGCATACATGTATACATATATCTATAGGTGTTTGCTTTTGACAAATCACTGCAGTGTTTTCAAAATGTAAAGCCTGATGCTATGATGCAAATTGTAATGACTCTTAATTGTGCAACGGCTGGAATGAACACTTTCAATATTGATCACTCGCATACCTTCATTAATCATTCTTCACATGCATGTGCCATAACATGTCATAGCACTATTAGCTCTGCGGCATATCACCATGGATTCCCTAAAATATTTTTTATTTGTTTTGTCATTCACTACCATCAGTGGACTCTCTCATTCGAAAAACTGTACAGTGTCGTGTACATGTCGCAGTTGGACAATTGATGTGCAAAAAGTCGAAGTCATCTGTGTAACAGGTTTCTGGAAGAGGATCCCAGATGTTCCAAAGCGTACTGTGGTACTTACGGTCACAGACTCTGATATGGGAGTCCTCCAGGGTCCACCAAGGTGTGTGAACTATGAGGAATTAACTAAACTGTTTATGAGACACAACAAAATAACTACCATAAGTAACAGTGCATTTAGATGCTTCAGCAACCTCACATCACTCAACCTTGCAAATAACAGACTAAGGATGGTCAATCCCAGTGCCATGATCGATTTTCCTTCTCTTCAAAACTTGTATATGGCCAAAAATCTGTTAACATCCAGGATTATCAACACAATCTGCCATCTGAATAGCATTGTTAGCCTCGATTTGTCTGCAAACAAATTGATCTTGAATAATGGAATTCTGGAATGCATGGGCCATCTGAAACACTTGTCTATTATTCAGCTGAATGGAAATCATTTCAATGGGTCATTTAGAAACATCACATGGCCCCTACGGAACATATCGATGATCGCAGCAAATTCATGCAGAATAAAGACTTTGGGGGAAGACACACTAGACGGTTTCAGTATCAAACATATTACTTTGCGATCAAATTCAATAAAAGAAATACCAAACAATTCTTTTGCTGATGCTCACCTCCAACAACTGGACATAGGAAACAATCCCTTGGAGGGATCTCACCTGTGGATCAGCACCCTAAAACAAATAGAACAACTTAATATCATGAATATTGGCTTGACAGAGGTGCCTGTACTTCCCAAAGATATCAAGACTGTTACACTACGTCGCAATCATTTTCAAACACTCAAATACCATTCATTTTATGATTTGCCAAAACTCGAGAGAATATATCTTAAAGGAGCCCACATCGAAGAAATAGAAATTATGTGTTTTAGTAAACTTCCAAAGTTGACTTATTTGGACATTTCTTACAATCCCATTCAAGGAAGACACTTGATACCTCTGTTATCAAGCCTATCAAACTCCACTTTACAACACCTTCATCTGACTAGTAACCCCATAAAATCACTCAATAAAACAATATTTGATGGCTTCCATCCAAATATATTAAAATCACTTCTTTTGAGGAATTGTCAAATAGAAAAGATTGGCTCTGAGACTTTTCAAAATTTTGAAGCCCTAGAGAAATTGGATTTGGCTTCCAACAAATTGCATAAACTAGAAAGGAACACCTTCAATGGATTACACCATTTAACTCTACTCAACCTTCGAGACAACTATCTGAATGATTTCAAAGGAAAGCTTAATGGCATACATGGTAGTCCTCTCAAATGGCTTTTTTTATCAAACAATAACATCCGTGCATTTACGTCGGCTACACTATGGGGACTGCAATATGTCAGCTTAATGGAGTTGAGCCTAAATGACATCAGATCAGTAAAACGAAAGCTGTTTCAAAACATGTCATCCCTTACTGACTTGAAAATGGGGTCATGCAGAATTACAGATATTCAAAGTGGGTCATTTTCCAAACTCCCAAACCTGGCAGCTCTAGATCTTCATGAAAATCCTGTGACTCTGGAATACCTGAGGCCAAGTAATTTCCAGTATCTGATAAAATTGAAGATGTTGGATTTGTCTGGCTCCTTAATAGGAAGCTCAAGCAGCATACAATTACAAACCATCTGGCAGAACAGCTCCAATCTGACAATCTTAAATCTAAATAACTGCAGAGTACAACAATTATTTCCAGGGATGTTCAGCTCGCTTAGACACCTTAGACAGCTCTTCCTCGACACTAACTTTATTTCATTTATTGAACCAAAAGCATTCAAAAATACCACTGAATTGGAGGAACTGCTTTTGGACAATAATAGGATTAATTCAGTCAGTTGGATATCATTTGTTAACTTACCAAATTTAAGAAAATTGTCTTTGCAAGGCAATCATTTGCAATGCTCGTGTGACATACTATGGATTTCACAAACAATCAAGAGCCAACAAATTTATATTCCTCAGAATAAACTTTATTGCACCAATCCAGGACAGCAGGAGAGTAGGAGGATTGATGTTAAAGTGCTGGACTGTGAGGAACCATGGGTGGCCATGTTGAAACCCATTGGCATTGCTCTGGCATGTGTTGGTCTGATTATTACCATGTATTTGCTCAGACATTATCAGTGGCACATCAGATATACATTTTTCCTAGCTAAAGCAGGAATACATCGATACAGAGAAATGCAAGAAGAAGAACACTACAAATATGACGCCTTTGTTGCATACCATAGTGATGACTTGCCTTGGGTGGAACATAAATTTGCTCCTAATGTGGACACGGAGTACCTCAATGACAAGGGATACTCCCTGTGTATACACCACCGAGACTGGCTTGGTGGAGAATACATCTCGGACAATATAAGGAAGAGTGTTGTAGAAAGTCGCAAGACTGTCATCATCTTGTCGAAGGCCTTTGCCACAAGCCATTGGTGTAGACTTGAGCTTGAAATGGCTTGTGCCAGTGCAGAGGCAGGAGGACGAGGTGACAGTCGGCTTGTGGTCATTCTTTTGGAAAGCATTCCTGATGAACTTCTCAACCCTCACCTTATCCATATCCTGACCACAAAGACATACATCCCTTGGCCCACAGATGCTGCTCTGCAACCACGCTTCTGGAAGGCAGTGCGAAAGGCTCTCAAAAAGGAATTGCTTTACAACATATAATTGACTCATTCATTGGAAATTTGTGATGGTTGAGACTGTGCGAATTGCGTAACTTATCTGAATGCGTTTTTGTAAATAATGATTGAAATGGCTTCAATGATGAATGTAATTGTATTATATTTTCACAAATTTTAGTAAGCAGACTAACTATAAGAATTTCTTCGTCATGTCTGATCTTAAAATATTAGTATTGACAAATCAGGTTTAATGTCATCATAGTGGTGCAGGCAGATTGGAAAGTTTGGGTTATTTTTTGAGCAAGGGGAAGAGACATAAGCCTAATGGAAAGTGGGTCTCTCCATGCTGAATCAATAACTGTTCATATTTCTTTCCATGTGTTTCTCCAAATTTCATTAAATCTGTCACAGTTGGAGAACATCAGAAAGGAACATGAGAAAAATTTGAAAGCTCTACCATGTATTTGCAAAAGTTGTGGATGACAGAAGTTTTCAAAATACCTCAAAATAACAAAGCGGCCATTTCTAAAGTAACTCTCACTCAAATTATATTCGTCAGAACTCCATGAAACATACTACATTCATGCATCAAAACATTCTTTAAATGATGATGTAAAGATTTTTAACAGGTTACCATCCAGAAATTTGTAAAGCTGCCTGATAATGTTGGAAATGGCAATTTCTGATGCATTAACAAATTAATGTCACCTTTGCAATTCTGATGATAAAGCTCTGAAATTTGGCTCATGTTCCTTTTTCATTTATGTTCTCCAACTGTGACGGTTTTCATAAAAAAACAGAGATGGTCTTGTTCGAAGCTCTGGTTGACTTGCCTTGGAATGACTTATGTAATCATCTATGAGATTCACAGTAGGTTAAATGTCATCTCGCATAGATACTTGACCTGATTTATCATTACTGGATAGCTTGTATTGTATTGTATACCACATTCACATGTATTGTATACCCATTCATTCGTTTCATTCTAAAATTCATCGCATTCCTCATTCTATCATTAAATCACCATTTGTAGATCTATATTCATCTGTTGTTTTTCTATTCCTGTATTTTTTTGTTTTTTTATATTTTTATTCTTCTTTTTTTTATTCCTTTTTTTCTAATTTATTTTTACATCTTTTTTAATGTATTAATAATTACTTAGCCCTTTGTAGTTTCCTTTATTATACTGTGTGATACTTGAACACAATTATTTAATTTGCATTGATGTAAGGTGCTGCGATTACAGCCCATTTTTGGCTCTTGCCCCTCCAATTCGCTATGCATTGTGCATTTTGAAAGTAACTGTTTAAATAATTGTTGTGAAGCATCAGGGGCACCTCACGTCTTTTGTGACACTTAGATTCTTTTTTTTATGCAACTGGGGGAAAATATCTGTTATGCTGCCAGCTGGGTTGCCAGCCAGCCCAAGCGTCATTCAGCACCTCCCAGCCAGCTGACATAAATCATTTTTTCCCAGCCAGCCACCTCAATTGCTTTCCCATTACCCGACTGCAAATTTCATCGGTTGGACGCCAAAAATTGGATCCCAGCTGACAACTTTGCCAGCTGGGAACATCCTAGTTGACAGTCTGCCAGCCAGCCGGGCGCCTGCTGCATAACAGATAATTGGTATAACAGATCATGGGGTGCCCCTGAAGCAAATGTGAATTTGGAAAATAAATACTCTATCTATCTATCTAAATATTGTGTTATCTGACATATGAAGTGATCCATGTTTTAAGAACCTGACCACTGTGCATGTATATTCTTGTCATCAATAAAACATTTTGAATTAAGCAAAGGAATTATAATAGTCTGTTTTTTCCTCCTTATAGCATTTGACACCTCTGTCAGCCAATCACAAGCCAGTATTTCACCGCAAAAAATCTCACATTCTTTGTTGTCCTTTATTCTGCAATGTTTATGTTTGAGTGCTTGTCTCATGGTATACATGAAAAAGCCATGCAGCTATTCAAAATAGTTCAGGAATATGTTTTATCAAAGCTCGGCCAAAACCCTTGCCGGATAAATTACATATTCGCTGTCCCTGGGTGAATAACATATTCGAGTGGAACTATCAGCTTAAACACGGATTCTGATGAAGTTACCATAATTTTTTTAATTTGCAAACTTGATTTGATGTAAAAATCATTTTAATCGGAAAGTCTACTTCCTGGTTAAACCAACAGCATGTAGTTTTTAGAGGTCCTGGTTAATTGACATTATTAATATTGGGCAAGGCTCCTATTATATCATGCGGGAAAAAAGGAAGACCTGTATATTAGACTGATCGGGAGGGCCTACATTTATACATTGTACATATATCATTTATTTATGCACATTGTAATATACATGGCATAGATGTTTGTAAAATTTAAAAAGTCAGATGAACCAAAATTCATAAAAACAAGATCATAGAAATTATTGACAGTTGTTTACTAGTTGGTTGGTTACCAGTAGGTTTGATTACTACTTGACCTAATACCGATGTAAGCTGAATTTTGTGCTTTAACATAGGCTATGTCAAGCTTTTGTTTTAATACTGCGCTCTTCTTTGAGGGAACATCTGGATGGTTCATGTATCGGTCTGGCAATTGGCATACTGCTTGCGCCATACAGGAATCATTTTTCTGGATATTTTTATTTTTTGGCATTTGTCATGGCCCCCCTGATTGGATGGGCCTGTGGCAGCTGCCACTCTGCCAAATAGGACAGCCCACTCCTGCTAGACCATAGGAGGTAAATAAATCTGTGGCGAGGGCTTCCAAAAAAATATTGCTCGAAACGCCCACAAAAACAAAACTTTCTTCCCGAAACTGCCTGAAAAATTGCTTTCCTAAAATGTTTAGGGGGCTCCAGCCCATCAGCCTCCTAAGTCTATGTTCTAGACAAAGGAGCGACCCAAGCTGCTAATCGGCAACCCACTGTATCATCCAATAAAATAGACCTTTAACGTTTATGGAATAAGGCCAACAATCAACTTTCCAGACCATTCATTCATTGCAGAAGATGTACTAGTCTGCCAGCTGGACATCACTGCGTCACCTTGTGTTATGATTGTTTATTGACCCAAGACTCCACCTAGTGTAGAAAGTTGGCTAGCTTCTGACTATTCTCAGATTTATGATTTTCAATAGGAAATTAATGTAAGTCCAATAAAATGATAAGTGATTAAGCAACAGCAACCTGTTTTGATTTTTCTTGCCCATTTTAAAATTTGTTTAAAAACACCAAGGGACCAATCATAAGGGCGTGGGAGTTTTAGTACCCCTCCCCTCCCCCCAATATACTACACCGGAACCTGATAACAGTGACATTAGTTATTCTGACACAAATCTTTTAAATTTCCTTTAACATTTGAAGGCATACTCAAATGCAAATGAAGATGACACATAAAGTCATTTTATCCTCACTGTAGTATAGACAAGAAGGTCAAGTGGTCCGGTACGGTACCTATCTATTTTAAGAATGTCACACTCACAGTCGATGAATTACCAAATTAAAGAAATGAACTGAATTTTCCTTTTGAGGTCATATACATATTCTTGCCAAGTCATGCTTTATGACTCATAAGTATTTAGCAAAGTCATATCCTATACTTGTTGCATATACTTGCCTGTTGTGATGTCATTGATGTCTATATAAAGCTTAAACTGCTTAATGTACGTATTAGTAATTCTCTTCGAATATAAGTCAAACTTACAATAGAACAAATAACTGCAAATAGGGAAACAAGCCTTAGTTTCTGTGCAAATCGGCTTTATAAAGTTATCTGGAAAATAAATAAAAGAAAAGCAAAGGTTGGAAAATGCAAAACGCAACGAAATCACATACCTATAGAAACTGTTGTAACAGAACATCAATCACAACCAACTGTTTCATTAGACTTTATCTTTTTCTTTCTACTGAGACCTACACTTGTATTATCAAATGTAAAACAGCCACAGTACAAAGAAAAAACCAAAAAATTCCATTTGAAATATTGCTTTAGTGATGAATCATGACACTGATGAAACCTTCTGACATATATATTGATAGGGGAAAGAAAAGAAAGTATCTCATTTAGAAAATTGGCAAACAATAAGCCAAAGCAAATGAGACCCTTGTGTTTCTGAAAGGGCTGGTTTTTCCCAATTCAACATACTTCTGGGCCTCCCTGGCCTCAGGGTCCCTAGCTATGTACCCCCAGTTACCCTCTCCCCCTTCCCCTGTAGCCTCCTGTCCTCAGAGAGACAGCTGTGGCCACCAGCAACTGTAAGTAAATAGAAAATCCACAACTGTCAAATGAGGCAGTGTCCCAACTCACAAGGACGTCACATTGAATTGGTAGAGCAATTAATCAAGACCTCTGACAGATTAAAGGTCTTGCCCTATTGATCACGATATTCGCCAGAGTAATGAATTACCTTAAACAAGCGATTGCCTGTCCCCCGGGGCCACCAAGGCCCAGATGACCAGACATCCAATGACGCCAAAATCAATGCGCTAAAAACAGAGGTCATTACTTTGTGTTGAGAGAGAAAGAAGATGGTAGACAAAAATGTTGCAAGAAAACAAGAAGTTGAGGGACAGGCAAAGAATGGTATACCATGTCCCAGTGCCCTTGAACAAACTGGTATAAAAATATTAACAAAGTATAATGATAAGAGCAAAATCATAACCAATAGTATAGAGCAATGCCCAGAAGAACATTTTAATACAAATGAAATGTTTTTGGAGAATTTTAAGTAATGTGGTTTTCAGTTTTTTGGTGTCACTATTTCATGCTTTAGTTGTTATATTCTAGTGTAAGGCTCCACTGAGGTATAAGTTGAATTTATTAGTATAACTAGCAATTTAATTCATTTTTGGAGATAAATGTCGATGGTAAAAATGTATTCTTTGCTTTTTTATGACCATTCACGTTATACATGTATGGTATTTTTTGCCTAAAAAGAGTATGAAAAATACCATGCAAACATGTGAACTCTCGGCTGGGGAAGTAACATACTTTTTTTTTGGAAATTTTGTACTTTTTCGGAAATTTTTTTCTTTTCGGATTTTTTTTTTTTTTGGAAAATTTTTTTTTTGGTAATTTTTTTTGTGGAAACTTCTTTTTTTTCCAGAATTTTGGACCAACACGTTTTTATTGATGCCAATAAATTATCTTGCAAACTAAGTCTGAAATGTATTTTAACAAGAAACAACAGCATTGTGATGTCATCACCAGTGCTGCCACCTGGATGATGTCACAATGGCTCAAACAATGGCATTGTGATGTCATGACTATTGTCTGGTAACGACAGAAGGTTTCTTGGATGCAGAGTGACAGAATTGGCTTGTGGTAGAAGAACTAGGCATCCGAGATGGCTGAAATACAACCGCACAGAATTGTCGGTAGAAAATAGAAGGGTATGACAAATTTTACAGGTATGGTTGGTAGAATAAAAGAGAAATTGTAAACGAAAGGATCAAGGACAAAAGTGACGCCATCGCAGTAACTCTTGGCTATAAATAGCCGAGAGTTAAAATGTGACAAACAAATGTCACTAAATGGGTGTGTTGGCCAATCACACTTCATTCATCCCTGCATCGCAGTGGGTGTTGCTTAAAACTCGTTTGGAAGGGTAAATTGGTGGGCTGGGCAAGCAAGAGATCCCACAAACGGGATAGATTTGTATCATATTGAGGACTCTCTTTCTCCTTTCCTTTTAAATGGTAAGAACTTTGCTCAGATCAGAGGGCTGCACCATCAGCACCTAATTCATGCACATATGGCAACTTAATACGAAAATGCATTCATAAATATATATTAGTAATATTATGTTAGTGTGGAGCAGCCATACTTAACAGAGTCACTGGCCTGAAGGTATTCACCGACAGAACAAATATAAATTGGCTTATCACATTTACAAGCAAAATACTCTATTTTTGTAGTGTTCAATCTTACCACAATGTATTAATCAGGACATGCTTTGGGTAACAACTAGGATGTACAGTGTAGTGATAAAATGGTCAAACAGCAAGAATACTTGATAGATCACATTCAGACTGCTCAGTTTCAGTCAGACTGGATTACTTATATTGTACCACACTATAGAACTATCGGTTGTTTGGTTGGTCTATTACCATGTATTTCTTCAAATATCTTCTATTTGTGCAGACATTCACAACTGCCAGTGGACTCTCTCTTTCGAAAATGTGTACAGTGTCATGTACATGTGGCAGTTGGACTATTGATGTGCAAAAAGTCAAAGTCAACTGTCAAACTGGTTTCTGGAAGAGGATCCCTGATGTTCCAATGCGCACAGCCATACTAACAGTCAAGAAATCTGATATTGGAGTGCTCCAGGGACCACCAAAGTGTGTGAACTATGAGGAACTTGTTAAACTCTCATTCCAAGACAGCAAAATAACCGCCATAAGCGACAGTGCATTCAGATGCTTCAAAAACCTCACATCACTTAACCTTTCAAAAAACAGACTAAGAATGGTTTTCACAAGTGCCTTGAGACATTTGCCCTCTCTTAAGAGCTTGTACATGGCCAACAATCAGTTAACATCCCGGATTATCAAGACAGTCTGCAACCTGAAGAGCATCAGGATAATTGTTTTGTCACAAAACAATTTGACCCTGAATGAGGGATCTTTGGAATGCATGGGCAACCTGAAGAAGTTAAGTTACATCCTATTAAACGGGAATCATTTCAATGGGTCATTTAAAAATATCATATGGCCATTACGGAACACAACAAGGATAGAAGCAAATTCTTGCGGAATAAAGAATTTGGAGGAAGATTCATTTGATGGTCTCAAGGCTACATATATTAGTTTAAAATCCAATCCAATCAAGCACATTAAAATAAATACTTTTGCAGACTCTTTTATGAAAGTGTTGAACTTAGAGAATAATCCCTTGAATGGGTCTCACAAATGGATCATCACCCTCAAACACATGAGTGCGCTTGTCATCAGGAATATTGGCTTGTCTAAGGTGCCTCCACTTCCCAAATTCATAAAGTCTGTCATGTTAGATCGCAACCGAATAGAGACACTGAAATACCGTTCATTTTACAATTTGCCAAAACTTGAGATAATATCTGTTGCAGATGCAGGAATCAAAGAAATAGATATGATGTGTTTTTGTAAACTGCCGAAGTTGAACGAATTGTCCCTAAATGGAAATCGCATTCAAGGAAGAAATTTGATGCATCTTTTATCTGGCCTTTCAAACTCCACTTTACAACACCTTTCACTGAGTCATAACCCCATAAAATCACTCAATAAAACAATGTTTGATGGCTTTCATTCAAATTTACTGAAAACGCTTATTTTGCATTCTTGTCAAATTGAAACCATTGGGTCTGAGTCTTTTGCACATCTGAGAGCCCTTGAGATGTTGGATTTATCTTCTAACAAATTGCATAAACTGATAAGGAACACCTTCCATGGTCTACATCGCTTGACCAAGCTCAACTTACAAAACAACCTCTTGAACAATTTCAGAGGAGAACACAATGGCATACAAGGTAGTCCTCTCAAGTCACTTCAATTAAACAACAATAACATTCAGACATTCACATCAGCAACACTTTGGGGACTGCAAGATGTTAGGTACCTGGATCTGAACAGAAATGACTTAAGGTCAGTACAAGCAAAGCTCTTTCAAAGCATGTCATCACTTACAGCCTTGCATATAAAAGCATGCAGAATTAGGTCAATCCAAAATGGGTCATTTTCCAATCTCTCTAAGCTGACAACTTTAGATCTTAGTCAAAATTACCTGAGTCTAGAATCCCTGAGGTCAATAATTTATGGGTATCTGACAAATTTGAAGAATTTGGAATTATCAGACAACAAAATAGGTAGTTCAGGTGGCACAGAGTTATGCGAAATCTGGCAGAACACCCCCAAACTGACAAACTTGGGTCTAAAGAACTGCAGAATAACCCAATTATTTCCAGGAATGTTCAGCTCACTTAGACACCTCAAAAAACTTTTCCTTAGTTATAACTTAATTTCATTCATTGAACCAAGAGCATTCAAAAACACTAGTGAACTGGAAGATCTGCTGATCAACAACAATAGGATTAATTCAGTAAGTTGGATATCTTTTGCAAACTTGCCAAATTTGAGAAAACTGTTGTTGCAAGGCAACAATTTGATATGCTCATGTGACATATTGTGGATTGTGCAAACAATCAAGAGTCAACAAATATATATCGCGCAGAAAAACCTTTATTGCACTAATCCAGGAAAGCACAAACAAATAAGGATTGATGTTAAAGTGTTAGACTGTGAGGAGCAATGGGTGGCCATGTTGAAGCCCATAGGAACTGCTTTTGCATGTTTTGGTCTGATTTTCATCATGTATTTGGTCAGACATTATCAATGGCATATCAGATATACATTTTTCCTGGCTAAAGCAGGAATACATCGATACAGAGAAATGCAAGAAGAAGAACACTACAAATATGATGCCTTTGTAGCATACCATAGTGATGACTTGCCCTGGGTGGAACACCTTTTCCTTCATAATGTGGACAGGGAGTACCTCAATGACAAGGGATACTCCCTGTGTATACACCACCGAGACTGGCTTGGAGGAGAATACATCTCGGACAATATAAGGAAGAGTATCGTAGAAAGTCGCAAGACTGTCGTAATCTTGTCGAAGGCCTTTGCCACAAGCCATTGGTGTAGATTTGAGCTTGAAATGGCTCGTGCCAGCATAGACGCCAGTGGAAGAGGTGACCATCAGCTTGTGGTTATTCTTTTGGAAAGCATTCCTGAGGAACTTCTCAACCCTCACCTTGTCCACATCCTAACCACAAAGACATACATCCCGTGGCCCAAAGACGCTGCTCTGCATCCACGTTTCTGGAAGGTGGTGCGCAAGGCTCTTAAAAAGGAATTGCTTTACAACATATCAGAAAGCAAATTGTAAATATCAATTAAAATGGCTAAATGGAATTCCTGTATTGTGTTGTGTTGTATATATAGTATTGTATTGTGACCTTACCATTGTACAATCTAACATAAACAGTGGTCTCTGTGTTATAAGAACACCCCTTCCTTTCTGTCATGAAACAGTCACCATTTGGATAATGTTTCTTCTTCTGGTACAAAATGCACAAAAAATTCAACTTGGTGCAGGAGGAAGATTCTTGCACAATGCAAATTGGTCTTATAACATGCAGTCTTATAATGCAATGATCACTGTAGCAGTAAATAAAATTGTTTAATCATGTTTAATTTTGTAATGTTCTGGTCATCGATAAAACATTTACAATTACACAATACTCAATAGCAAATTTGTACATGTTTGCTCTAGCATCTGAAGCCTCCAAGCAGATCACTAAAACAGATAATTGCAGCAGAAATTCCAATTTGATCACAGACAATAGTCACAGACACACTCAGCTTTCATCTTCAGAAAATTCCTGATTGTATTTTATTGCTGCAATTATTACCAGAAGCAATTATTTTGAACATCTCCCTCTAGTTTTTTTTATATTTCAGATTTTTCAGTAATTTTAAATTTTTTGGTTCGATTTATTTCATGGTTAATCACACATCATCTCTCTTGATTAAACACATAGGGAACAGAATAGCAGGTGGAAGGACTTATTTATCATGACAATTCACAGGGAGAAGATTTTCAAAATTCATTGAAATAGAGACCAACATTAACCTAGAATTACCATTGCAAATTATTGATGTCTCTATAGATGTCTCTAAAGAGTTCCCATAGCCTAATGGTTAGAGCGCTTGATTGCGAATCCAATGGCACTTGAGGGTACGGGTTCCAACCCCGGTCCTGAATCTCAGTTGGAGGGAGTTGGATGTGACTGTGGTCAGGGAGCGTGACCACTTGCTGGAGACAGGACTTTACCCTCCTGTTAGATGTGAGCAGCAACACCTACAGCCAGACTCCCAGGACTGGATGACAGGACAAGTAATAGTGAATACAAAACAAGGGAAGAGTTTTCACCAGGAGTGCTTAAGAACGAAAGTCATCATACAGTAAAACCCAAAATAAAGTATGTCTACTGCAGCTTTGATATTGTGCTCCTTCTAATTGCAATTACTTTGCCAGCTGTCTTAATAGAGTTCTTAACATGGGATAAAGTTGTGGTGAGGAGACAAAGGTTGTTGTAAGGAGATTTGGGGTGGAGGGTAGAAAGGAGGGCAAAATAGGTAAAACAGAGGACTTCTGACAGAAAACTTTCTTACTTTATTTTGGTTTGTACTGTTGATTGTAAATATCATTGTAAACCACACTGGATTGTCTGGAAGATTACACGTAGCGATATACATATGTTCAAATAATAACAGTCCATTGTAGCAAATTTGTGCAGAGTAGATTACAACATAAAGGCATTGAGTGTTCAGAAGTTTCAGGGAAGGCTTTCCAGATTTCCTTCTCACCCGTTCTAAGGTTTCCTAGTTTACAATTCAACAGACCTTTGCATATCAATCAAGTGTAGAAACATGGGAACAAGTACAAGTACAAAAGAAACTTTAGAAAGTTTGTTGGTAGAAAAAAATCTGTGGGGAAAAAGTATGCGTATAGAATTTAAAATATTTGTATTCAGGGTACAAAACTTTTTTCTGATAAGGAACAACAAAGGAGTAGTACTGAGATGGAGGATCTTAAGGTCTTCTACTCGGCTCAGCACAAACACTGAGTTCGAGGGTCCACTAATCTAACGGAATTTTCAAATGTCATCTGGATAAAATCACAAAGACCATGAGATGGAAATTAAACCCACAGCCTTAAAAAAAAACACACATACATATAGCTATAAATCAATGCCTCTAACAGGTTGGCTACCCTTCTGCTTTAAACAATGAAAAAAAAATTAAAGTTTGCCCTTTTCCTTTAACACTAATGAAAAAAAGTATTTCTACTCATTGGAAAGCCTTTCTGAAAGATCACTTGGCAGCACAATGTCATGTATCTCCATCAACTTAATTGCACGCAAACATCGGAGTTGAAGACGAAGCACGTCACATCAGCAGTATTCAAATCCTGGGATTAAATATCATGCAATTGAACAACGCAATTAAACTAACTTTTTTTAAAGATTTCCACACGCTCAAGATAAGCTTTGAAAACATCAGAGTCATAATTACTTTTTTGTTTGTTTTTTGCTTCCATTACTATTCTATTAGGCTTAAAATCTGGATTTTCAAGAGTAAACAGAGAAGTGATTTTAGCAGCAGGGCACATATTCCACATGTGTTTTGGCATCACTACATCATTCAGGTCCTTTATCTATTAAAAAAAACAAAAATATTCTTGTGGACAAAACCACACTGAGACCATGCAGTTGGAAAACACAATATTTCCATCAAAACATAGACACAGACCTTGACGACATTAAATAATGAACAGTTGGTCAAAAGAATCTCCAGTGTAGTGCAGCATAAACTAACAAAGGAAGGTAATTATCCAGCCAATTTAATTTATTTCAAGACAGAACATTGATTCAACATCGTTGAATCAAAACACTGAGGACATTTCGTGACAGCAATAATTGCATCCTAGGGTGGACCACATTCCAATGGGAAAAAACAAATCTCATAAAACCCCCAATTTGAAAGTGGAAATTGATGACCACATAAGTAAAACAAACACATGCAAAATTTCAACCAAATCTGTTAATGTTTAGAGGTGGCACAAAGCCCTAGAAGTTTATAATGTGATTCCTCATTCGCGCGACTGAAAAATTAGTCATTTTCCAAGATCTTTCTCAGAAGTGAATATTTTTTCCTGATTTTTTAGTACATGATAAAATTGGAATGGCAAAGCAATATTTGGGGCTTATCTCTTATTTATTATTTGCAGTAAGTGAAATATTTGCCTGTTTTTATGAAAAAAATGGCTTGATAATTAACCTATGTAAATCTATGCTTACCTGCTATGAAGCATTATAAGCCAGACAGAATATTAGGAAAGCAGTGGGCATCCTGTACATACTAAGAAAAAGGATACATGATCAAAATAATATGCTGTTATAGCAAGATTTGCAAATACCGATGATTTTGAGGTCTACTGATGGGCAATCCCATGTTAAACTTCAACGGCTTTGTGCCACCTCTAAATATCAATTGATTTTGCTGAAATTTTTACACAATACCTTCTATCCATATGACATCACAATTCAAGTTTCAAATCAAAGAAATTCAGAAGAAAGTGTTTTTGGACCACCCTATTGCATCCTGATATAACCCTGCTCTGAACAATGTATTGCATTTAAATTTGTGAAAATATATCATGCATATATCTCTGTATAATAAATAATTTTCTTGTGTGAACATATTTTAATGACAGAAAACCTGTAAGTAGTAAGTTGTCCATCATCGTCTTAATGAATATCCATGTCCCTGTTGTTACGCCATGGCTGTCACCTGGTGCATTTTCAAGCAATGACACCAGTTGAGACAACACGGTACACGAGGTAAGCAAGTAGGACCAGGGTTGCAAAAAAATCCGATTTAAAATAAAAAAAATTTTAAAAGTCAGATTTATTTGATTTAAATCAGTTTTTTTAATATTTAAATCGGATTTAAATCAATCTGTCGTAATTTTTCAAATATAATGGTTTTCGAAGAACTTGAAGTCATGATAAATGATAACCTCTTTTAATTAGGTCTTCTGTAATGGGAAAAATTTATTTTACTCCCCAAAATTCATGTAATCAAGTTGAAATTCAAAGTTGTTGATCATTCATATTTTTTACTTTTCCGCTGCAACAAATTTCCTCAGAATATGAATTTTACGTCAATTCAAGTGTGGAATTTCGTCAATTTTTTGGAGCTATTAGTACTAGAAATGACCAATGAAATATGAAAAGTTTTACTTGGCTTCCAAAAGAGACTTAACAGGGTTTGATCCTATTCCGAAGTAACAATTTTTGAATACTTGGAGAGCCACATTCCATAGAATATCATACTTTGGAGCAAAGGAATGATTGAAATTACTGACGACGACCACAGAATCAGTATTTTTTTGTTTGTTATTGTTGTTTTCTTGTTTAATGAGTGCTACTTTAGCATGAGATTGGGCATTTGGTGCATGACAGAGGAGAATTTGGATTGCATCTTAAACTGGATTAAATTAAGCCGAAAACCACTCTGGTATCTGCATCGCAGCTATGATTCCTTACCAAGTCAAGTGTGAAGGTGTCAACTGATCCATTATAGCATTTATATGCAAACCATTTGCAGTTTTCCAACATATAGTGATTTTCAATTTAAATCATAGATAAAAATCACTGATTTAAATCAAATGATTTAAATCAAGAAACCCTGAGTAGGCCACATCGTACGGATTTCTGGCATAGTCCACATGACACAACTCTCCACATATTCACAATCATAACCCTTCACACGGCTATAGGTCTAAACATAAATAACTGAGTATGTAGGCCTATTTTTTTAAATAATGTCTATTGTAGAGACACAACACCCTTCTCTTTGGGAGCCTTTCTCTTTTGAAAAGTGAAAATTAAGTGCTTCACTGACTTGAAATATACATTCCCACACATAAACAAAATCATAAGGAGAGATTGTCTCACCAAAAAAGCCTTCTAATAAATGGAAGTCTCAACACATTGGCATCACTAATTCTTTCTTGCAATTTACTGAGCTGTTCATATTATACATGCTACAGAGTTTGTGTCTGAACCATTTCTCTTTCTTTAAGCAGACAAACTGACTGAGACAGCTAGTCCATCACATGTAGTTACTGTCTATCGCACAAGTCTAAATCATGTCAATTGGATTTGTGGATTTCATGATGCATGGATAACATGACTTGAGCAATGCTCAATGTCTGCATGATGCATGGAAAGACATAAGTGCCATGGAAGAGCCCTGGAGGTGGTGTCCCCTCCAGCATGTCTTGTGAACTGGGATTAGTCTTGTGTTTGGTCAAGTGGGGAATATGACCTCTCATGTCTTCACATGGCTGGTTAAACCGGGTAAAAAGAGAGTGATGGCTAGTTCTCACGGAGACGTATCAGAGGGTTTAAGTGACGGCGTTTCTTATATTTCCAGGAAAGGGCAAAGATTTGAGCATGTTCGCCGTCAATTTTGGCTTTACGGCGCAACAGGAACAGCATGCGTCGCTTTAAGAGGTCTTTCTACGCAATTCCTAGAAATTTGACGATGCAGGAAAAAAAGATTCAACCGGTTGAATCTTTGCGAGGAAAGAAGTGGTGAAGCAAGAAGAAGCGTAAAAAGAAATCAGTGCGCGCCGCAGATTTTTAAAGTTGCGACGCACAAAGAAGAGCTTCGACGCAGAAACAGCAGTGTAGCAGAAAGCTCTTGCTTCATGTCACATGTTTGAGACACGCGTCGCAGAAAGACACATGTTCGACGCACGTGAGAGGGTGCGCGCCGCGTCTTTTGGACCCCCAATGCAGCAGACAGAGTGGCGCCTGAGTGCATGCGTTGTTCTATTTTTAGCATCAACCCTTTGTCTGCGTGTCACCCTCTTTTTGCGCAGCGGCTGGGGCAGCAGCAGCGAAGCAGGGGGGGCGAAGGAAGGGGAAAGAGGCGGTCCGCACCCTGCATATATATAGAGGAGGCCAGTTTAGAGCACCATACCCACTCAGACCTTCGACCAGAACACACCTAGAATCCACGACACTATTATCAACTGCTACATTTGCTGCTACTTTTGTTGCTACAATTGTACTTCAAATTGCTGCTACAACATGGGACCAAAGAGGAGAAAGGGCACCGTCGTCACCAGGGCACCAACCAAGCTCAGCACCAGGTCAACACTCCACACTCCTGGGAGCACTCCAGTGACAACTCCAGCTACAACTCCAGCTGCAACTCCTCTCCATGAACCTTCAGATGCTGCAGTGACTGCCTTCTTTACTACAGCCATGGCAGACCTCTCTCTACCTGGGCTCTACACCTCCACTACAGCTGGCAGCCAGACGAAGACCACCACTTCAACCACCAAAGCCACTGTCGTCAGCGAGACCATCTTCGAGGGCCGGCCAGAAGACAACACAACAGAAGAAGATTCTTCAGTTGAACTCTTTGAAGAGGAAGGAGACAAGCCTGCTGACAAGCCTGCCAAGCCTGCTGCCAAGCCTGCTGACAAGCCTGCCAAGCCTGCTGCCAAGCCTGCTGCCAAGCCTGCTGCCAAGCCTGCTGCCAAGCCTGCTGCCAAGCCTGCTGACAAGCCTGCTGCCAAGTCTTCCACGGGTCTTCCAGAGCCTACTGCCAGGTCTACTCCAAAGAAGCAGACTCCAAAGAAGCAGACTCCAAAGAAGCAGACTCCAAAGAAGCAGACTCCGAAGAAGCAGACTCCCAAGAAAACAGCAGAGAGCCAGCCTGTTCTTGCTCTAGACAGAGTGGCCATCCATGAGGACACCTTCGAGGAGGAAGAAGAAGACTCTGCTGATGACACCCCTGCAGCTGCTGAAGCCAAGTCCAAGGGCAAGAAGGGCAAAGGGAAGGCCCCCAAGCCAAACATCCGCAACAACCTGGGCATCACAGCTGAACAAGAAGATGACCTCATCAACTGGTACAAGGAGCATCCTGTGCTGTACATGAAGGGGACCAGAGGCTACAAGGGGAACGAGAAGCTGCTGCTGGACTCAGAAAAAGCAAAGGAGCTGGGCCCCAAGTACACCTCCCAGGACATCTTCAACTGGAGGAAGACAGTGCGCACTCACTTCTCCAGACTCGTCAGGCCTGAAGCTTCAGGAGCCGCCAGGAAGGAGACGCTCACAGAGAGGGACCAGTACATCCTGAACAACTGTCGGTTCCTGAAGGACTCCATCGTCCACAAGCCAGGGAAGGAGCTGTCCGCCATCTCTCAACTGTCTGCCAACCGGCCAGCCTCAGACTCCGATGATGAAAGCTACAACCCTGAGGATTCCCTGCCAGCTTCCTATGACATGCCGGACCTGGCACCTGAACAGCCAGCACAGGACAGACCTGACAGCCAGCAGTCCCAAGTCTTCCCTGGAGCACCAAAGCCTGGAGCCGCTGCCAAGGGAACCAAGAGGAAGGCCCCAGGAGATGAAGCCATGCACTCCGCCATGCACGTCATCGCAGGCAGCATGCAAGCCATGTCCTCCGCCAAGAAAATCCTGAAAGGCTCTGGCTGCAAGATGTGCCCCGACCACCAGGAGTTGACACCCGACCAGGAGTACTGGAGGATGAAGTGCCAGGACCTCTACCACGTGGGAGTGCACGCCAGCCCTGAAATCAGGAGGCAGATGGTCAGGACCATTGCAGAGGCCGCCCTCTACTGGGATGATGAGGTCACCCGCCAGTCAAGACAGCATCAGGAGCACACCTTCCAGCCTCCTCATCCTCCTCAGCGCCTGCAGATGCCACCTCCTCCTCATCCTCCTCCTTCTTCGACGTATGTGCCATCACACCACCAGCACCATCCCCAGGCTTCCAGCAGCAGCCATCACTACCAGCAGCACCAGCCCAGGGAAGGAGGATCCTCCAGGCAGACTCCCAGCTACACCCCGATGCAGCCCAGCCACTCCACCATGACACTGATGATGGATGCACAGGACAGCCCCGAGAAGTACGGCTACCCCCCTGGACCCAGCTTTGGTCAACCGGCCGCCCATCACCAGCACCAGCCTTCCCCTTCGCCCAGTTGGACTTCAGGTCTCCTTTCTCCACGAAAGTAGAAGACCAGATGCAGCAAAGACAACAAAAAACCTTGGCCCTTTTAAGGGCCACCAAATCCTCCCAAAAGGGCAGGCCACGTACACATCTTATGTTGACAAAAAAAAAAGAGCTTGTGTTGACCGAAAAGAGCCAAAAAAGAGCAAAAAAAACGTTGACAATCCCCAAAAAAAAAGTCCCCTAAAAAAAAAGTCCCCCAAAACAAAAGTCCGGTCCTGGCCTTCATTAAAAGTAATCACCTTCATAAAAGCAAGGTGCTAGTTCCCCCTTTCTTTGCCCCAAAACATACCAAGTGCAGCACTAGTACAAGTGCTGCATTCTTTGGTATAAACATATTTTTATTGCACTAGTACAAGTGCATGAATTTCTTAATTAAAATGTAATGCACTAGTACAAGTGCTTTGCTTTTAAAAATTGTGTTGGTTGGTTGCACTAGTACAAGTGCATCACTTTGTAATTTCACTTGTCTAGCTCAAGTGGCAGGTAGATAGCTAGATAGCTAGCTAGATAGATAGAAAGATAGATAGCTAGATAGATAGCTAGATAGATAGCTTGATAGATGGAACACAATGCTCGTTACATATATACACTGCAGCAAAAGAAAAGCAGTTGTCGTCACTTTGCAGGGATTGGACTTGGATAGATAGATAGATAGCTTGATAGATAGCTAGATAGATAGCTAGATAGATAGCTAGATAGATAGCTTGATAGATGGAACACAATGCTCGTTACATATATACACTGCAGCAAAAGAAAAGCAGTTGTCGTCACTTTGCAGGGATTGGACTTGGATAGATAGATAGATAGCTTGATAGATAGCTAGATAGATAGCTAGATAGATAGATAGATAGATAGCTTGATAGATGGAACACAATGCTCGTTACATATATACACTGCAGCAAAAGAAAAGCAGTTGTCGTCACTTTGCAGGGATTGGACTTGGATAGATAGATAGATAGCTTGATAGATAGCTAGATAGATAGCTAGATAGATAGATAGATAGATAGCTTGATAGATGGAACACAATGCTCGTTACATATATACACTGCAGCAAAAGAAAAGCAGTTGTCGTCACTTTGCAGGGATTGGACTTGGATAGATAGATAGATAGATAGATAGATAGATAGATAGATAGATAGATAGATAGATAGATAGATAGATAGATGGATGGAGGGATTGATTGATTGATTGATTTTTGGGCTTGTTTTGTCAACATAGGATGTGTACATGGCCAGCTCAATTGGGAGGATTTGGTGGCCCTTAAAAGGACCTGGGGTTTGTTGTTTTGAATGCATCTTCTTCAGATTTTCTCCAACTGCCAAGGGACACTTCCTGCCGGACTGTTGACCCAGTCACGTAGGTAGTCTCGAGCAGCCTTGGCATCTCTGGAGGCATTTCCGTGTCGAAGTGGTTCTCCTAGGTCTCCTAATTGACGGTCTCCCCTCCAAACTCCTTCAGTGACGTCATGTGTCTGTGGATCTTCTCTGTCCATCACTTCATTGTCACGGGCATGGTGGACGCCTACTCTGTCTCGCAGAATGTTGTGTAGAACACAAGCAGCCATTGTGATGTATGTCACTCTTGTAGGTCGTTGGGGCATGGTGGTCAGGAAGCATCTGAACCTGTTTGACAGCAGACCGAAGGCATTCTCCACCACTCTCCTGGCTCTTGAAATCCTGTAATTGTAGACTCTGGAAGGAATGTCAAGGTTCTTTCTTGGCACTGGTTTGAGCAGCCATGTCTTCAGGGGAAATGCCTCGTCACCCACGATGTAATATGGGAAAGGATTGTCTTCTGTGCCAGGTAGAGGTTCTGGAGGTGGTAGGCCTAGATCTTCCTCGTCCAGGAGTTGTCGAAGTACTGTGTCCCTGAAGACGCCGCCATCAGATGCACTTCCTTGACAGCCAGCCTGCACATAGATGAACTTGTAGTTGGCATCAACGAGGGCCATCAGGACAATGGAGTGAAATCCCTTGTAGTTGTAGAACAAGGAGCCTGCAGCCTTGGGACATCGGATTGCGACGTGCTTGCCATCCAGAGCTCCAATGCAGTTGGGCAAGTTCCATTTCCTCTCAAAAGCCTTGGCTATCTCCTTCCATCTTTCAGGCTGTGTGGGTAGTGCCAGCTGTCTTTCGAAGGCATGAACGATGGCAAGGCAGACCTCAGGGATGAAGTTGCAGATGGTGTTGGGTGCCACACGGAAAGCATAAGCTAGGGACTTGTAGCTGTTTCCTGTTGCCATGTACCGCAGGGTGATAGCCAACTTCAGACCAGGTTCCAAAGCCCTCCTCATGTTGGTGTCTTGCTTAGCGATGAGTGGTCCAACAGCTTCCAGGATTTCAGCAAAGATGGCAGGGGGCATTCTAGTGTAGTTGTAGTAGCCGGACACGTCACGCACTTGCAGTTCAGGCAGCAGTTGATGGAAGTGACCATGTTGTTCCCTCTGCAGCAACCAGTTGCGAATCCACCACCTTTTCTGTCTCCTGGCCCTCCTCCTCCTCTGTCTCAAATAGACAGCTCCGATAGCAACAGCAGCAGCACCAGCCACAACAATAATTTCTTCTTCATTCATCATGCATATGTTCAGTAGGCAGTCGTTGTGTTCTCATTGAAGGGCAATCAGCAAATGAAGCAAGGAGGTCCTCTGTGTCCCTTTTTATAATGACCAAAAGTGACTCCTGCAGCAGCGAAACACACTTTGCCGCAGCGCTGCAACAACAGACGTTCGTCGATGCTTAAGAGACCTTCGTCGCTGCTTAAGGCAAGGACGACGAAGAAGGTCAGCATCGACGCGCCTGTAATGTCCTCGGCGCTTTATGAATGCATGTGCGACGATGAACCATCAAGTTACGCAGTAACAAGTCCCTAAATGCGGCGTTGCATCCTTACAGTCTTCGGCGAGGCTGTCATTTTCAGCGACGCATCTTACCTCGGGTGTACGCCGAAGGTTTCCTGATGCGTC
Source organism: Platynereis dumerilii (assembly GCA_026936325.1). Taxonomy (NCBI): domain Eukaryota; kingdom Metazoa; phylum Annelida; class Polychaeta; order Phyllodocida; family Nereididae; genus Platynereis; species Platynereis dumerilii. The sequence goes on along the minus strand of JAPTHN010000001.1, from coordinate 81,108,769 downwards.
GCAGGTCGCCAATTTCAGACGTAGCTGCCTCACAACCATCAGCGGCGTAAGAGGAAACAACATTGGGCGAAGTAAAAGCAGCCTCGCCGAATTCCAAAACAAAGTGCGACGCGTCTGTTTGGAACTGCGCTGAGGAAAGAGAGGCGTAACGCGGCGAAGAAAGCTTAAGAAGCGCCGCGGACACCTCAAGACTCACCGCGGCTACTAACTTTAAGCGTCGCACATGACACTAATTGATTACGTAATGTGCCAAAACCAACGTTCTACGCCACAACCTTCCAAGAAATGACTTCTCTTGATGCGTCGCTCTCAAATCGCCGTCGTGAGAACTAGCCATCAGGCAGAGCACATCTTCCCTCTTTAATCTTGATTCAATTATGTTACAGACTTTGCTTCTAACCTCTGAATTACTATTTATAGATGCTCTCTGTACAGAAAACTATTGAGAAGAGACAGCCAATTTAAGGTGACTGCATATGGTCAAGGGGAAAGAAAAGTTCATAAATAACTAATATGGTGGAAAGGATGCCGCTCAATGATGAGCTATGCTTGAGCACATCTGCAGTTGGAGTGCACTAATACAAATAACTTACACTGATCCTCTATATCCTCTAGATACAGAAATTTAAGACATTAACCCCAAGCACACAATGGTCCAACTTCTGAATCTTACTGGGCAGTTCAAAATTCAATACTTCAAGTTAGACTTTGGCATAATGTGCAAAATTCAAAATGCTTGTCTTTCATTAAATTAAACTCTCAAGAAGTACATAAAGCATACTGGCATGACATAGAGGCATTCTTATATTTCTGATCTGATTCCTTATTTTGGTCAGAATTTCTGTTAATTTTGTCATAGACATGTCAGGGATTTAAAATGTATAGGAAAAACTGCTTTGGAGATGTTATAAAGTATCCAAGATTGGTGGAACTCAATAGTTAGTAGTGACCCAGCCAATACGTCCCATGTCCATCTTCCATGATTCCAGCTATGGATCGAGAGAAGTGTGGCAATGACTGATCAGTCTGATAACCCTCCAAACTTAAACAGGGGGAGTTGTAAAACTGGTATTACAGAGTTCTCCAAACACAAGGTTGTCTGTCTTGGCAGAAATTAGCATCTGGTCCTTTGTGGTCCAACAAAATGCCACAAGTCTGCCCAACAAAAATGTTTTGAGGATATTTCTGTTGAACTACTGCACTCTAGAGAATGTAGCAACAAACAGAACAGCCATCCTTCATGTCTGAACACTGTAAAATTTGAAAACTGTGTTGAAGCAATAATTTGTGAGTATGTTAATAATTTTCAAGCTATGATAGCTCAATCCTATAAGTTGTCAAGGTATGATAGCTCAATGCTGTAAGTTGTCCAAACGAATCATAACATTAAGCTGTGAAAACATGAAAGCTTCAGTTGTTGCAGATAGCTTGACATCTCAGCCACGCCACATATAGCGCCATCTATAACAAGCACTTCTCATAACACTGCATTCAGTTTTAAATAATTATTTACTTAAAAGAAAAAAGAACATTTATATTACACTATCCCAGAGAAAAAATGAGTAGCACACCACTTTAGCTGGTTACTTTTTTATTTTTATCTCTCTTAAATTAATTTGTTGGAGTAATTAGATGCATGCTTTCACACGTCAACCAACATTTCCAAGTCAGAGTGTGTTCAAATATAGGCTTCTAGCACTGTATACCAACTCAGATGAGCCGCAGGCCATTGGGATTTATTCACAAGAAATTGATTTTTAAATCTCCTTGTGATGGTCTTTGTTGAATGCATCTTGGGCCTGTCCATGATGTGCTAGAATGAAGCACACTGGATCAGGTGGATCCCCTTGAGAGATCTAACAATATTATGGGATTACAGCCCACATTCATAAATAACTTTATAAGACAGGTCACATAAATATAAATAAAAAAACAAGTCAACACAGCTCAAAATTTTGACTTGTGTCAGCTTGGATCAATAAGTCAACAAAACTCAATATTTTGAGCTGTAAGTCGACAAAACTCATTGTTTTGAGTTTTCTCAGCTTGAATACCTTAGTCAACATAGCTTAGTATTTTGACCTATCTCAGCTCAGTATTTTGAGTTATCTCAGCTTAAAACATTAATCTATGTTAGCTCAATCAACTTGTGCAACCATCTCACTCAATCAATTGAGCTGAATCAGCGAGTCCGATTTTACAGTGAAGCAGATATTTCAAAGTCTGTCAAAAGTCATTTGTATATGCAGCTTTCACACGTCCAGGGGACACAAATGCTACTGCACGGACTCAGACAGGAATAGATCAGGATTGTATTTAAATCATGTAGGGAAGTTTAGAAATTACTAAATAAGTTATACGAGGAAGTTCTTTTTATAAATGTCAATTTGTTAACATTCTTAATTGCTACTCATGGTTAACTGTTAAATATAAAATACCATGTTCCCAGCTATTCTGGTTGTTTAAACAAGGGCTATTATACTTAATGTCATAGGTTCAATATTTCACCAGAATACCGAAACCTGCGATCTGTCTCACATCAAATGAACACTCAGTGCTTAAAAAATTGTGGGCACCAAGTCTAGTTAACCATATTCTTACATAATATAAAGCATTTGACAGGAGAGACTGTAGAGTAGGACATAAGTGTAATGATGATAAGATAGAAGTATTGCTCTCTCACTTGTCCCAGTTCCAAATGTGATTTTAACAATGGAAATTAGATAAAAGTAACAAATAAAGACATTTATCCCATGAAGAGACTGAGATCATTGCTGCCTGATACATGTATACTTCTAGTCACAACAGTATAGAAACCAAGTAATCTTTATGAAAGTCTTACTCGACACATTGAGTGTAGGGGGGGGGGGAGTTGCATATCACTTAAGAAAAACAACACAACCAAGGGAACACTGATAAACAACTGATATATATGGCAGGGCAGACCTGGGGGTGGTCAGTGGTCACTCTGTTTCCTGTGCAAGTCGACTTGGTTCTCTGATGTGTCTGCTTGATTCCCTATTTGAACCTTTATCTGGCTTTGAAGCCAGTAGTTTCTGTGATACCTTATCTCAACCCTGGGGTCCATCCACCTTGATGCTCTCTCCACAGTCCACACACACCCCAGACCCCAGCGCACCAACACTACGTTGTTTTTCAACCTGTATCAGTATGTACCAGATATATTCAATCAAATATGAATAAATCCATTAGTTTGGTAACAGCAACTGACTCAAGATGCAAAGAAATTTTAAAAGGCTGTTAATTAAGTACCTGGTAAGGCTGTTACATTATTTGTGAAATTAGGCCCAGAACATTATGGAGTATATCCTTTGCCTCATTATACTGTTGTGTATGGGCCATGTCTCATGGTGCCTCATGGCTCACGGTTCTCAACTCTCCCATTCCTTATCTTTACACATTATGCCAATTCACTTATATCCGAAGTACATACATAATGTATTGCTATTCTTTCCTCGAATGTTTCAAAGCTATATGATTTATAGTGCTCTTGACAGACTCCGAAATATATCTACTCCAGGCATGAAGGATTGCTGTTCAGCTTGCTGTTGTCTCTGGAGTGCACTAGTTCAGTAAAAATATATCCAAATAGTCTGTTTGGGCAGACTTGTGGCATTCTGGTTGGACCACCTGGGAACTAGATGCTAATTTCTTGCTGGACAGACAGCATATTTTTTGGAGAGTGTTTTGCAAGACAAGTTTCACAAGTTAAAACTATTTTCAAAGAACCCTGTGGCTGTTGTTGTGGTAGGGTGATCAGTCACTGTCACGCTCCATCCCTTGATCCAGTACTGGAATCAAGGAGGCTGAACACAGGACCTTGTGGCCACCAAGAGGACCAGCATAAGACCTTTGTATAAAACAAACCTGAGCAGAGTGACCTCAAGCCAGCCTACCAGTCAGACTGATTACAAAAAGAGTCAGACTGATTACAAAAAGAGTCAGACTGATTACAAAAGGAACACCCCATGCTGTGTACCCATTACTTGCGTCATCAGCCAAAATATAAGTAAATGCAGTGACAGGATTACCACAGTATCTAATGGCCGTCCAATTTCATTTACTCACACTTAACACATAAGCAAACAAACCAACCGCCTTTACAACCATATCAACAAGGCAAAGAAAGATTTGAGAAGGCAGGCTCCAAACCTGACCAAAATGCATGATGACACAAAAGTTTCTTATGATTTTAACAAAATACATTCATCTGTTAAGGCATCCTTTTAGTCTTCCCAAAAATCAAACATGGTTCTTTATCTTCTTTGCTGCCATGTACAGCTTGTTACAATATATTGTCAGTCTGTCAAATTTCTAATAAAGCAGGCACCAAGACTGACATTTGGTGTTTGGGTCGGAGAGTGGGCTTTGGCTATTTAGCACACTCTACCTCACAGGCTAAAACAATGCTCCATCTCTCACTTACCCTTAACCAACTTCAAGAAGATTCAGCACCATTCCCATGGGAAACTGCCACCACTGCAATATGAAACTGCTTCCATCCCAACAAAATAATTCTTTAGTAAATGATATTCCTCCTTTCACATAATACAATTTGTTACACTTTACAGTGAAGTCAAAATGGACGTGCTATAGGGTTGGCTTGTGTATGAACCATCAATCTTTCTTCAAATATGGACAAACAGGCTGAGACAGCCAGTCCGTCAGACGTAGTTACTGTCATTCACACAAGTCTAAATCATGTGAATTGGATTTGTGGATTTCATGATGCATGGATTACATGACTTGAGCAGTACTCCATTTGTGCATGACGCATGGGAAGAGATGGTTGCTATGAAAGAGCCTTGGAGGTGGTGTCCCCTAGATGTAGCACATCCTTGAATCACTACTACTCTTGTGTTCGGTCAAGTGGGGAATATGACCCTCAGGTCTTCACATGGCTGGTTAACTTGGATAAAAAGGGAGCAGGGTAGAGCACATGTTCCCTGCAGGAGATTTCTTTATTAAATTAGGGAACAGGCTCTGCTCCTTTCCAGTGGATTACTATGGAGGTTTTAGATAGATCTCTATATACTGTAGAATCTGTGCAACAAGCATGCAGTGATAAGGGGCTGACCATTTTATTTCCACGGGGGAAGAAGGGATAGGAGTTTCCTTGGCGGGAAATTATTTCTGTCACAGTGACGATTGCAGTAATTATTTAATTCAAATGCGCAAATTTCCCGAATATTAAAAGGGTGCTAAGGCAGTGATGGAACAAAGAATTACTTTCCTCATACAAAATATAGAGAATATTTTCCAGAAGACGATTATACTTAACTAAAAAGTAAGATGCACAAGACTTCCCTACACAATTGACATCATCCAAGCCTTCTACAAGGTTGTGCAAAAAGAACATTACATTAAAGTCATTAACCTTTAACACTTGTTGCTCTGGGTGGCCTGGCCACAACATCTTGTGTTCAGCTTCCTCGATTCCAGTAACGGATCAAAGGAAACAGGGTGGCAGTGACTGATCACTTTCAACAAATAGGGAATTCAATATTTTTAAAGAAAATTTGGGCTATTAAAGTGGTCATACTAAACACTCCTAGCACTAACTGCACTACATGTCAACTGTCTTGCCAAAAATTAGCAACCTGTTCCCTTGTGGTCAAACTAGAATGTCATAAGTCCTGACCAGATGAGTTGAGGATTCATCTATTGAACTAGTGCACCCAAGAGGATGTAACAGCAAGCAGAACAGCCATCCTTCATCTCTGCAGTATACATGTAAAAGTCTGTCAAAAGCTGTATGAATGTAGCTTTAGCACCTCCAGGGAACACAAATGCAACAATTCATTGACTTTGGACAGGTGTAGATTGGGATTTTATTCAAGCAATACGACTATTATAAGTTAGATGAGGAACCAAGTATAAACTGATATCAGTATTAAAATATTAAAATAGCACCAGTGCACATTGTACAGGTCATAAAATTATGTTCGAAAACAGGACAAAACTTTGATAAGGTGAACATTTTCCTAACATGCGATTATCTAATTTAAGCGCTTAGTGCTAATTTTATGAGAGGGGAATTCAAGGAAATCCAGTGCACTATATTTGCATTATGACATCACATGAAGTTTGGTACTTCATTTTTTAAAATATAGGAATTGTGTCAACTCTTTTGACACAATGCACTGGGAGATCATGACACTAAATATTGTCTTTAGTAGTGTGAATAGGAAATGTGCTTCTTGAAAAACTATGACAGGAAGGGGCATGGGGAGCATTGCTAAGGAAATGCAAAACAATCAAGGGAAGACTGATAAACAACTGATACACGGCTGAGTGGACTAGGAGGTAGTCACTGTATTTCCTTTGCAAGTCTCTAGGTTCTGTAATGTGTCTGCTTTATCCCAATTTGAACCTTTGTCTAGCTTTGAAGTGCCTAGTTTGTGTGATATCATATCTTAACCTCAGGGTGCAACCACCTTGCTGCTTCTTCCACACACAACCAAGTGCACCAAAGCTTGATGTTTTTCAGCCTTTCTGCACAATTGTACTAGAATAATTTAATCATATTGAATTCATCCAGTATCTGCACTCTGTAAAACAACTATCAATTGAACTGAGCTATATCATATTCCAGAAAAAATGTCCACAATATATGTGGTTGTGGTGATGAAAATCACAAATCATATAAAAAAGCAAATGACAGGTGGCATTCTGTGGTTTGCAATTTTAAATCGGAAATGTTTTGGTCATTTCAAATTAGTATAATCCCGACAACCCCCAAAAAATGTATGCATGGATGAATTCACATAATTATGATTAAATCATTCAAGCACAAGGTTGAAAATCATCATGGTATTGGTGCACTTAGGTGTGTGTGGAGAAAGCATAAAGGTGGATAGGCCTTGGTGTTAAGATATCAACACACACAGCCAGGACTTCAAAGCTTCACAAAGGGTCAAAAATGAAATAATCAAGCAGACACATCAGAGAACCAACAGACCTACATAGGAAACATAGCGGCCACCCCCTGGTCCACTAAGCCATATACCAGTTGTTTATCAACCTTCCCCATATTGTTTTGCTTTCCTTGGGCAATGCCAATACAAATGTATCTTGTTGATATTCCCTGTCAATAAAAATATGTACCTAGCACTTCACTAAATATCCTGAAATATCTTGAAAGGCTGTGAAATCTGGCTGCAAAAGAGATTGTGAAATTAGGTCTCAGAAGATAGATCACATTACACTGTCATTACAGCATGTCAAGAGGTTCTTTGGTTACCTTGTATGAAGAAATTGAAGATCAAAAGTGTCAAGAGACTGTGATCAGTCTGAGCTGATTGCTTTGCAAGAGCAAATATTTGTTTACGTTTAATTTGTTTTGACGTGATCAATGTCATTGTCTTTCGAAAAAAAAAAAATCCATTTTGAAAAATTATTTTCATCATGCCAAAGCGCTTTTAAAATGGTGTCAACTTTTCAAGGAAAAGCAAACCACAATCAGAAGAATACACATTTACAGGTGACAAGGTTGCAAAAAGATCATAAGTTTGCAAACCAATTGCATAAGGAATTACACAGAGAATCTTTACTGCCAGACTATAACAGGCTATTAAGCCATTTTTCATTGCAATGAATGCACAGGCTCGACATTTAGACGATATCCAACAGCACTAGTGAAACATAAGTAAGAACATATCATATCTATTAGTTCCTATATATGTCCCCAGAAATGTCAAACACAAAAGTCCAGAAATGTGGACACAACAAAAACCTGTTGTCATTAATAACCAATGTATTCAAAACATGCATGAGATGGTCCCACAATGAGACTTGAAGTTTCACAAACTTCTGCTAAAGAGCAGACAGAAGGAGTAGTGAGGGAATCAAGCAGACACATTTGAGAACTCAAAGACCATTTTGTGCAACTGGGCAGCCCCAAGTCGTACATCAGTTGTTTATCAGCCATCCCTCGGCTGTGTTGCTTTTTCTCAGCTAATTCTGAGCCCCAGGAGTAAAATCGCAAGAGGGATTTTTGGCAACTTGGTTCTTGTGAGTTAGTTTGTGTTTTATGCCTCATCAGCACCAATTCGGGCTATTAACAGGTCATATACTTTCTGGAAACTTTTATGTCAGCCAAGTGAAATTATACTTCTTCAGCACAACATTTTCGGTTCATTAGGAAACTGTGCAAGGTTTTAGATATCAATTCACAAACCCCTTGACATGGCAGTTTGATTAAGCAAAAATGCTTGTATCTTCTTGCAAACAGCAAAGACTGCACCATTTCAGTTATCCAACAGGTATATTATTTCCTCATATTCCTGTCAGAGAAGCATGATGGATATAGTGCTCCCGTTCCATGGGCCTGTCAAAGCTACATAAACATACACTGTCGTACAATCTTTTGACAGAATTTGAAATATAATATACTCCAGACATGAACGATAGCTGTTCCGCTTGTTGTTTCATCCTCAAGAGTGCACTAGTTCAAAAAACTTATCCTCAACAAGTCTGGTTGGGCAGACTTGTGGCATTCTTGTTGGACGATGTAGGCATAAAAAAGAAAGAGTGTTTAAAGAGTGTTTTGTAAGACAATTTTTCAAAAAGAGTTAAATATTCTGAACAAAAAAGGTTGTTGCTGTGTGGGGTGATCAGTCAATGCCACACTTTATCCCTAGATCCATTACCGGTATCAAGGAAGCTGAACACAGGACGTTGTGGCCACCCAGAGGACCAGTCTAAGTCCTTCTTACTGGACAAGCCAGATCACTCTGAACAGCCTACAAGCCAGAGAAACCACAGTAAGGCCACATTGGTCATTGGCATATGGTTTCACAAAGACTTCCCACTTGTGACCGCATAGTGACACAACACACAATTTCATGCATTTGCATGCAGTGATCATTGAATTGCCACTATCTCTCATCATTGTAATATTTCTCACACTGAGGCTCACAACATGAATGCTCCATGTACATGGCAAAAGCTAATCCTGTTCCACAATTCAATGAAATGACCAAGTCAAGTGTGAAGGTGTCAACTGATCCAATATAGCATTTATATGCAAACCATTTGCAGTTTTCCAACATATAGTGATTTTCAATTTAAATCATAGATAAAAATCACTGATTTGAATCAAATGATTTAAATCAAGAAACCCTGAGTAGGCCACATCGTATGGATTTCTGGCATAGTCCACATGACACAACTCTCCACAAATTCACAATCATAACCCTTCACACGGCTATAGGTCTAAACATAAATAACTGAGAATGTAGGCCTATTTTTTAATAATGTCTATTGTAGAGACACAACACCCTTCTCTTTGGGAGCCTTTCTCTTTTGAAAAGTGAAAATTAAGTGCTTCACTGACTTGAAATATACATTCCCACACATAAACAAAATCATAAGGAGAGATTGTCTCACCAAAAAAGCCTTCTAATAAATGGAAGTCTCAAAACATTGACATCACTAATTTTTTCTTGCAATTTACTGAGCTGTTCATATTATACATGCTACAGAGTTTGTGTCTGAACCATTTCTCTTTCTTTAAGCAGACAAACTGACTGAGACAGCTAGTCCATCACATGTAGTTACTGTCTATCGCACAAGTCTAAATCATGTCAATTGGATTTGTGGATTTCATGATGCATGGATAACATGACTTGAGCAATGCTCAATGTCTGCATGATGCATGGAAAGACATAAGTGCCATGGAAGAGCCCTGGAGGTGGTGTCCCCTCCAGCATGTCTTGTGAACTGGGATTAGTCTTGTGTTTGGTCAAGTGGGGAATATGACCTCTCATGTCTTCACATGGCTGGTTAAACCGGGTAAAAAGAGAGTCAGGCAGAGCACATCTTCCCTCTTTAATCTTGATTCAATTATGTTACAGACTTTGCTTCTAACCTCTGAATTACTATTTATAGATGCTCTCAGTACAGAAAACTATTGAGAAGAGACAGCCAATTTAAGGTGACTGCATATGGTCAAGGGGTAAAGCAAGGTACATAATTACTGATTTGGTGGAAGGGATGCCGCTCAATGATGAGCTATGCTTGAGCACATCTGCAGTTGGAGTGCACCGATACAAATGACTTACACTGATCCTCCATATCCTCTAGATACAGAAATTTAAGACATTAACCCCAAGCACACAATGGTCCAACTTCTGAATCTTACTGGGCAGTTCAAAATTCAATACTTCAAGTTAGACTTTGGCATAATGTGCAAAATTCAAAATGCTTGTCTTTCATTAAATTAAACTCTCAAGAAGTAAGTACATAAAGCATACTGGCATGACATAGAGGCATTCTTATATTTCTGATCTGATTCCTTATTTGGTCAGAATTTCTGTTAATTTTGTCATAGACATGTCAGGGATTTAAAATGTATAGGAAAAACTGCTTTGGAGATGTTATAAAGTATCCAAGATTGGTGGAACTCAATAGTTAGCTTGTACCTCTGAGTGACCCAGCCAATACGTCCCGTGTCCATCTTCCATGATTCCAGCTATGGATCGAGAGAAGTGTGGCAGTGACTGATCAGTCTGATAACCCTCCAAACTTAAACAGGGGGAGTTGTAAAACTGGTATTACAGAGTTCTCCAAACACAAGGTTGTCTGTCTTGGCAGAAATTAGCATCTGGTCCTTTGTGGTCCAACAAAATGCCACAAGTCTGCCCAACAAAAATGTTTTGAGGATATTTCTGTTGAACTACTGCACTCTAGAGAATGTAGCAACAAACAGAACAGCCATCCTTCATGTCTGGAGCAGATATTTCAAAGTCTGTCAAAAGTCATATGTATATGCAGCTTTCACACGTCCAGGGGACACAAATGCTACTGCACGGACTCCAGACAGGAATAGATCAGGATTGTATTTAAATCATGTAGGGAAGTTTAGAAATTTCTAGATAAGTTTTATGAGGAAGTTCCTTTTATAAATGTCAATTTGTTAACATTCTTAATTGCTGCTAATGGTTAACTGTTAAATATGAAATACCATGTTCCCAGCTATTCTGGTTGTTTAAACAAGGGCTATTATACTTTAAAATGTCATAGGTTCAATATTTCACCAGAATACCGAAACCTGCGATCTGTCTCACATCAAATGAACACTCAGTGCTTAAAAAATTGTGGGCACCAAGTCTAGTTAACCATATTCTTACATAATATAAAGCATTTGACAGGAGAGACTGTAGAGTAGGACATAAGTGTAATGATAATAAGATAGAAGTATTGCTCTCTCACTTGTCCCAGTTCCAAATGTGATTTTAACAATGGAAATTAGATAAAAGTAACAAATTAAATGAAGACATTTATCCCATGAAGAGACTGAGATCATTGCTGCCTGATACATGCGCTTCTAGTCACAACAGTATAGAAACCAAGTAATCTTTATGAAAGTCTTACTCGACACATTGAGTGTAGGGGGGGGGGTTGCATATCACTTAAGAAAAACAACACAACCAAGGGAACACTGATAAACAACTGATATATATGGCAGGGCAGACCAGGGGGTGGTCAGTGGTCACTCTGTTTCCTGTGCAAGTCGACTTGGTTCTCTGATGTGTCTGCTTGATTCCCTATTTGAACCTTTATCTGGCTTTGAAGCTAGTAGTTTCTGTGATACCTTATCTCAACCCTGGGGTCCATCCACCTTGATGCTCTCTCCACAGTCCACACACACCCCAGACCCCAGCTCACCAACACTATGTTGTTTTTCAACCTGTATCAGTATGTACCAGATATATTCAATCAAATATGAATAAATCCATTAGTTTGGTAACAGCAACTGACTCAAGATGCAAAGACATTTTAAAAGGCTGTTAAGTAAGGCTGTTACATTATTTGTGAAATTAGGCCCAGAAAATTATGGAGTATATCCTTTGCCTCATTATACTGTTGTGTATGGGCCATGTCGCATGGTGCCTCATGGCTCACGGTTCTCAACTCTCCCATTCCTTATCTTTATACATTATGCCAATTCACTTATATCCGAAGTACATACATAATGTATTGCTAATGCTATTCTTTCCTCGAATGTTTCAAAGCTATATGATTTATAGTGCTCTTGACAGACTCCGAAATATATCTACTCCAGGCATGAAGGATTGCTGTTCAGCTTGCTGTTGTCTCTGGAGTGCACTAGTTCAGTAAAAATATATCCAAATAGTCTGTTTGGGCAGACTTGTGGCATTCTGGTTGGACCACCTGGGAACTAGATGCTAATTTCTTGCTGGACAGACAGCATATTTTTTGGAGAGTGTTTTGCAAGACAAGTTTCACAAGTTAAAACTATTTTCAAAGAACCCTGTGGCTGTTGTTGTGGTAGGGTGATCAGTCACTGTCACGCTCCATCCCTTGATCCATTACTGGAATCAAGGAGGCTGAACACAGGACCTTGTGGCCACCAAGAGGACCAGCATAAGACCTTTGTATAAAACAAACCTGAGCAGAGTGACCTCAAGCCAGCCTACCAGTCAGACTGATTACAAAAAGAGTCAGACTGATTACAAAAGGAACACCCCATGCTGTGTACCCATTACTTGCGTCATCAGCCAAAATATAAGTAAATGCAGTGACAGGATTACCACAGTATCTAATGGCCGTCCAATTTCATTTACTCACACTTAACACAGAAGCAAACAAACCAACTGCCTTTACAACCATATCAACAAGGCAAAGAAAGATTTGAGAAGGCAGGCTCCAAACCTGACCAAAATGCATGATGACACAAAAGTTTCTTAGGATTTTAACAAAATACATACATGTGTTAAGGCATCCTTTTAGTCTTCCCAAAAATCAAACATGGTTCTTTATCTTCTTTGCTGCCATGTATAGCTTGTTACAACATATTGTCAGTCTGTCAAATTTCTAATAAAGCAGGCACCAAGACTGACATTTGGTGTTTGGGTCGGAGAGTGGGCTGTGTGCTATGGCTATTTAGCACACTCTACCTGACAGGCTAAAACGATGCTCCATCTCTCACTTTACCCTTAACCAACTTCCTTGACTCTTGAAAGTAAAAAAAAAATAATGGAAGATCGAGCACCATTCCCACGGGAAACCATGTCCACTGCAACATGAAACTGCTTCCATCCCCACAAAATGATTCTTTAGTAAATGGTATTTTTCTTTCACATAATACAATTTGTTACACTTTACAGTGAAGTCAAAATGGACGTGCTATAGGGTTGGCTTGTGTATGAACCATCAATCTTTCTTCAAATATGGACAAACAGGCTGAGACAGCCAGTCCGTCAGACGTAGTTACTGTCATTCACACAAGTCTAAATCATGTCAATTGGATTTGTGGATTTCATGATGCATGGATTACATGACTTGAGCAGTACTCCATTTGTGCATGATGCATGAGACGAGATGGTTGCTATGAAAGAGCCTTGGAGGTGGTGTCCCCTAGATGTAGCACATCCTTGAATCACTACTAGTCTTGTGTTTGGTCAAGTGGGGAATATGACCCTCAGGTCTTCACATGGCTGGTTAACTTGGATAAAAAGGGAGCAGGGTAGAGCACATGTTCCCTGCAGGAGATTTCTTTATTAAATTAGGGAACAGGCTCTGCTCCTTTCCAGTGGATTACTATGGAGGTTTTAGATAGATCTCTACATCCTGTATAGTCTGTGCAACAAACATGCAGTGATAAGGGGCTGACCATTTTATTTCCAGGGGGGAGGAGGGGATAGGAGTTTCCTTGGCGGGGAATTATTTATTTCACAGTGACGATTGCAGTAATTATTTAATTCAAATGCGCAAAGTCCCCGAATATGAAAAGGGTCCTAAGGCAGTGATTGAACAAAGAATTACTTTCCTCATACACAATACAGGGAATATTTTCCAGAACCATTTACACTAAACTAGACAGTGAGATGCACAAGATTCCCTTTAAGAATTGACATCAGCCAAACCTTCTACAAGGTTGTGTAAAAAGAACATTACATTAAAGTCATCAACCTTTAACACTTACAAGTTGCTCTGGGTGGCCTGGCCACAACATCTTGTGTTCAGCTTCCTCGATTCCAGTATAATGAATCAATGGAAACAGAGTGGCAGTGACTGATCACTTTCAAGAAATAGGGGATTCAATATTTTTAATAAAGAAAATTCTGGCAGTTAAACTGGTCATATTTTAAAAGTTTTTACACTCCTAGCACTATATGTCAACTGTCTTCCCGAAAATGAGCACCCTGTTCCCTTGTGGTCAAACTAGAATGACATGTCTGCCATGAGTCCTGACCAGATGAGTTGAGGATTCATCTATTGAACTAGTGCACCCAAGAGGATGTAACAGCAAGCAGAACAGCCATCCTTCATGTCTGCAGTATATATGTAAAAGTCTGTCATAAGCTGTATGAATGTAGCTTTAGCACCTCCACCTCCAGGGAACACAAATGCAACAATTCATTTTGGACAGATGTAGATTGGGATTTTATTCAAGCAATACGACTATTATAAGTTAGATGAGGAAGTTTTACTTATGTTAACATGCTTTGTGGAACCAAGTATAAACTGATATCAGTATTAAAATATTAGAATAGCACCAGTGCACATTGTACAGGTCATAAAATTATGTTCGAAAACAGGACAAAACTTTGATAAGGTGAACATTTTCCTAACATGCGATTATCTAATTTAAGCGCTTAGTGCTAATTTTATGAGAGGGGAATTCAAGGAAATCCAGTGCACTATATTTGCATTATGACATTACATGAAGTTTGGTACGTCATTTTTTAAAATATAGGAATTGTGTCAACTCTTTTGACACAATGTACTGGCAGATCATGACCCTAAATATTGTCTTTAGTAGTGTGAATAGGAAATGTGCTTCTTGAAAAACTATGACAGGAAGGGGCATGGGGAGCATAGCTAAGGAAATGCAAAACACAATCAAGGGAAGACTGATAAATAACTGATACACGGCTGAGTGGACTAGGAGGTAGTCACTGGCACATACCCTATTAATTCAGGGATGCCCAGGGTCTTTCAGTTGCCCCAGCATAGAATAACGGATACAACCCCCCCTCCATTTAATGTCCCATGGGCTCGGACTAAAGTGAGTTCCCGGGGTGAGATTTGAACCAAAGCCCTCAAAGCCAGTTGACAAGTGCACTTACCAATTAGGCCACGCGGGAAATCTAGGTGACAAGGTTGTAAAGAGATCATTAGTTTGTAAACCAATTGCATAAGGAATTACACAGAGAATCTTTACTGCCAGACTATAACAGGCTATGAAGCCATTTTTCATTGCAATGAAAGCACAGGCTCGACATTTAGACGATATCCAACAGCATTAGTGAATCGTAAGTAAGAACATATATCATATCTATTAGTTCCTAGATATGTCCCCAGAAATGTCAAACACGAAAGTCCAGAAATGTGGACACAACAAAAACCTGTTGTCATTAATAACCAATGTATTCAAAACATGCATGAGACGGTCCCACAATGAGACTTGAAGTTTCACAAACTTCTGCTAAAGAGCAGACAGAAGGAGTAGTGAGGGAATCAAGCAGACACATTTGAGAACTCAGAGACCATTTTGTGCAACTGGGCAACCCCAAGTCGTACATCAGTTGTTTATCAGCCATCCCTCGGCTGTGTTGCTTTTTCTCAGCTAATTCTGAGCCCCAGGAGTAAAATCGCAAGAGGGATTTTTGGCAACTTGGTTCTTGTGAGTTAGTTTGTGTTTTATGCCTCATCAGCACCAATCCGGGCTATAAACAGGGTCATATACTTTCTGGAAACTTTTACGTCAGCAAAGTGAAATTATACTTCTTCAGCACAAAATTTTCGGTTCATTAGGAAACTGTGCAAGGTTTTAGATATCAATTCACTAACCCCTTGACATGACAGTTTAATTAAGCAAAAATGCTTGTATCTTCTTGCAAACAGCAAAGACTGCACCATTTCAGTTATCCAACAGGTATATTATTTCCTCATTTTCCTGTCAGAGAAGCATGATGGATAGTGCTTCCGTTCCATGGGCCTGTCAAAGCTACATAAACATACACTGTCGTACAATCTTTTGACAGACTTTGAAATATATACTCCAGACATGAACGATAGCTGTTCCGCTTGTTGTTACATCCTCTAGAGTGCACTAGTTCAAAAGACAAATCCTCAACAAGTCTGGTTGGGCAGACGTGTGGCATTCTTGTTGGACGATGTAGGCACAAAAAAGAAAGAGTGTTTAAAGAGTGTTTTGTAAGACAATTTTTCAAAAAGAGTTAAATATTCTGAACAAAAAAGGTTGTTGCTGTGTGGGGTGATCAGTCAATGCCACACTTTATCCCTAGATCCATTACTGGTATCAAGGAAGCTGAACACAGGACGTTGTGGCCACCCAGAGGACCAGTCTAAGTCCTTCTTATTGGACAAGCCAGATCACTCTGAACAGCCTACAAGCCAGAGAAACCACAGTAAGGCCACATTGGTCATTGGCCTATGGTTTCACAAAGACTTCCCACTTGTGACCGCATAGTGACACAACACACCATTTCATGCATTTGCATGCAGTGATCATTGAATTGCCACTATCTCTCATCATTGTAATATTTCTCACACTGAGGCTCACAACATGAATGCTCCATGTTCATGGCAAAAGCTAATCCTGTTCCACAATTCAATGAAATGACCTGCCGCAGAAAGATAATATTCTGTTCCAAAGCCCTTTCTAGATCAACCAGCCATGTAGGGAACTGAGAGGTCTTATTCCCCACTGGACCAAACAAGAAACTAATCCTGATTCACAAGATGTGCTGGAGGGGACACCTCCGCCAGGGCTCCTTCGTGCCAACCATCCCTTCTCATGCATCATGCACAAATAGAGTACTGCTCAAGTCATGTAATCCATGCATCATGAAATTGACAATTTGACGTAATTTAGACTAGGGCGATAGACAGTAACTACATATGTGACGGACTGGCTGTCTCACTCAATTCTTTTTTTTTGTTTAAGAAGAAGTCCTGAATAGTTTAAGACACAAACAATATCTCTGCCTTGGTTCGAGCAAATAATGAGCCATAGTACCACACAATCCATGCCAGAGTGAAGGGGATTACACACAAAACAGAATTTATGAGTAAGAGTCAATCAAGAAGCTTAAGGGTAGTCTGAGAGGAGGAGGGTAATGTCAATGGGTTATGACAGAATCCATACACATGCACCATCCACTTCCAACCTGAGCACCATGTGTCAGAATTGCTGTATGCTTTATCAGAAATGTGTCAAACTAACAATATGTTGTGACGTCTGGAGTTCTGGTCGACAAAGCATGCATGCCAAAAAGAACAGAACACCAAGCATACACTGTAGAAACTGAAGACATAATGCAGAGACTGATGTCTAGTCAATGAACATTCATGTGAAGATGACAAAAAATTATAAGCAGAAGTTTACTTAGCCTTTTGGTTCTACACAACACAGGCCAACATTACAATGCAATGTAGATGCATTCACTTGCAATTATTTTATCATAATCTACAACAAAATGGCATGCTGAGACAGATTCCGAAATCCGCTGGACATATAGTTTAAATACAATGTAACAAAAGACACCACTGACAATGACATGTACTCAACTGAACTTATAAAATGTTTACTGCGGGACAAAGGTATACTTCGAACTTGAAGTCATTACAAACTTATTTTGAAAGGATGGACTCAATAACATATGAAGATTAGTAGTCTCCTACAATGGATTGAAGGTGAATAAGTACAAGCTATATGACAGTATTGCTGTTCCTAAATGTCAACAGAAATGTCAAACATTATAGTCAGACAAACAAAATGCGACGAAAGGATAACATCGTTTGGGCAAGAAATTAATGCATTGCAATGCACCAACCTGTTAAAGGGGATGGTTCATAAACTCCAACTCAAAGGCAGATTATGGAGAAAGAAATTCTTTTAAAAAAAAGAATTGTAGGGACCTAGTATGGGGTTCTCCGAACACATATCTGTAATATTCTATTGATTTCTTATGTATGTGCTGTTACATCTACCTCCAATGTACCGTTCCTATAACCATGATTTAACAAACCTACCTACAATGTTTCTTCATGATTAGGCATGCCTAAATATAAGTGTTGGAATCACAGATACCAAACCAGGCAATGAGCCTTTTACATTATCTATCATGAACATGAAATTTCTATTTCTATAACAATGAATTCTGACTTGCATATTTGTATAGGTTATTCACAGGCAATATGTGATTTATCCAGCGAGGGCGTTAGCCCGAGCTGTGATAAACACATATTGCCGATCCCGTGGTGAATAACCGGCTTATACCATAAGACAAAACTGAAACTTGTCATTTGTTGCTGTGTTTTTTTCACAGCTTCACTTATTATTCTCCCATGGGAGGATAACTGGACAACAAGGAATATGGGTTTTATTGCAGTGAAATACTGGCTCATGATTGGCTGACAGAGGTGTCGAATGGTATAAGGATTGTTACCCTTTCCATGTGCTTATGAACATTAGAGCAGTTGTGAGAAGTTGAATATTTGAGTATTTTGACACTTATTCATAAATACTCCATTAGAACGTGTCCACAACTCAATAAGAACGCTGTCCACAACTCAATAAGAACGCTGTCCACAACTCAATAAGAACGGGTACCCTCAAGTAGAACACCACTGCAGTACACATAAATTGATGACACATAGCACTTGGCTGATTATTTTTGTCCCAATAGTAAGGGACTTTCCATGTCAATTACTTCCTAATTTGGAGTATGCAACACAGATTTGAGATGGTCCCTACAAAAAAGCGAATCACTCAGAGATACTCAAGGACCACCTTGCCAGACCGAGTGACCAACAAACCATACAGTACTAGAAGTACAGAGAGACCAGATGATAAGATTGCTTCATTACCATTTTTCCAAACAAACCTAAAAAAGCTGAAGGTTGGAATGTAATTTGATCTAAGAGTAAATGGCCATGGCTTCATTTAATTTTGGAGTTTGCTACACATCCCTAATAGAGATGACTGAATTATTGCCGAAATCTCTCATCCCTGAACTATTTCTCACACTGAAGCTTGACTACACTTCAGTCTTGGGTATTCTGTATGGAGCAAATTCTGCTCCATAATCTAATAAGGAGGTCTTCTGCTGGGGACATGTGCCTTGCCCTCTCGCCTTTTTATCCAGATCATCCAGCCATGTAGGGACCTGAGAGGTCATATTCCCCACTTGACCAAACATAAGACTAATCCCAACTCACAAGACGTGCTACAGGGGACACCACCTCCAGGGCTCTTTCATGGCAACCATCTCATCGTATCTATCATACCTCACTGAATTCATGACTTCATGCCATGTTATGAACTAATCCAATTAACGTTTAAAAAAAAGATTGCTTCATAGTAACGATTGGTAAGATTTCCGTTCAGCATCGTGAACGCCGGTGATCAGATTATTCTTGAATGGGTGCCTATATAAAATCATACTTTATTATAGTACTATACTATTCAATTGATATTAAATACTGGTGATTTATAAATGGCCTGTCTCAGTGAGACTAAATACTAATAGAAAAAAAAAATAGCCTAGCCATAAATGTGTATGACATGCTCATAAACAGCAAAGCAAGTTGGCTGTGGCAGCATTATCATGCAACCACTATTATTAGCATGAATAAGTGGGAATAACAGGACAAAATAACATTAGGGCAAGAGTCAATCAAGAGGCTTGAGGGTTATACACAGGGTGAAGCATGGTGTCAAGTGGGGTATGTCAGAAATCCATATCACGCAGCCCACATTCCTACCCTATGCACTGTGTGTCAGTCTTGGTGCCTGCTTTATTAGAAATGTGACAGACTAACAATATGTTGTGACATCTGGTGTTCTGCTGAACAATGCACCACGTGACAGTCATAGCAGAACAGCAGGGGATGTGATTATCATAAAGAAGACAATGGAAAACCTCGTTGTGACCAACATGTTTTTATGCTGCTCTGCAGCTGAAGTCTATAGCAACTAAGGTAAAATGGTGGTTTCCTGAACTGTAAAATTTGAAAACTGTGTTGAAGCAATAATTTGAGCTGTCTGAGAATGTTAATAATTTTCAAGCTATGATAGCTCAATCCCAGTCTGGTGAGACTGAGAACTGCATGCTGCTGCCACCTGGCACAAAAGACTTCCTATGATACAGCATTGCTGTCCAAAGAAATAGTTCCAATTTCATTGCACATTCACAAAATTTCTATTCAACATCGATGTGTACCAGAGTCAGACTCGGCAATCACATTCTCTAAGGAAGTAGACAAGGCCATCAACACACTCAGAAACAGCCCCGGTGTCTTCCAGACAAAATTGTGTGTCTTCCTGTTGTTGAAAGTTGGTGGACCGCTCGCAGGAGCTCGCGGAATAGCACACTAGTCACTAGGTGGCATCACAAGACAGCATATGTTCTGATCTGTGGCAATGCAAGAGCAGTCCACTTGTAGACAGGCTCAATCCTATAATTTTCAAGGTATGATAGCTCAATGCTGTAAGTTGTCCAAATGAATCATAACAATAAGCTGTGAAAACACGAAAGCTGCAGTCGTTGCAGATAACTCGACATCTCTGCCATGCCACATATAGTGCCATCTGTATCAAGCAGTTCTCATAGCACTGCATTTATTTTATAATAATTATTTACTTAAAAGAAAAAAAAACAACATTTATATTACACCATCCCATAGTAAACTGAGTAGCACACCATTTTAGCTGGTCACTTTTTTATTTTTATCTCTCTTAAATTAATTTTTGGGAGTAATTAGATACATGCTTTCACGCATGCCAACCAACATTTCCAAGTCAGAGTGTGTTCAAACATAGGCTTCTAGCACTGTCTACCAACTCTCAGATGAGCCACAGGCCATTGGGATTTATTCACAAGAAATTAATTTTAAATCTCCTTGTGATGTAATGGTCTGTGTTGAATGCATCTTGGGCCTGCCTATGATGTGCTAAAATGAAGCATACTGGATCAGGTGGATCCCCTTGAGAGATCTTAAAATATTTTGGGATTACAGCCCACATTCATAAATAACTTTACAAGACAGGTCACACAAATATAAATCAAAAGCAACTAAAAATAAGTAAACACAGCTCAAAATTTTGAGTTGGGTCAGCTAGGATCAATATAAAGTCAACAAAACTCAATATTTTGAGCTGTAAGTCAACACAGCTCATTGTTCTGAGTTTTCTCAGCTTGAATACCTTAGTCAACATAGCCGAGTATCTTGAGCTATCTCAGCTTGGTATTTTGAGTTATCTCAGCTTAAAACATTAATCTAAGTTAGCTCAATCAACTTGTGCAACCATCTCACTCAATCAATTGCGCTGAAACAGTGCCTCCAACTTTACAGTGTGAGATCTTTTTCAGCATAAAGTGAAATACAAAAAAGACACTTGAGATATATTATAGGGGAGAGCGGGGCACAGTGAGACACTTTTTTTGTTTTCAAGTGTTCCAAAATGTTGGCAGTAACAAGTTAAATGAGATCAGGTCAGCATTATAGATAATGACATTGGGTATATTGTACAGTAGTTCCAGGTTCCTACCTTTTACAGGTTTGGAGAAATTTTTAGTTACGTCCATGCTCGTTAAGTGTCTCACTGTGCCCCGTGGGTGGGGCACAGTGAGACAGCAGGCGGGGTACAGTGAGACAGGGCATCTGCTGCCATAACCGCCGATTCTCAGGACCTGCGAAATTGTTCCATCAGTTGTTGCTGCAGAAACTACTGCACTCTTATAAAAGCAGCTGGCTAAGTGATTTTTTAGGTCCTTTTTGAGCATGTTTCGAAACTTCATCGCACAGGACACATGCACGACTTATTTAACCTGCCGCACCTGTTACATGCTAATCAAAATTCTTTCTGATGCTTCTCTTTGGATATGACTCACTAAAATCAGTAGTTTTTAGCAGGCATTTTGTTTTTAATAGTGAATTGTAAGCTATGCCTTACATTCAGGTCATTTCGGGTGTATTTTATGATGTCTCACTGTGCCCCGCCTCCAACTGTCTCACTGTACCCCATGCAGCTCTCTTTATAAAATTTTTGAATCCTGCGGACTGGATGCCTGTATGGTGGTTCATCATCTCACTAAACTAAGACAAATAATCAAGGTTTGGATCCCTGGCAATTGATTTGCATTATACCATTTTTCTTGGGAGTTATAACAAAAAGTCGTTTAGCAAAATTATTTACTTTTACTGGCTAAAAACCAAAATATTGAAATTCCACCCTCGATATGCGTTGTAGGCATTCTGGATATAGGTCAGACTCTCACTTACTTACTTTTTGTACTATACAAAAGAGGGTTGATCTGTGAACAGTACCAGCTAGACGCTACAGGCTTTGTCTCACTGTGCCCGCCGTCTCACTGTGCCCCGCCCTCCCCTACTAATAATCAGCTGTCTTGTCATATTCTTGATCATTTATCCTAATGATGTAATTAAGCAGACTTGATTTATGAACAAGTATACGCATGGTGTCTCCAGTATAAGGTCATGCTTTTGTAAGCATATCGAGTCAGCGACTGCCTTTTCAAAACGATACACTCTTCACAGTCACTGAAATGCAAGAGTGATTTTCAAGACAAATAATATGGTATAGAAAGTAAAATGCTATCTTGATTTTCAAGAGAAATGACATAGTCTATTGGAAGAGCTCGGTGTTATTCAAGGGTGTGTTGATCTCGAAAAGTTTTCAATGCGCTATGACTGCTCGGCAATCCACTCAGTCATCCCAGCTGATTGAAGTGCCAACATCAGAGAAGGATAGACAACTAGAGTGAACTGATACTGGCATGAGAACACAATGCCTTGAATAGCTGGCAGCCAGGCAATAAATGCACCCTTTTCAGCAAGTGGAAATCCCATTGAGTTCATTTGCAGAGATTCTTAAGCAAGACACAAATCTGTCATGTGATTGCATGAGCAAACGGAGAGGACGGCGGCAAAGCGGGCCTGGCAGAATTGACAGGAAGCGAGATCCTTGCATGACTCCATATCAAAGCAACTTGAAAATATATTGAATCTGAAGGCAAACAATGCCGGGAATTAGGGGCGTACAACGCCATTCGCCGGTGTTAATTACCCGTCTCGCCAAAACACAGTTAATCAGTGAAGAGCAAATAAGCCCAGTGCATCACAACTTGCTCAACAAATTCCCTTCTACTACTCTTAAAGCATTTTTGGGAAGAGAAAAACTCCCTTCTTTACTACTCTTGTAGAATTTTTTGCAAAAGAAAGAAGACAAAATGAACAAAATAAAAAAGAGCAAAAAGACAATAGAACTGCTACTGTCTGATCATTAGGCTCATCTACAAAGTGAAGTGGGCTTTTGTGTTTCCGGTGCATATTGTATATGAGAACAGATCTTGCTTATTCCTTTGGCGTCCCATGGAAAGTTCCAAATTGAAGTTTCCTGCATGACTGATACAGCTCTCGAGTCCCATTAGGCTCCCCGTCTTCCACCTCCTTGAAGTTTTTCATGTCAGGAGTTGGGGCAATCTAGAATTGCTTTCCTTTAAGTAAATTCCCTCGGGGGGTTTCAGAGCAAACTTGACAGTCTGGTCAGATGTGGCAAAGCATGAAAAAGCAATGGAAAACCACAAGCTAGTCTTAAATACGCCTTGCTTCAGGCTGTGGCTGGCTTATCATGTAAATGATATTATGTAAAATGCTGGTAGCAGGCAGCAAATCAGAAAATTGCCATTAGGCTGAGGGTTGGCAAGAAATTCAGACATCACAAGTCTAAGGAAGCAGGCCTGTCCAAATGGCCAGCTGATACGGCTGCCTAATTGAATAAGTTTGGGGATGATTTTGGGTAAATTGTCTTCTGATTCCCTGCAGCAGGACAGTCCCTGGGGGCAGGCATGGTGTTGGGCCAGGGGACTGGAGGCCTGGGGTGTGGCCAGCAGTCTTATCACTGGCTTATCACTGCTGCATGCACAGCTAGTCAAGGACCTAAGGACAAGGGGGGGGGGGGTTTCAGAGGCCTCCGGAGTCATAGGGAGGGGGACATGTTGTGGAAACAGAGGAGAACCAGGAGGGGGGGCAAAAGGCCTTGCAAATCAAGCATAATGAAGGCAGAAGGGCCATGTGCTGCCATGTCACACACCCCCTCACCCTTCTGCAAAACTGACTTCTGCCACTAGCTGTTACTGCTTCTGCTGCTTCTGATGAGGTTGCTTCTGTTGCTGCTAATGCTGGCTTCACATCTGATGATGCCACTGCATCCAGTCCTCTGGCAGTTACATGACCATCCTTTCCTCCAGCATCATCTGTCTCCTGCCCAAACAAATTGCTTCTTACATCTGGTCCAATGTGCCATGGGCTCCTATTATCAACACTAACACATATTGTTTTATCCCCTGCCTTTGCCATTTTCTCATTCTCCTTCCATTTCTTTTATGGCCATGGCCCAGCACCTCCATACACCGGCAGCCTAGAATCTACCTTGCATTTCATCAACCCCACTAAGAACACTAGATGGTTTCTGTATGTATCATATTCCACACAAGGATGCTAATGCTGAAATACTTGGGCAATATCACAGGCTAATATGACCACATTACATGATACAGACAGAAGACAAGAATAATAAGACACCCAGCCTTGATATCTGTCACCATTTCATCATTTTGACATGTAATATGGGTAAGATCCTCCACAAGCTATTATACACAGATGGTAATATCTGGTGTAATTAAAATAGCTGAGGAAAACATAGAGACTGAATCAAGGCAATATAGGTTCCTTTCTATTTCTGGCTGTCAAGATAGCTTCCTGTTGTGGCCTGCTGCAAAAGACAAGCAGAAAGAACTAAAAGAAAGATGCAGTGATCCGTCACTTGAGCTAGCAGTGCCTTTCTTTTTAGAAGTCTGTCTGAAGTGTTTGTTTACTGGGTGACGGTGGTGCTGCGTAACTGAGCTCATCTAATTGCAGGGAGGACCCCAGCAAATGAATGCGGTTTCCCTTGTGGCCACTTTCTTTCTCTTTTCTGCTTTCATTGGCGCTTTGATGGCCCCATGTTATGGCGACCAACTCACCATTCCATTGCGATTTCAATTTGACAGTTAGCTTTAACAATCACAATCTTGGATTATTCCGTTCATTGAAATAATTTTGCGGCTCCTCTATCCTCTCCGCGGTTGGAATTTAAATGACTAACTTGAATTAAACCAACTGAGTTAGGCGGGGGAATGAAGTGTCTGCTCGTGAGAGCCCCCTGCGGCAAACCTCGTAAAATACGAGCATGCAGCCGCCTGTTGGCTGCCACCTGCATTAATAAATCTCAATTCCATTACATCCTGGGATTTGCTTTTACTGGCTGCTTGTCACAGAGACTGTTTCGAGCCTTCAAAAGATGGAAATCAATAAGGTGTCAAGATTTGGGTTGATTTACTGAGAGGATTACTGGTAAGCTAACACCAACAGGCCTCCCCGAGCTGAGGATTACCATCCAATTTTGCATAAACAGACAGTTTAAAGAACAAGGCCAGGCCTGAGTAATCAGACCAGAAAATCCCTGTAACACCTTAGACCACCACACTTGCATACATACGACAGAATAGAACCAGTCTCGAACACCTTATATATAATATATGTCATATAATTATGTAAAAGAGGTATTTTGGAAGGTTGTTTCTCAACACCTTGTCATTATACTCCAGTAACTCAATGCTTTTCTTTGAGATGCCATGCTTTGACACAGCACTTCAAAGGACCAATACATTACCGTACAAAGGCATCTTTGCATCTTCTCTTTACCATAATTATCTAAATTATTCAGAGGCTGATATTCACTACACCGGCGAGACAAGAATACATAAGACTGAATACACTTCCTGCAGGAGACAACAACAGACTGTGGGAGTTCAGACACATAGAATATTAAGTTGATGTATCATATTCTTATGCTGCAGTTTTATCATATAGAACTAAGTCAACTTGCAAAGTTACGAAATTGGGAAGATAAAAGGACAACCATCCCATTTACCTAGATATAGAGCATTCTTACAGTATAAATCTTCTGAAAAATCAGTCTCAGGAACAATCGGGTTCAGTCGATAAATTTATAGACTAAAACATGCTAACTTCCTGTCTACAAGTTGACCGCTATTTGCTGCCACCTAGGGTGCAGAATTCGCGAGCTCCTGTGAGCGGTCAACAGAATTTCAATCTCTGGAAGAAACCAGGACAGTGTGGAAGAAACCAGGACAGTTCTATCATTTAGTGATGGTCTAGTTTATTTCCTATTTTTTATCATGGAGGATGTACTGTATACATTGAAGCTCACATATAATGCCAGTATAGAGGGGGCTACTTGTGGCATAGACAAGACATTTTGTTGAGTGTTACACAGCTTTTATGAAATTTTAAATTATATTGTTGTGCCAATCAATAAATCTCCATAAAGTAACAGAATAAATACAATTGAGTATTTTTGATATCACAAAGCAAAAACATTGGCTTTGTATGGACACATGAATAAGTGAGAGAGCATTCTTTTTGGACACTTTTCTGACCACAATTTAACATGCACTAAATGGCATGAGTAGATTGAATATCATAAAACTTCGAATGAGTAAAATAATCCCTTTTAATAAATTATGGGGGCCGTCCACTAGGGCCAGGACAAGACCAGGAACCATCAGGAAAGTGAAATTGACAATTCCCCACCCCTTCAGCACATTGTCCTGGTCTTCCTGAAGCCTTCCTCGTGCTGTCCTTGTCTTTCCTGAACCCTTCCTGGTGCTTCAGCGCCTTCAGCAGAGGCAAACATTTCAGTGTGAAATTTTGCTCCAGAGCAAAATTTGGACGCTGAAATTGATTTCCTTGTACCTTCAGTGACTTGTCCTTGTTGTCCTCACCATGTCCTGAAGGCTTCCTGGCTTTCCTGAACCCTTCAGGAACCCTTCAGCATCTTCTTGAAGCTGTCCTGGACCCTTCTGCACTGCTGACAGCTTCAGGAATGTTCAAGAAGGCTTGCTGAAGGTATGCTGAAGGCGCTGAAGGCATGATGAAGTATTGAGGAACCAATGCTGAAACTACCAAGAAGCTATTAGGAACGGTGAGGAACATCGGGAAGCCTTGCAGACAGTTCACTGAAGGTGTCAGGACAGCCCAGACAGCATGCAGAAGGTGTCAGGAAGGTGCAGACAACATGCAGAAGGTCCCAGGAAAGCACTGAAATATGTGCAAAATGGATAAGAACAAGATGTCATGTCAAGAAAAATTAGAAAAAATGCCATTCAATCTGCCACCAAATAACATTCCTCGTGCTGTCTGGAGGGCTTCCTGATTGTCCTGTCCCATGTTTTTACCCTTCCTGAAGTGTTCTGCACCCTGTCTGCAGACAGAATGCAGAAGATCTCAGGAATGGAGCATCTGATGCTAAAGATACGCTGAAATGCCAAATTTGCTTCCCCAACCCTTCCTGGTCCTGTCCTGGTCCTATTGGACACCTGGTCTTACAGGCAAAGTTTATGCTAAAGTTTCAACACTTTTGTTTTTGTCTCATGATTTCCAAACATTTTCAATCAAAGCAGTGGACTGGATATTTGCCAGGAACCATGCTTTGTGAAAGTAGTTTGGCATAGTAATATGGACAGCTGTTGTGCGACCTGATCTTGTGATCTGTCCAAAACAGATCAAATTATTGTTGACCCAATTCGATTTTCCAGGGACTGTTAGCATTCTGCTGCCACTTGTCAGTCCCGAACAGAGACAGGCTAATTTCACAATTTGTGAGTTGCTTTATTTGGTGTATGCTGATGTATTTGGGAGAAGAGCACCTCATACTTCAAATTTTGTTGATTTTTAGAAAAATATTTTGATGCCATAATCAGACTTTCATTGTTGCTGGTTAAGGTATGAAACCATCCATCAGAAGTGTTAAAAAACCAACAGTATCAGTCTAATACATCATACATACTGGTATAAGACAAGGAGCCAAGCTGTGGAGGTCTTTATCCGCATCAGTAGTCAGGAGGCAGCTATCACAGAAGGATGGGGACGACAATTATGCCGCACCTCACTCTTGTCAGAACTCCGCCTAACTTCTGATGGGATGACAGGCTCTATCCAGAGAGACAATACTCACAATGGGGCTTTAGCAAAGGATGGGGCAAAATGTGACAGCACACAGACAGGCCAAGGTCAATCCAGGGGTCATTTAAGTACGAGGTCATCCGGCACTAACCCTTTGCATTCCTCCTGCCACAGGCCTACTATACAGCCACGAGAAGTTGAGAAGTTTATAAATGATCAAATCTTGAATAGGGTCAAATACAGATCTTCAAACAAGCTCTGTATTAAGTTGAGTGATCATTAACATGCATGCTCCACAAGTTAAGAACTAATATTTAAATAGGGTTAAATCCTTCCTTAAATCTAGATCCACAATAACTCTCGAGGATGACCAACAGTTGAGACAAGCAATATTAAAATTAGATACAGTGTACATCATGGTAGTGACACTTTTCTTATACCATTCGACACAGGTCTCTGTCAGCCAATCATGTGCTTGTATTTCAGGGAAATAATTCCCATATTCTTTGTTGTCCAATTATCCTCTCATGTTTGACTGTTTGAGTGTTTGTCTCATGGTATAAGCCACTTATTCACCATGGGATCAGGAATATGTGTTTATCACACCTCGGGCTAAAGCCCTCGGGTGATAAATCACATATTCCCTCTCCCGTGGTGAATAACCTATACTAATGTTTGGAATTAATATCTCCATTTGTGTTTTATGAGTCAAACAGTCAAACATGAGAGGATAAATGGGTAACAACGAATATGAGAACTATTTCCCTGCAATACAAGTATGTGATTGGCTGACAGAGACCTGTGTCGAATGGTATAAGAACAATTATACGATGGGAAAGAGGCTCTCTAATTGCAGCACGCTTGCCTAATATTGTGAAACAAGAACTTGCAGAGAGAAAAGGTTCAGAATTAAAATTAGTCAAAAACAAAGGTGCAAGAATACCAGAAGATACAAAAGTGACCTAATAACTATTGTACATTTGTTTAACTAACTGATTAGTGAAAAAGTTGGTGTTGAAAGAAAGATTTCAAGCTTCAAAGGGTCTGACTAGACAAACAAATACAGGATTAAAACCAAACAAAAATGAAAAGGAAGGAGTGACAGGACACAGAAATCCTCTACTTACCGTTTTAAACCATTTTCTATTGGGATTGTATTTGCCGGCTATCTTAGCCCATATGTGTATATTTCTGGCAGGTCCTATTACATGTAAATGAAGGTGGTCAACACTGTTGAAAGGAGGCCAATGATACCCTAATCTGGAAATGAAAATGCAATGTGTAGAGGAGGGTTGGGCATTTTAAGTTTCTGACTTCAGATACCTTACATCACTGACCATATTAAATTACCCTCAGCCTTGTCTTCTTTAGAAGGACTTTCAGACTGAAGAGAATGATTTCCTGCGCCTATCCTAACAAGTCATTTAGGAAAATGTTGATTCGGGCGGAAAAAATATTTTTGGCCTTTCAGTTTCATATACCCTAGTAATGACATGGTGTAATTCCAAATTGTATTCCAGACCAATTGTAACCAATAGCTGCCAAATTTGAATATTAGTGACCCGAAATCAACAAACAAGAAGACATGTGGAAATACAATAACTAAAACATACATAGATAGCCAACGCAAATCACAACAAAAAGAAAAACAACTAATCCAGACAAGAAATAAATAAATGAAGGAAAGCACAAGAGTGAACCCTGAAGATGGATGTAATTATGCCACACAAAAGAGTTAGAAATACTTCACCACGGCATTTAATAAAAAAATGCACAGATTTGTTAAAGTGAAAAAATATATATAGTATATAATATGTTCTTCAGTGCCATGAGACCCAAGAAGGAACAAATTGAAGCATAAAGAACACTGACAACTGCTTCTCAATGTCCAAAGAAAAAGAGCAGAGTAAAACCAGGGAGGTTCAATTATGTAGGCTGTGATTAAAGTGTCCATTAGACCTGACATCCACTGAAAAGATCTGAGGAAAAACTCAAAGGCCTAATCCACGGCTGGTCGTCATTCTGTGGCTGGCAGTCATTCTGTTTGAAATATATCAACAGCTATCAGAAAAAAAGGAAAATGTATGGTAAAAAAGTCATTTCTGAACAGTTGATGTAGCAAGACCAGATAAAATCTTTAGATTCTTCTCTTATAAGATGAAGTCACTCAAAGGATAAAATCAAAGAGCAGATTTGGTACTAGAATTGGGAATATAAGTCCCATTGTCATTCTGTGAAGGATACTAAGAAAAGAAATGCACCATTAGTGAGTCTAAGTCACTTTCGTTCTCAAATCTGGATATCATAAGAGTTTAACTTTAAATTATATTTATCATGACCCTACCCTATGTTTGAATATCTGTGAAGTAGCCTACACCATGATTAGAATTTATAGTCATTCAGTGATTATTTTATCCAAGGGGTATTTCGGGTTATTTTGCGCCTTTACAGATACTGATGGAGCATAAAACGCAAACTCACTCACTGCGCAACGCGCAAATACGCGATAAAAATTATTTTCTATTAATTCCCTGTCAGCGTGCCTCGGCGGTCCAACGTTGGCCCAGCGTCAGTCCGATGTCAGCAGTGACGGACCAGCTTCGGGCCGACGTTGGACCGCCGAGGCATGCTGATAGGGATTAATTTTGAATTTCCATATGTTGAATAACTTCAAGATGTTTAACAACTAGATAAGGGATCAAAAACTTAATTTACTTATGAAATAGTGTACTTTTACAGATGAAAATTTGAAGATAATCTTTACAATTAATTTGGCTATTTCCATTTCTTTGAACTATACAAACAACCTGTCACTGAATTTTAATTACATGTAAATGTGTCCTCTTTTATTTGAACTATATTTTCCTTACATTTGATTATACTATGTTCATATCCCCGAATGTTCATTTGGGGATTTTCCCAGTTATCATGAAGTATTTGTAACTTTCAATTCATGCATTTCTGTATGCCAATGGCAGGCCTATTAGACAGACAATTGTAAGTTCCACATTGCACCAGTAACTGTGCACCTTTAATGCCCAACAGAAAATATTTTATATATAAATTGGCATATAGCCTAAAGGAGGATACAGAGATTTCACATATAAACAAATGATGTAGATTACTTTAGAGGTCAACAAGAAGACAGAACTTATGCATGTTGGCCATATCTATTACGCAAGTACTAAGATAGTAAGATTACTTTGACTAAACACATAAAGACCTAAAAAGGCAAAGACTTAATTGTATTGGTGATATGGGTTCTTAGATATGCTGTATACACCAAATTATGTGACTAGTAAAAGCATATTGAAAGTTTAAAGCAAAGAGGAAACAGTGACCGGATTCACCATAACTCTATTATGAGGAACTCATGCAGGAATCTTAAAAGACACAAGTAGTATAAAGACACAAAGGTATATGTATCTGAATAGGAGTCATTAGTACCAGCAGGTCCTTATCTTGGTCTCTATGGAGAAGCCAAGGAGGCAGAGTGCAAAGGGATAAATCGTACACCTTGTTACAAGTGGGTATATTGCTGAGGAGAATGAATTGAAGTTTCAAGGTCTACCTCTTATCAACCTGTCAGTAGAGAGTCCTAAACTGCAGAGGCAGAAAAGAGGTGACATCCCAGGGGTGCAGAATGTCACCTCAATGTTTCACTCCCAGTGAATGATGCGAGTTAGAGAAGAAATCAGCTAACTGGAATTTGAATAGCCTTGCAACGACTGATGTTTGACTTGAGACAAATTGAGATGGATACACTACAACTCAGTTGCTGAAGCTGCTATTGCCAACAGTTTCGGATGTGGTCCATGTGGTTATAAATGCTGTGAAAGCGTCAAACCAGAACATCTTTACAGAATGATGGACAAAGGCAACAACAAGAAAATCAAAACCATGGCTGGTCGTCATTCTGTGGCTGGCAGTCATTCTGTTTGAAATATATATCTACACTCTTCAGCTATCACAGAATGAAAATAAAAGGGAAATGTAAGGCAAAAAAGACATTTCTGAACTTTTGAGATGTAGCAAGACCAGATAAAATCTTTAGATTCTTCTCTTATAAGATGAAGTCACTCAAAGGATA
Organism: Platynereis dumerilii; assembly: GCA_026936325.1. NCBI lineage: Eukaryota > Metazoa > Annelida > Polychaeta > Phyllodocida > Nereididae > Platynereis > Platynereis dumerilii. Next base: position 81,076,608 of record JAPTHN010000001.1, on the reverse strand, counting down.
AAATCAAAGAGCAGATTTGGTACCAGAATTGGGAATAAAAGTCCCATTGTCATTCTGGGAAGGATACTAAGAAAAGAAATGCACCATTAGTGAGTCTAAGTCACTTTCGTTCTCAAATCTGGATATCATAAGAGTTTAACTTTAAATTATATTTATCATGACCCTACCCTATGTTTGAATATCTGTGAAGTAGCCTACACCATGATTAGAATTTATAGTCATTCAGTGATTATTTTATCCAAGGGGTATTTCGGGTTATTTGGTGCCTTTTAATAGCCCATACAGACACTGATGGAGCATAAAACGCAAACTCACTCACTGCGCAATGCGCAAATACGCGATAAAAATTATTTTCTATTTTGAATTTCCATATGTTGAATAACTTCAAGATGTTTAACAACTAGATAAGGGATCAAAAACTTAATTTACTTATGAAATTTTGTACTTTTATAGATGAAAATTTGAAGATAATCTTTAAAAATTAATTTGGCTATTTCCATTTCTTTGAACTATACATAAAACTTGTCACTGACTTTTAATTACATAAAGGCTAAAATTTTAATGTGTCCTCTTTTATTTGAATTACATTTTTCCTTACATTCGATTATACTGTGTTCATATCCCCGAATGTTCATTTGGGGATTTTCCCAGTTATCATGAAGTATTTGTAACTTTCAATTCATGCATTTCTGTATGCCAATGGCAGGCCTATTAGACAGACAATTGTAAGTTCCACATTGCACCAGTAACTGTGCACCTTTAATGCCCAACAGAAAATATTTTATATATAAACTGGCATATAGCCTAAAGGAGGATACAGAGATTTCACATATAAACAAATGATGTAGATTACTTTAGAGGTCAAAAAGAAGACAGAACTTATGCATGTTGGCCATATCTATTACGCAAGTACTAAGATAGTAAGATTACTTTGACTAAACACATAAAGACCTAAAAAGGCAAAGACTTAATTGTATTGGTGATATGGGTTCTTAGATATGCTGTATACACCAAATTATGTGACTAGTAAAAGCATATTGAAAGTTTAAAGCAAAGAGGAAACAGTGACCAGATTCACCAGAACTCTATCATGAGGAACTCATGCAGGAATCTAAAAAGACACAAGTAGTATAAAGACACAAAGGTATATGTATCTGAATAGGAGTCATTAGTACCAGCAGGTCCTTATCTTGGTCTCTATGGAGAAGCCAAGGAGGCAGAGTGCAAAGGGATAAATCGTACACCTTGTTACAAGTGGGTATATTTCTGAGGAGAATGAATTGAAGTTTCAAGGTCTACGTCTTATCAACCTGTCAGTAGAGAGTCCTAAACTGCAGAGGCAGAAAAGAGGTGACATCCCAGGGGTGTAGAATGTCACCTCAATGTTTCACTCCGGATCACTCCCAGTGAATGATGCGAGTTGGAGAAGAAATCAGCTAACTGGAATTTGAATAGCCTTGCAACGACTGATGTTTGACTTGAGACAAATTGAGATGGATACACTACAACTCAGTTGCTGAAGCTGCTATTGCCAACAGATTCGGATGTGGTCCATGTGGTTATAAATTCTGTGAAAGCGTCAAACCAGAACATCTTTACAGAATGATGGACAAAGGCAACAACAAGAAAATCAAAACAAAATTCACCCTTCATAATTTTAAACGAAACAATAGCAACAGTCTTTTCTTATAGGGTCAAAACTGAATTTGCTCAAATAGCAGAGAAATTCCATAAACTAAATTAAAAATCCAGTTATTTGAGCAGCTGGTATTGAAATCATCTGCAATTTGAGCAAATTATTAGTTTTGACCCTGCAAGAAAAGGTTAAAACTCTGAACCCTGTGTCTAGAGAAGATATCATAAATCATGAAAAAACGAGACAAATGAAAACAAGAAAACTAAAATACACAAAGAATAAAATGTCCACCAAAAATCAAGCAAAGCTTTAAAGCTGAACAAAAAAAGACACGAAAAGAAAAACAACACACCAGACAAGAAACAAAAAAATGAAGGATACCAACAGACTGCAACCCTGAACTTGCATGTGCATACGAGGGGCGTTCAGAAAGTTCATGGCCTTTTTTTATATGGACACGTATTTTCAATCTAAAACTATGAATTTTTTACGAGATAAAATTCAGCAGTTTTGGTATGGATTTCCAAAATTTTGGACAATTTGGACATTTTAAAGTCATTCTGTGGTTGCCATGGAAACAGAAAGTTTGGCTAGGTGGAGCAGGTAGTATGGAGATCAAGAAAATCAATGAATTGCAGCTGAGAGAGACCTCACTCTGCCACTTGTATTAGTAAGATTGACAATAATTAACACAAGAAATATAATATTACCTTTTAAAAATAGTTGCAAGTACTACAACAGCATTAATTCATACACCTGACGAGTTGAAATAAATATTCCTTGAAGCCCTCCAGGAAATTTTTTTGTGAAAGCATTTCGGTCATCCAAAGCCTTTTCTCCTCCAGTGCCTGAAACTATTGCCCCCAGTGATTAAGGTAATGGAAAACCAGGTATGTAAAGCTATATGTCAAAGGAAAAGCTGGGATGGATAATGCTGTCCCTTCAGGTCTCTTGCTCATACCAGTGAATCCATTCTTTATCATAAGTCCTGATGTAGTTGAGGACTCACATTCTGGCGCCTGATTGGCTCTTGCCAAATCAGGCATGCAGGAGTGCTTTCCCACATTGGTTCGCTGTAAGAATACAAACATTTGGTATGATTGAAAGTATATTTAGAAGCTAATATCATATTTCTTGTGTCAAATATTGTCAATCTTACTAATACAAGTGACAGAGTGAGGTCTCTCTCAGCCGCAATTCATTGATTTTCTTGTTCTCCGTACTACCTTCTCCACCTAGCCAAACTTTCTTTTTCTATGGCTACCACAGAATGACTTAAAAATGTCCAAATTGTCCAAAATTTTGGAAACCCATTCCAAAACTGCTGAATTTATTCCTGTAAAAAATTCCTTGTTCTAGATTTCAAATAAGCGTCCTTATAAAAAAAAGCCGTGAACTTTCTGAACGGCCCTCATACATCATAAAGTGACCAATGATTATGCCACATAGTACAAGAGCATATGTAATCTGGCTCACTTCACTTGTAAATTTTTGGCACCATATATCAAATCGAAGCTTAGGATGTGTAGATTTAGAAAAAATATGGTGCCATTTTTTTCTCGGCATTCTAAGGGGTAAAATCCAAGATGGCGTCCAAGATGGCCGCCGATGATGTTTTTCTTCATATCTCAGCTTGTATTCATGGTATATTAAAAATTAAAAAGTTGATAATGATGTTTTTGGGGTCAAGGAATCCAATAAAGACAACCCCAAGCTCCTATCTTGGTTCAAAAACTGAATATCATGCCAAATGTTATCAAAATTGATATAAATTATACATTTAAGAACGTTCGACTCATCTCACCAGCCGTGTTTATTTCTTGCAGTGATAGTTACTTACAATACAAATGTGATAGTCCCTTACAATATAAATGTTGAACAATAAGGTTTTTAAAGAATAGACGGATTGGCGGAAATGGTAAAAAACGAAAAAAACTTTGAACCAAAATTGAAGTAGGTAAGAATTGTCGTATCACAATTTCGAGAACAGATTTGGATTCTCCAGGTCAAAATGCACTAGGCACTAGTGCTTTTTGAATTTGCATAGAAATTAGAAATTGACACACCCTACTGAGTCATAGCATACCCGAAGCTTTGTACTGCGGGAAAAGTGTGCATCAAAAAATAAGCTTACAGTACTGCTGTACTTTGAAAATTGTCACAAATCATGGTTCCAGTCAGGAGTGACACACAGTCAAAATCTAACTGATCCTAGTGATCCAAGAAATTACTGCAAGTAACATGTTGATTTTATTTGCAGACTTTGTATGTGCCTACAAGCAGTGTAGTACAAAAGAAATTTGTAGGACCATTGCTTTTCATATTCATGTTGGAAGTCCTTTTCATACTCCCATGAAAGTATTTGAAGAGAGGGCTAAAAATTGGAATTGCTCGCTTATAAAATCATGAAAGTCTTTTCCGATCATAACCCACATTGCAATTGTTCAGGAAAATCCAGCAAACATTACGTCCTTCAGCAAATTTTCAAATAAACCTGGAGATTTAAGACAGCCACCTCTGAAAACGGAGCAACTAGTATTTGATTTTCCTCAGTGTCTTTTCTCTGTAATAATAATTGGCATTATGTATTCATTATTTTTCAGTTGCCCTGGCAACCATGTCATTAACTACTAAGTATCAAATATATTTATATTATGTACGGTTTTGAACTGATCTTCATGATAATTTTTCTACACTTCTTACATAAAAAAATTAGAATCTCAGACCCTAAAATGACTGATAAGCCTAATATACCATTTCGGTTGCCATGGTTACCAGAAATTTTCGTTGCAAAAGAGAGATCTTTACTCCAGCTTTAAAATGATGTATCATACGACAAAATATAACCTTTCAAACCTTAGAAACTCCATTTTTGCTCATAATGTCTCAAAGAAAATCACCTTGACGTCCATATTATGAATCATCATATGGCCAAATTTCTTGCCGTCATAAACTTTATTTCAATCAAATTTATACAAAAATATCTCAGAATTTATAATATGATTAGAAATAAATTAATTATATTCTATTTGTCATGGATATTAATGATTTAATGGCAAATACTTATTTTATGAAGTTTTTCAAAATTGGTTGAAACTGAACATAACTGATAACTGGTTGCCATGGCAACAATAATTTAAAATTTAAAAAATAGAAGCCACTGCCAGCTACCTTTTGATGCATCATACATGAAAATAGGTCAACCATATTTTGTACAATTACAGAATTCATGAATTTGTTTCAATCATTAGTTGAATTATCATTGACAGTTTATGGTATATTATTGTGGTTTCCATGGCAACCCTTTGTCATCTTGTAAGTTAAGGGTGTTCTGTTACAAAATTTACTGAGGTTCAAATGCCTTTTCAAACCACAATTACATTGGAAACTTTATTACGTGACTGCAAACTGTAGAAATTTAAAAAAATGCATTTTTCTATGGTTACCATGGTAACAGTAAGAAATTTATGAACTTAATGTCTGTATTTGAGTTGGTACATTAATATTGTTCAACCATGTATCATATTTGTATGCCATTGAACCAGGTCAGGGGCCTGAGAGTAAAATTTAGATATTTTACCGGATATGACTTTCATGTGTTTCTGTTGCCGTAGCAACATTAAATATAATGTCATCCTAATAATTTTTTACAGGAAGCAAGAATGGAATATGATAGCTCTTATTCTGAAAAAAATTTGTCATTTTACCTAATATTGTGTAAAAGCAGCATTGCAGAACTTGTTGAAGTCAATAATTTTCATAGCGTGCATCAGAAAATGGTTTCCATGGTAACAGATATATTTCATAACAATAAACTACATGTGTCATTTGAAGGCCCCAGGTCTTCTGAAGACTTGACCCAAAAATGAAAATGCTGTGATTATTGTACAGTCCTCCACATGAAAAGAAAGATACCATTACTGTTTCCCAGAAATCTGTTGAAAATAGCACATCGTTGCCATGGAAACGCTTTTATCTCAAAACCTATACCACAATTTGATAGTACAACAACCTGAATTTTGACGGGCAAGTTCCTGGCTACAAAATGGTACCAAATTTGTGATGTTGTCCGACGGGCCCCACGATTTTTCCACATTTGACCCACTGGCTCCCCAACTAATATCACATATTAAGAACTTTGGTATAAATACGTTCTTGGTGTCTTATTTAAAGCAAAAAAACTGGTCCGATATTGCGAGTCCAGAAAATTTCAGCACAGCTACCCAATGGAATATATGCATGTACAGTGTACTACTGATCATATAAGAGGAAGTGAAGCCCCTTTCATGTGAATAAATTGCTTCTATCTGTCACTGGTCTTGATATAGGCTATTGTGTGATATTTGATTACACAAAGGATCAAATTTTTGGCGTCATACTGCATGGAAAAAATGTATCCAATACATTAAATACTCATAGATAAGGGTATTAGAACCCTGTTTTTGAGGTAGACAATAAGTGCATCACTCTGATTCTGCAATACATGTCAACAACTAAAATTACAGAAGGTACAAAGAGGAAATGTTTAAAAGTTACTAAACTGTTATATTCTGCACATTCACATTATTTTGCGGAACTTGAGTTTCATTGGGATATCTTAAAACGTTTTCTCTACGAGTGCATTTGAATAAAGCATGGTTTGCTTTGCAAAAACTACATTTCAAGTTTGTAAATCCTTCATATCTATGTTTAAATATGATGGTAGTACATGTATCTAGCATAGCTAGCTTACAGAAATTTACAACCTAAGAGTTTTGTAGTCTGCAATCATCCATTTTTTGTCCCAATTGACCAAAAGTTCCAAATTTTACCAACTTGAGACACCCCCAGTCTTGCCTCCTCTCTGTGTGCATTCTATGCTTCTGTATTCTCATTTTCTACATTTTTCCTAACTGCATCTTTTCATCCCCAGTTCCCCATACTTGTAGCTCTCATTTACATCAAATTCTCTTGCCTCCTCCTAGTGAACTCATCTAGAAAAGCTCTCCTGGGAGAGAGATCTGCCTCTTCGTTCACTTATGCCTCCTCCCACTTCTACATTTTCCCTCCCATATCTGATTCTCCTTTTCTACCTCTTCTCAAGTTGTGCTTCCACCCAATTATAGGTATTATCTCTTCTCTGCTATCTCTGCCTTCCCCCTTTACCTCCTTCCAAGGTTATGACGGCTTCTACTTTGAGTCCTCCCTGTTATTTTAGACTCTCGATCCCTTTCAGGGTTTTCTGCCCTCTCCCTCTGCTCTTTCCTGCACCCTCTTTCTCCATGACCTAATATTTTGTGCTTGTTTGCACTAGCCTACTACTGGCTCTTAGGGCGTGGGTTTAAATCCCACCCTTAACTCAATTTAGTTTGTGGGACATAAAATTGAGACAAGGTGTATCAGTGTACACTGAGGTAACTGATAGACACTGGGCATCCCTGAATTAATACAGTATGTATAAGACTCCCAGCCTTCTCATCTCTTCATCATATGGGGGTAGTGAAAATAAATGTCCGGCTCCCTCCACAAGGAAGGAGGAAGAGCTTCTTGGCTGATTGGGGGAATACCAGCACAACAAGAATGAGTCAACTCCTTTATACCCTCTGCCTGCAACTTCTCCTCTGTCCATTTTTGCCTCCTGCCTAGCTTTTGCCTCCACCCCAACATCCAAGCTTTCCCTCCTTATGCTTTCCCTCCTAATGCCCCCCCTCCTAATGCTTCTCCCATTCTGCCTCCATTACCTCTGACTATCCCTGTTTAACTCCTCCCTGATAGCTCTTTCCTCCTCCCTGATAAGTTTTCCCTCCTCCCTCTACCTCTTGCCAAACGTATGCCTCCTTGCCTCTGCCCTATTGTCTCTGACTACGTCTTTATGCCATCAATGTTTTTGCCTCCGCCCTAATAAAGAGAATTTTCTCCCCCACACTGCCTCCTTTCATTTTCTCACTCTGCTTCTTCTACCTTATCTCTGACTCTCCCTTTCTACCACTTTTCTAGCTCCTCTCTGCACACCTTGACAGCTATTGTCTCCTCCCTCTGCCTCCTCCCAAACTGCCTCCTCCCACTCTGCCTTCTCCTTCTCATCTTTGCTTTGAACACCAATTCTACCTCATCCCTACAGCCCACCCCTCTTTTCTACTTTCTCCTTGCGCTTCCTTCTATCTAATATATGCCTATTTGCACTCTGCCTCCATCATCATTTTATCTGACTGTCCCTCTGTCCCTTTCTGGCTCCTGTCTAAGGTTAACCAGCTCTTACCTACTTCCCAGTAAGCTGTAGGTCTCCGCACCTCCCAAGCTTAATTATGCATTCGTCCATTCTCTCTCCTCCACTATCACTCTTGCCTCCTCCCTCTCTTGTCCCCTAACCACCTTAATCCCTGTCTCATCACTTAATGCATCATACATGGGTGCCTCTTGTCTCTGAATCCCTGACCTTCATTCCCCTCTCCTATTCTCATATCTTGATCATTCATCCCTGACATAAATTTAGTCATGCAACTCCCACCATTTAAAGAACATTCTGATGAAATTTTGCTGCTCTCATTCTTTGCATTAAATTAACATATTATTTTTCCCTACACTTATAGCAGACAGCTAGGATATTCCGGCTGAAGTATAGTATACCTTGCTTGGTGAAGTGTATAGTAACTGATTGACCTCACCACCTGAATAAGCTTAAGGATTGGCTGGCTTATTTATTCCGTGGAAGTCACTGACAATCTCTGAATGTTGGATACTACACTTGACCAGACATGCTTTAACTAAGAAATGACAAAAGGGAGTTGTTCAGCTCTTCTTGGGCCTCTTGTGAGCAGCTTTGAAATAATGTACATCATGGTGTAAGCTGGAAAAAATTTCGAGAGAGCTACATGACTCGCGGCGGCCCTGGAAGTGTTGGTGTAAAATAAGCAGGTACTCTGGGCTCATTTCTTGCACTGAAACATGCAGATGAGAAACAGAAAGACACCAGAAAGAATGTTGCAATTTCTAATGGACACCATATCTCATAAATTTGATTGAACAGAGCTGTAACGAATGGCCAAGTAGTGATTAAGACAAATTCTGCTACATTATTTGGTCAAATTCGTAGCATCATAAACATGTCTTTGTTATAATTACACAGTTGTTTGCAATTATTCAAAACCTTTTGTATCTTCTTAGTATATATGTTGGCAGATGGCCTATCTGTGAAAACAGGTTATAGCACAATATTTCATATAGCCTATCACAAATTGTGTTTCACTATGCAAGAAAGGAATATGGCAAATGAGATAAGTCGAACATTCTTAAATTTATATCAATTTTGATAACATTTGGCATGATATTCAGTTTTTGAACCAAGATAGGAGCTTGGGGTGGTATTTGTTGGATTCCTTGACCCCAAAAACATCATTATCAACTTTTTAATTTTTAATATACCATGCATACAAGCTGAGATATGAAGAAAAACATCATTGGCGGCCATCTTGGACGCCATCTTGGATTTTACCCCTTAGAATGCCGAGAAACAAATGGCACCATATTTTTTCTGAATCTACACATCCTAAGCTTCGATTTGATATATGGTGCTAAAAATTTACAAGTGAAGTGAGCCAAATCTAAACATGCAACATATGCTCCTGCACTAACAGTTGCTGCACAGAAAGAGTGTGAAATACTTCTAAACAGCCTTGAAAAACATATGTGCATTTTGAAGTAAGGGAAAATATACAGAGTAAATTCTTTCGTGTCATCAGACCCAAGAAGGAACAAATTGAAGTTTAAAGAACCCTGACAACTGCTTCTCCATATCCAAAGAAAAAGAGCAGAGTAAAACCAGGGAGGTTCAATTATGTAGGCTGTGATTAAAGTGTCCATTAGACCTGACATCCACTGAAAAGATCTGAGGAAAAACTCAAAGGCCTAATCCACGGCTGGTCGTCATTCTGTGGCTGGCAGTCATTCTGTTTGAAATATATATCTACACTCTACAGCTATCACAGAACGAAATAAAAAGGGAAATGTATGGCAAAAAAGACATTTCTGAACTTCTGAAATGTAGCAAGACCAGATAAAATTGAGATTTTATCTCTTATAAGATGAAAGTCAGTCACTCAAAGGATGAAGTCAAAGAGAAGATTTGGTACAAGAAATGGGAATAAAAGCTCCATTGTCATTCTGTGAAGTACAAAAGAGAAAATGCACCATCGGTGATTTTAAGTCATTCTCGTCTCTCAATATCAAAGGAGTTCGAATATTTTGTGTGCAATTGTGAATGTTATAGATAAACCCGTGATCAGAATTTGGAGTCACTTTGTGATAATTTCATCAAAGGGATATTTTCAGCTTAATTGCACTTTAAGTTTAACAATAGAATACATAACACTGAATGTTTACATTCTGTTTATCATGATCCCAAAAGGGCATCAAGTATACAATAAAGAATAAAAGAGAAAGAGTCAAAGGAAGCAATGTGACAAAAATAGAATTGAATACCAAAATATCACCTTTGCACCTAAAATAGTCAAAGACACCTTTGTAGACAGGTGATCATCAGCGCAAGCAACTGAACATATGAGGTGAACTGCATTTTGGTGAAGAATTTCATATGCCATTGTGACTGGGTCTGGAACACCAGGAAATAGAGATTTTCAAATTTTTCAGTCAGCCAAAAAGAAGCAGGTCTACAGTTATCAGAATCAAGATACGACACTTGCACATTACTTAGTGAAGAAGTTGTTTGACATTGTATTTCTATCACAGAAATAACTAGGTGGGTGGCATCCGCTGGCTGAGTGGCATGGTCCAGGTTTGCGCCGCTGAGGGACTTTCTCTGCATCGGTTCGTACCTCGGGTGAGGAACCCAAGATATCTTCAGTGGACCTTCAAGAGCAAACCCCCAGCTGGATGTCATTCAAATTAGACATTCAATTTTCCTTGTTGCAATGTCTGAATGTTCTGGGAGAAATAAAACATCATTCACATAGGGTACAATGTAAATGTAGAACATGTTAAGGACCACCCTCTCTCTCATCTCATTAATTAACCCTCTTGAGGTACTTGACATTCCTAGACAATTGAAGACTAAGACACTTCTTGCAATAAAAATGTTATGGGTCATCCTGCCATCCTCACTTCTCAGTTCAAGCTTGTTGAGCCTACCCTGACCACATGATACACTGTTTTGTGAAGTTGTAACATAAAGATTAACTCTCCTCCTGTGTGAAATACATAATTAACAGTTTGAGACCTCTAAAAGCAATTGAATGGATGGTTGAGTGTGTCATTGTTGTCTGTTAATTGTTTGAATGAGTGTCTTTGTAGAAAACCATAAATAATTATTTAAATCATGCTGAAAATAAAAACAGTTGAAGGATTTGAAAACTTCAGAATTTTATAGCACTTGTTGGCAGGGTGAATGAAAATGAGGCCTGCAATGGGAGGATGCATCCTGCTCCCTAATCTATTTAAGTTTTTGCAAAATTTCTACACACAATGGGCACAGGTGTTTCATCGCAGAAGCGAAAGAAAGCTGATATACTTTCCTGCAGCCGCTACTAATTCTTCTTCCAGCGATAAAGTTACACTTTTTAAGTTTAACAATATAATTGTTGACTCAGTTGATCTCTAACATGACCAGGCCACTTTAAACCAGGCACTTTCGAAACATAAGTGACCTTCAACAATTGATCTTAAATTCCAAGTTTTGTATTATGCACTATATTTCCTACTGTTCAACAGAAAATTCTGTCCCTAAGACAACTAATTTACTACCTTTCCATCAGTTCTCTTCTACCAATAACTATATAATATATAATATTGATACTGTATATAAAAAAACGACTAATCCATGAAAATTTTATGACTGAAAACATGGAGCCCCATGATCAGACAGACTGATATATATTTTCAATAGCTGAATATTGGAAGGTTCATTCCTAATCTCAAGTATTAACAAGTCATCTTAGTCATACAGCTGTTACGGCAAGAAATTGCCTTTATGTTTTCTTCTCCCTCAAACCAGTGATGAACTTTCTGAATTATTGTTCGTGTTTTTTCATTCAAGGGAAATAAATGTATCTGAATCTGAATCTGTAATAATCTTTCGCTTCTTTAATTATATCTAAAATTTTGAGTACAAAGAAAATGAACTTTTCAATTATCATGTATCTTTTCTCAAGAAACATAATGGATAGTCTGTCACAATGACATGACAATCACCAATGTACTTTGTAACCTTATCCAACTTCTAGTGCATGTTATAAATGGAGCGGTCTTCAGTAAAAAGTCACGTATATCATGCTTTAAGTTAGAAACAAGCTTGACATGAAAATTAATTGCACTTTGTGATCAAAAAAATCCTTTTATCCCCCATGCAACTATCTGATAACGCAGAACAAGAAAGACGTCATTCCGCAGAATTACAGCAAAAAGTTGCCAAATGACCTTTGCTAATATTAATGTAAATTTGTTTTTGTAAGACAAAGCACATAGACGTTTTAATATAACACAGCAATTTTAACATAAGATTTCAAGGCATAGTAAATCACGAAATGTAGTTTCTCATTTTGTCATGAAAAAACACAACAAATATATTTCTGAACTTTATGTAATTTTGTCTGACACAGTAACAGTGATAGAAGTTCAGAAAGACTTTTCATCACCGAGGACTGTCTCATGGTACTGATGCTAATTAAATCTAAGTTAAGGAGCTTGGAAGTTCCAAGGTGATTAAATAGGGCTTAAGTGAACTTTTAAACGAGTTGAAGACACCAAGGATGGAGAAAATAAGTTTTTGCAAACATCTTTTTTTTATTTTTAAGTTTAAGATTTTTCTCCTAAGTATGCTGTAGAGCAAAGTTATTATAACAAGGTGAAAACTCTATGGTAAAATGGTGAAGCTAGATTTCCCTAGAAAAAAAAACACAGTTGCTTTCAAATCTCCAACGTCATTGGAACAAAATTGGACTGAGAATGACTTACTACCTAGAATCTGCACCTACTTCATGGGAAACCATGCAGATGTGACATTATCAACTGACCAAGTAAAATCACACAAAAAACTTATCAGACAAATTCTGAAATGAAAATCACCCACTCAAAACAATATTTAAAGACTGCGAAGAAGGATGAAGAATCTGAGGTAAACATGACAGGCCAATATAGTTGAAATTCCTTTTTTGTAAATCCAAAATTATTACCTTATATGACATAACGTTTCGGACCTCCTATCTGTGAATTTCAACTATATTTCATCTAGAGGATCCAATGAAACTTTTCTCTCATATGACAGGCCAATGCATAAGAAATGACATTTTTAAGATTATCTGGAATGATGCAAGGCTTATACGGTTTAGGTATTCAAAACTTGAAAATGTTGTGATCCAGATCTATTGTATCAAGACATCCATTCGAAAGATTTGATAAATAAGATACATATCTTTTACAGCAAGATACAGTGCAAAATATTGAAGATCTTTCAGGGATGAGATCAAACCATCAGATTTGAAAGAGATGAGACTGATAATGTCAAGACATGAAGGTCTCACAAAAATCACAATGTTGATCATACTTTATTTGTTTTCTTCAAATGAAATATCTGGCCAGATATAAGATTATAAATACCACACAGACAAGCAGACTTCCACTGAAGACATCATGATAAAAAGAGAAGATTACAGAATTTCCATGACAAGAAAATTGTAAAAATGATTCAAATTTGAAAAGGATAAAAGAAAAAGCTAAAAAAAAAGACTTATAATAGAGGATAGATAAGTTTGAGACATGATATTAAAAAAAAACCCACCGATTTATTGAAAGAAGAAGAAACATGTTACATAACTTTGGCCACTTATATCATTGGTTTGGACGTAGTGTTCACATAGAAAAGTCATCCTGAGGAGCCAAACATACATTCAGATGTTGGGAATTTTGATATCAGTAATAAGTTGCTGCTCCTGACATAATGGACCTATAACATGCATGTTGCGTTGTCACAGCAAATTCTCAAGCAAATGTTGGTTGGAAGCTGAGTACAGTTCTGCTGATCTTTGATCTTTCTTTGACCAGGTTAGACTGATCTTAATCACTGATCAGCAAAGGAGGAGATCAGCTAATATACACAAAACCTCGTATGTAGCTTAGTATTAGATCTACCTCAATCATAGCCGAATGTCTTCTGTAATGTACAGCCAAATGTTTTCTGTAATGTACAGTGTATGTCACATAGTGATGGTATATTGACCCTTGGCTAAGCTAGAACATAGATACCAAAATGAAAAACCCTTTCATAAAGAGAATATATGCTTGAACATTCCCCTCGAAAAGTATGCCATAAATTATTCGTCATTCATGGGAGTCCCTGCTGGCATCTGATTCTCACACAGTAATGTAAGGAAACAATAAATTGTACCTGGTGCAGGTGAAAAACATCAACAAGTGAGACTACTCTGATTTACTTATAAATTATCCAATCATTTTCATGCTAAAATAAATCACTTTCATACACAAACAAAGCGTTTTGAAACACCATGAGATGAGCAATTGAATAACTTTCATCATTGAACATGATATTGTAGAACTGGTTCAAAAGCTCCAGAGACACATTTGAAGATTTTCAGAACACACACAGGCACATTCCAGTTCTCCCCATTTTCCTCACATGGAATTTAGTCAAAACTGAAAACCATCACAATCCTAGCATTTTAAATTTTTTTTATATACATGTTGTATCTTCCTTCGACACATATTTTTCGAATCCACAATAATATCATATTGGCCCATTTCCCCATTTACCAAGCATAGAAACAGAACGGACATAAAAAAAAGTTGAGAGAAGAATTTCCTAACTTATCTGATTGAGTATTCAATGCAGTTCTGCAACAGTTTGGAGCAACTGCAAAGAAAGAGACTGACAGCCAAGCAATTGCAACTCAGTTACTTCTCTTCCAGACTTTTTTTGTCACCAAATAGATGGGATGGCAGCAGATTCTTCATTCCTGGCAGTCAAGTAACAGGCAATTGGAGCTTCCACTCACAAGCTTAGTTGCAAATGAGATTACAGCTACTCCTTCAATTAAACGGCAGCAATCTAGACAATTTGGACAGCAGTACGGTTGCATCAAGAGTATGTAATAAACAAGTTGTCTGCCACACTGTAAATTTTGAATTTTGAGTTAGCTTAATTGATTAGCTTAATTCCTTTGAGGCAAGATAGCTTGTTGTTCGCAAGTTATAACAACATAAAGATTATCAAAACTCAAAACGGCAAGCTATCATGGCTCAAACAAATTGTCCAACCATCTCACTCAATCATTTGAGCTAACTCAGAATTTCAAATTTTACAGTGCAGTGTTTAGACATACAATTTATTAATATGGAACAATAGACTATGACTGGATGACTAGACTGCAACACAACATCACAAAGATTGTCGTGATCATGTCTCGAAGTGGACAAATGTTTGTATGAAATCGTCAGAGGCAATTTAATTTTTACGTAGTGTCAATGGAATACCAGGTTTTTGTCAATTGACGTATGAGTAAAGAATTGTGATGTACGTGTGAACGATCATATGAAATGCACTCAAAGATAATTGATATATCATATTATGAAAGTAATAAAAATCCAAACATATACAGTGCAGTAGTCTGAATCACTATGAAAAGGATACTAATCTTTATCAAGGCCCAGACAGGGAGACACTTGGGATAAAAACTCACATATGAAAACAGACATTTGTTTGTTTAATGGCGTATTATCTCGCGACATAAAAATAAATCTGGTGTTGGTATAAACTGTATAACAATGGAAAGCTCACATGTTTCTATTTAAGCAGAAGCCAAACAAAAAAGGTGACTGCGGCACTAAACATGGAAATCTTCTTACATCTACAGCTCTTATCAAGACAATAAAAAAATAGTATACCAAAATTAGCCATTTCATATCATAACAGCATGCAGAACATATAACTTATACACATGGATGCAGAATTGGTTGAGCACGACACTTGTGCATCAAATACAGCAATCTGAAGCACAAAGCAATAATTCTATTTGTTTGCTAAATTAACATTCCATTGTCAGTTCTATAAGATAAAAATATGGACATATCATCAATGCGTTCATCTTCAAGGAACAGATCAGTGATGTAGTCGAGGCCGGGACATCCGAGGCCGAGACTGAGACCGAGGCATGAGCCTCCGAGACCGAGGCAAGGCCGAGGCCATCAAGATGTGGCCTCGAGGCCGGCCTCGAGGACGAGGCCGGTCCCGAGGCCTCCATCACTGACCCAATGACACCCGAGACCGAGGCAAGGCCAAGGATTTGGCATCCAAGACCGAGCCAAGGCCGAGGCCATCAAAATATGGCTCCGAGGCCGGCCTCGAGGACGAGGCCGGCCTCGAGACCTCCAACACTGGAACAGATCATCATTAATGCAGCATTGGAAGTAAATTGGATTGCAGCCTACATATACAATGTTACAAAGATGTCATGGATGGACCATTGGACCTGTGATGCATGTTAGTAGACACTAGACAGGACTAATGCAATCAGTGAAGGCTGTTATACGGGTATTAGTGATTAGAGTGGTGAAAATGAAATGGGCCCCTATAGGTATGCTGCACACTTAGTATTCCACAATTTATGCGCCAACTGAAAGGATGCTGAAAGTATAGAGAGGAATCAGAAAGACACAAGCAGTACAAAGATACAAATGTACAATGTATCAGAATAGAAGATGACAGTACCAGCATGTCCTAATCATGGTCCCTTGGAAAAAAAAACAAAATAGACAGGGTGCAAAAGGATAAATTGTATACCTTGTTACAAGTGGGTATATTGCTGAGGAGAATGAATTGAAGTTTCAAGGTCTACCTCTTATCAACCTGTCAGTGGAGAGTCCTAAACTGCAGAGGCAGAAAAGAGGTGACATCCCAGGGGTGCAGAATGTCACCTCAATGTTTCACTTGCAGTGAATGATGTGAGGTGGAGAAGAAATCAGCTAACTGGAATTTGAATAGCCTTGCAATGACTGATGTTTGACTTGAGACAAATTGAGATGGATAATTCAGAATTGCTTCACTACTCAATCTTTGAAGCTGCTATTGCCAACAAATTTGAGTGCTACAAGACTAAGTGTTTTTTTTTAAATGTTTGATTTGATAAAAGGTTTGGACAGGGAGCTTAAGCTCTGGACCATCTACCTTTTCGCACAGCCAGTTTCATTGTCACCAGGACATTTTCCCTACCATGTAGGTGTGAACACTGATGATAGGGCAGACAATAAAAGAACCTTGATGTACTTACTAATAAGATCAAAGAGATGACAATAGGCTTACATACCAATAAAATCCATATTTTCAGTAATTTATAATTCTTTCAAAATACTTTGAAAATTTTAAAGCTCTTTATGTCACATCTCTACTCACTACCAAGTTTATCTAACACAATTAGTCTTAATGTTGTTAAATCTGCCATGAGATTGGAACCATAACTTTATCTCGAACTTTGAGGCATCCCACAGAGCTTTCGGCAAAAATCAGACTATTCCTTCGATATGCATACATTATATATCCTTTAGCGCGGTTATACATTTACAATGCGATTACTTACCACAATAATTTTCTAACTTTTAGTCCTTTTCTAGAAGAAAGTGAGATGTGGGATGACCAACTGACCACCACAACCGGCTGGAGACGAAAAAAGCCATCAACATCTGTAGTGGAGTTGTTCAGCCAACTTACTGCAGCACAGCCTTAACCATGTTACTAATCAACCCCAAGTAATCCAGTAGCAGTCTCAAAAGGAGAGCATGCTGGTCATTAAGAGCATGCTAGTTATTCAGGACGAGAAAAGGGTTATTAATGTCCACTGTAATTTCAATTAGGTGGTGAAGAGTAAAGACACGCCATTTGCAGTTCTGGTCAAAAGTAACTGTATTGTTGCATTACACATGGGACATAATGTGGTAAACTCTACAACAACATTTTTATAAAAAGTCACACAGAAAAGCTGAATTGGCACTCAGTATTTCAGAACTCAATAATTTCCTGATATCTAGACTAGAAGTTTCAGCAATGCTACAAATGCATGGGGTTACTATGACATATCTTACAGCTATGCTGCTGCAAGTGCAAACACAACTTGTGAAATAAAGATTTATGGTATAGGACCACAGAGAAGAACAAGACATCGCAGAAATCACGCTGGTCTGCTGGTCCTAATACATGTACTTACCCTCAATGTAGCTGTAAGCTTTGAGGAGGAGGAATCAAGGGGCCAAGTGGTTAACCAAGATGAAGAGTGTTGAGGAGCAGATGAGAACACTCCTCCCAAGACTCTCACAAAATCATGTCAAAGAAGTCAAGCTGGTCCCAACCAGTTCACAGGGGCTGCCCAAGAAACATTCAACTGTCATAGGTGACCTTCAGGGCAGCCCACTGACAAAATGCAGTTCATCGAGGTGTTCAACAATTGGCAGATAGATGAGACCAGCAAAACAGCTTCACAGAAAATCACAGGCATTTAGGTTACACATTGTCACCTCATTTACTCTCTGTCCTAAATCTGTGTGGACGCAGCAGCATCAACAAATTAATATAACACAGAATCAGCACCAAGGTTCCTCTCCAACACCTGAAGGATAATCTTCCAATCTATGAGCAGCAAGTTGCAGGCGAATCCATCAAATACTTTCCTTTTCCTGCATAGCTCTTCAAAGAGGCTGTTGGCTGCCTGATGGATGGCTTTGCTGATCTTCCACACCCAGCGACAAGCAAATATTAATTCTATACGAAGATAATTTCCTTACAGGAGATATCTTGTCCTTCAAACACTTCAGATGATTTATAACAGAAGTAAAAGCCCCCAGCCTTAATCACTTAGCTCCAGTACAGAACTACTTTCACATTTCTTACATCCAAAAATCAAACTTGAATCCCTACAGTGCTAGAGCAAGCAGGTATTCTAAAATCATGGGGGTCTTATCATACACATTTTACCTAATATAGGACATATGCCAATTACCTAAGGTACAGAGAGAGAAAGAATTAGTTCTATTTAGCACATTTGTAAGAAGTTTTACATATATTTATATCTGAGAAAAATCATAATAATCCGGGCTTTATGTCATCGAGACTTAAAATTGTGTGCAAGGAGACCCACTGAAGCAGTGCTTGTGGTTGCGGGCCACCTACAAAATACAGAAGAGCAGTTCATAGTTCAGCCAATTAGCCTCTGAAGTGAGTAAACCAAATGAAGTGTCTTAGAGACAGTTATCTCTCTCCTTTATTACCGAGTCACTGACAGCAGCTTTCAGTCATTCAATTACCATTTGTTAAGTTTTGTCAAGCTTATATTAGGAAAGGAAATCTGTCAGCATGGGTGGTGGTTCTTCTCTTTTATAGTTTCAAAAAAAAACTGAAAGAAAGTTTTTGTATGAAATATCTTTAGACTGTCCTCTTCCCTATCAGTGCGCCTCGGCGGTCCAACGTCGGCCCTAAGCTGGTCCGATGCTACTGACATCGGACTGATGCTGGGCCGACGTTGGACCGCCGAGGCACGCTGACAGGGTTCTTATCTGCTAAAGTGCTATGGAATGTAGTCATGCAGAAATTACTTCATGCACTTGGCTGACACATGAGATAAAATGTATTTTTTTTACTCCTTGTACATTTTCTAAAGTTACTCAAATGCTTTCATCAAACATCCTTTATGTTACCAAATATATAGCAATTACTTTTATCTTTTCCATAATAATAATTTTATGGCAATATTTTTCTGAGCTTTCCCCTGCCAGATTAATAACACCCAACAAGACTGTTAATTAACATTTATACATGTAGCAGACATTTCTGTCTCTTTGAAAACTTATCATTTTTCCTCCATCGATGTTTAATGACTAGTCCACCAAGAATTAAAGGGAAAAAGATAAAAGCAACTAAATTATCATTCTTAAAGATACTGTGGGTTTTTTCGCCATATAATCAGCCAAATCATTCTTTTGAAGGCAGCTTGTTTGAAATTTTGAAAGCCACACAAATGAAGCGAGATTCTTCAAGTTACATCTAATCATATCCAATAATACAGTATCAGATGAAAGTTTAGGCCACGTCAATTTTTTGTCAATATTATGGAAAATAGGAGATCAGCTGACAAATTTCTACATGGATTTTCTTGCCTATGTATCAAGGAAGTTCTACAATAGCGAAAACTTGATCTATTTTTATCACTTACTTGAATATGTGTGATAAACAAAAATTTCAGGTGGTCTAAACTTACGGTCTGGTGCTGCTTAATGCCCTTAATGGCATTTTGCATTAGAGGAAAGGTGGCTAAATTATTCAATGTTATCTTAGACAAGTTATTCAATCATGTTTCATGTGATTTAGAGGCAATCTGTCATGAAACAGAAGAAAAATAATTTTTTTTAATCATCTTTAAAAATTTCAACTTAGGGGCTAATAATGGTGATTCAACGAGCCAAAATTGTTAATAAATAAAAGGTCAACTAAAAATAACAGAGAAAATATGAGTCTGACACATTTTCATCCTTCTAATGGAGTATGAATACACTTGACACCCAGTAATATGGCAAAAATGGTGTTTTTACCTGGGTTTTGTCTAAGAGACGCCTATTTGAAGTATCATAAAACAATGACCGGAGTGTTTGCATTGACCTGAGCATGTGTTCTGATGAAATCAAACAACTTTTGTTTTGTTCGCTTTACTTATGATGAAACTACAGCCTCTTTTATGGAAGGCGTAAAACTAGTCCATTCATTAACATTATGTTTCAGTACACCTTCCAGAGTGGCGTTTGTAATTTTGTCTGCACTGTGGGAAAAGAACAAAAGTTTGTTGATTTCATCAGGACACATGCTCAGGTCAATGCAAACACTCCAATCATTGTTTTATCATACTTAAAATAGGCGTCTCTTCGGCAAAACCCAGGTAAAAACACCATTTTAGCCATATGATTGGGTGTCAAGTGTATTCATACTCCATTAGAAGGATGAAAATGTGTCAGACACATATTTCCTCTGTTATTTCTAGTTGTTTTTTTATTTATTTATTAACAATTTTGGCTTGTTGAATCACCATTATTACCCCCTAAGTTGAAATTTAAAAATTTAATTAAAACATTTATTTTTCTTCCTGTTTGATGACTGATTGCCTTTAAATCAAATGAAACATGACTGAATAGCTTGTCTAAAATAACATTGAATAACTTTTCACCTTTCCTCTAATGCACAATGCCAATAAGGGCCTTTGCAGACGTAAGCAGCATCAGGCTGTAAGTTCAGACCACCTGAAATTTTTCAGAAATTTTTCTGCTGATCTCCAATTTTTCCATAATATTAACAAAAAATTGACGTGGCCTAAACTTTCGTCTGATACTGTACATTCTGAAACTGCCATGATTTCTCAAATTGTCAAAGATTTTAGGAAAAAAGACACTTCATGCTCACTGTAATACCATGGCAAACAATCCTGATCAGTCGTCATCAAGCTGCCAAAAAGTATACTATACTGAACCAAGTAAAAAACGCAAAACTATTTCCAAGGCTGTATTATTCTGTATTATGATTCAGCTGAGCTGTTCAGTTTATGCATATGTATAATCAGGTGACAAAGGAGTTAGTTCCATAAAATCACTCCATTCTGACCTTTATTTGCACATCTGGGGCCAGGTTTATCACACTGCGGTGTGGCCGGTAGACAGGGGTGTTAGGTACCGCATAGGGCAAATCCAATGAATTCATGTTAAAGCTTGAAGAAAATGATGCAGAAGGCCACAAAAAATTAACTTCAGCTGATGGCACTTAACTTGTTAAAATTTGGTTTTTTTAATAGTCATGTCAGAGTTTGTCACACACAATGATATTCCAGTGAGACAATGAAATGATGGAAATATGTCCTCATGTGGCCTGTACAAATGCAAAAGAGTGGAAATGGCTTATCAAACAAGCCTCACACAACCTGTATAGCAGACGTATAACAAACAACAGTACCACTTGTGCCCTCCTCGTGCTTTTCTTACGGGGGCATATGTGTGGTTAGGACAATAGCACAAGGATGGCAAAAAAATTCTGATGTTTTCCTCTGCGACTTTTAAACAGGTTGTGTGATGTTTTTCTGACAGATCCTAAGCCTTTTTCATTCTGCAGTTATTGTTTAATCTGTTTGAGGACTTGTTTCAATAGATGCAATTTTGCATTGGAATATCATTGTGTGTGACAAACTCTGACCTGCCTATTAAAAAAACCGAATTTTTAGTAAGTGAGGTGGCACCGGCTGAAGTGAATTTTGTTGCCTTTTGCATCTTTTTCTTCAAGCTTTAACATGAAATCATTAGATTTGCTCTATGGGGTAGTTAATTACCTGGTCCACTGGCCATACCACAATGTGATAAACTTGGTGACCAACATGCAATAAATGGTAATTTTATGGACCAAAGTCCTTTCACACCTGATAACACATATGCATACATTCAGCAGCCTATCTAAAGCTTTTGAAGAAAAATACAACCCTGGAAATAGTTTTTTGTTTTTAATTTGGTTCAGTTTATATATTCAACATTCACCACTTGCGACGAATACGCTAGCCTACATTCAAATATCACTTCTTTTTCTTTTCTTTTCAAAACTCAAACAAGGAAGATATTATGTAAAGCACAGATACCAAACAAATAATTTTATAAGAAGAAAAGAAGTTAAGAAGATGGAAATAAATAACAAGAGAATAAAAGTGTTCAGAAAAGCTGATAACAGAAATCAAAATGTGTTCCATAGTAATAACCAACAAATAAGAAGGAATTATATTTTAAAAGCTGTCTCCATAACCTTGCAGGATGCATGACAGTCAACAGTAATGCCTAGTTCACACGGAGACGTATCAGAGGGTTCTTGCCGTGGTGATTCTTACTTTTCCAGGAAAGTAGGAGATGATTCAATTACTTTCAACAATTCGGCGACGATAATTTCGTCTACGGCGCATCTTAAACTTCCTCGCCAAAAGTTCCTAGAAGTCACATGACAGGTTGGTGAAGCAAGAACTTGCTTCACGAAAGATTCAACCTGTTGAATCTTTACGAAGCAAATAGTCACGATGCAGAAGACCTGAAAGACCCCCAAAATGCTTGGGCGAGGCTACAGACAGCTTGGGCCAAGCTAGAGAGTGCTTGGGCGAGGCTACTTATCATTGAGTCAATACAACTTCGGCGACGCAACAGCACAACTCGCCGTCGCAAACATGCTGATGAAACGCCGTAACAGCTATTTGCCTCACCGCAACAGCTATTCGCTTGGGCGTAATTGAGCTATTTGGGTGAGGCTAGAGGCTGCTTGGGCGAAGCAAGAGGTTCCTTGGGCGAGGCTAGTTTAATATTGAAGCAATGGAACTTCACCGAGGCTCCTCACAACTTGCCGACACAACTCTCTTCCTCATTGGGGGTTGCTTCGTCACTAATTACGAGCGATTCGGCGTAGAAAACGAGTGCCTCGTCGTCATAGGATCCATCCACGACGATGTATAACCTCTAATTAATTATATAATTGTCCAAAAATGACTTGAATCGCCGAAATGTGGTTGCCTGGCACCTAGACAGCTTCGCCGTCACTTAACCACTGTCGTGAGAACTTAGCATAAATCTTTTTCAGTGACAGGAGACCCACGGAGTAACATTTGCTAGCTAAAAGAAGACTAACAACTGCTTCCCCTTTTGCTGGGAAATCAAGGGTGTGATTAAATTGTCCATTACACTTGAAGTCCCCGGAAAGATCTGATGAATAACTACTTTTTGGTGGCATGATAGGCTGTCATTCTGTTTGAGATACATATATATTATGCTGTGCCAGATTCTCAGCGCAAACCAGATTGAAATTTACAGTTTCAATTCAATTCAATTCAATTTATTTCGACCAAAGAATATTAAATTACTTTTGGCTGGCTGACACCAGGTGGTGAATTTGCCACTTGCACCAGAATTTTAAAGTTCACTACATGTCCACAGTTAATACATTCAAGTAGGTCAATACTATTAATTCTAAATAAAGAAAAAAAAGGATTGTCTGAAAACAGACTATCAATGTCTAATTTGTGTCCAATCAACAGATTGTCTAATCCAGACAATTGAATTGTTCAAATTGTCAAACAGCTTGATTGTTTCATTCAATTGATAGTTTAAACCAGACAATGAAATGAATGAAACAAAGAACTTCTTTGACATTTTGAACAATTCAATTGTCTGGATGAGACAATCGCTTGATCGGACACATAATAGATATTGATTGACTGATATCAGACAATGCTTTTTTTCAGTGAAGGTAGATAGCTGGGTGGTGTAGTGGTTAAGGTTCCCGCCTGCTCCGCTGAAGGTCTCTGCCTGCATGGGTTCGACTCCCGGTCGGGGAACCCGAAATTTTCAGTGTACCTTTATGAGCAAAATCCCAGCTGGATGTCGTTCGGATGAGACGTTAAGTTGGCGGCCCCTTGTATCAGTGTCTGTGCTGGGCAAGTAAAAGATCCCTCACATGGGGTAAATGTGTAACATGTTGAGGACTCCTGCTCTCTCTCTCATCTCATCAATCAACCCTCGTGAGCGCCCAGAACAGGGCTTAGAGGGCTGCACTTACCATATTTATCTATCTATCTATCTAGATAGATAGATAGATAGATAGATAAGGTAAGTGCAGCCCTCTAAGCCCAGTTCTGGGCACTCACGAGGGTTGATTGATGAGATGGGAGAGAGAGAGTCCTCAACATGTTACACATTTACCCCATGTGAGGAATCTTTTACTTGCCCAGCTTAGACACTGATAAAAGGGCTGCCAATTTAACGTCTCACCTGAACGACATCCAGCTGGGATTTTGCTCATGAAGGTACACTGAAAATTTTGAGTTCCCCTCCCGGGTTCGAACCCATGTAGACAAAAACCTTCAGCGGAGCAGGCGGGCACCTTAACCACTTGGCCACCCAGCTGCCAAGGTTATTTTAACAATATCGCATTACACTGAAATACAGGATATAAGTATAGTTCCTACCATTTAAATTCCTCAGTAAGCATGAAAGTCAGTCACAAATGAAGACAGAAAGAAGACATCCAGCTTTTACACAATGGAATGTTAAAAAAAAAAGTTAGTCAATCGTTACAGGGTCATTCCTCGAATATTAATTCCATGGAACGCATGATCTCATGCACATCATTACGATCGAGAACAAAGTTATGAAGAATCTCAACCAAACATTGAAAATTGGCTAGTATTATTCAACTTTTTGACCTAACTAATTGATAATCTTTATCCACTGCATATAAACCATGGCATCCTTGGAAACAGATTGTGATAATATATCAACCACAACGCCATATACATGCACAGACACTTTTTTCTATCAAATACAACCAGCAAGTATTCAACACGCTCTCTTCAGCAAAAGTCCAAGACAATTTACAGAGCAAGAGATTTCTAGCATTACCATTACCTTTGGGTTCCAGAACTCCCTTTGCTATTTCCTTTTCTTCTGAAACTGCTCCAACACAATGGTTGCTGCTGTTTTCATCTTAGAAGTTGAGTAAAAATGTATGCACTTACCGACAGCCACAACTAATTCTTATTCTGCCAATAAAGTTTTGCCAAACAACAATACAACTGCTTTCTGTTGAAAGCGTTGATCTCATTTTTATGTCACAACCATTAAAGTTACACAAACACTCTTGTGTGTGGCGTGGTTTATTTGCAGTTGCAAACTTAATCAGTGTAATAATATGGAAGTTATTACAAATGACTACAATGGACATGAACTTGAAAGCTTTTGGATGAATGTAAAGAAAGTAATGTGTAAAATAATAATTTTCTTTAAATAACAGCTACACAGTAAATTGATTAACGCAAAGATACGCGGGTTTAATTCCAATACACTACAGACAGACAGACAGACAGACAAACAGTTTTTATTTAGCCAAATATGAAGATCAGTACAACATGTAGATTAAACATCATTTTGAAATACAAATTGGCACAGGCGATGCTTACTTTGCCTACACAATAAGCGCTATCGTAAGCAACCCCTGTTAACACATTTTAGATATATAACATTTTATGAGCAAAACTGAGACAGATGGACTTTTGTAGTAAATAGTTAAGAGTTAAGTTGAGCATTCTGTTGTCAGACACTGGTAATTTTGAATAGAATAGTGGGGAGGGGTTGGGGTGGGGGAATGTGGGGTATAGGAGCGTGGGAGCTTGTGTTTATGATCGGCATATATAGCAGTTTCTTATTGAACATGTATTGCTGTATTGGTTTGTTAAGTATTTCTTTAGATAGGAGCTATATCCATATTCACTATGGGTATAAACTTTGTTAATCACATGCATGGGAAGATGAACTCGATCCAGCTAAACTTGCTACAAAGCACTTCCCTGATGTTGTTGCCTACTTTTCAAAATTGTCCCCTTTGTCCAACTTTTACCCCTGCCCCCAACTCACAATTGATGAAATGAAATTTGCCCATGTTGAACAGTTTTTCCAAATGCAGAAAGCCCTCTATGCAGGAAAACGTGACATTGCTGACAAGATACGTAACACACCCAGCCCGCTTGAATGTAAAATTCTAGGAGACAAAGTTGAGGTTGATGACAATTGGCTACCCCAAGCAAAGCACATAATGACAAAAGCATGTGAATTCAAGTTCAATCTATGTGAAACCCCCAAAAGATTCCTTCTCGAAACAAAGGACAAAGTGATAGCAGAAGCTACGACTGACAAATTCTGGGGAACAGGTCTCAGACTTGGTGATCCAAAAATTGCGGACAAAAATTGGACCTGAGAAAATATCATGGGAAATATACTTATGACAGTCAGAGATAATATGCAAAACTGATGCTATTTTTATGATGATGTATTAAGAATGATTACTATTTCAATGAACTGACTTCAAAAGCATTGACTATTCTAAACAGATTATATTTTGTCCTGTATTGCACTGTCTAATCTTGTGATAATGCCTTTATGTATACTAGTATATTGTGCATACTACGTTTCATATAATTTTATGTCAACTATCTTTTTTTGAATTAAGATTGTCTGATTCTTGTTTTGATTAAGAACTGTCTCATGGTAATATATTTTGAGTAACACATGTTTATATGTATATATAGTAATTAACCAAGAAACTGAATGCTTTAATGCAATGTTAATTATTTAAGTTTATTTTGATTTTATTACTATCTTTTTTTCTGATAAATTCAGAATGTGGTGACTATGAAACATGCATAATAATTGTGTAATTTTAGAATCACAATATCTTCTTTTTCTCCCTTCTTTTTTGAAAAGTCACAACTTAGAATTGATTTCCTGCTGATCTCTGATGAAAATTTGGATTTGTTAATCATTAACGCTACATGTGAATACATATTGATTTTTGTTTAATTTCAAGTTTTAAGTTTTTGTTTTTGACAAATTATGTGTCAAATTTGCTCTATTTCCTAAATCCAAAAGCTATGTAAATTATTTATTAATCTTCTCCTGTTTTCATTATTTGGTCTTAGAAATTTCTTTGCAAAACTGCCAACTTTAAGTATTATTTCATTAAATGAAATATTAATAACTCATCTTTTTTTGATATATCAGAATGAACTTACATCCTGTGCATATTAGGTTGACTGTGACAATAACATATTGATTGTTTATTTTGATTAGTCAATTCCCTGTTTGCTATTTTATATAACTTGTATTTTTTCCTACCTTATCAATATTACCCCCACATATAATGGCTCAGATCATATTGACATCCCAAACAATTGCTGTTTGTTTAGTAACATGGACAAGTATTGGGATCTCTTTTACTATTTTATTTTTATGAATGTACTGGTTAGCGAATACCAATGGCACATTTCATTGACCACACTAGTGTAACCCAAATTGCAAAATTGTTTATATTTTATTGACGGAAACTCGTTCAGATGAAGTTACTACTTCCATTTTTATGTTAAATCATTTAAAATAACTTTTCTAAGTTAATTGCCTCAATACCATGGTATAAAGCTACTCGTTCATTTATAACTCAATTGAAATATAGTACCTGCCTGGCACTAATTACAATAATTGTTCTTATTTGATATTGCTCTATCTACATAAGCAATCTGTTGTGAAATACCTATATTCATAATGAGATAACCCTGTGGCCCTTGTGTATCCTTGTGTAACTTCCTTCTCACCATTCTCAAGTTTTTTTTTTTTTTTTTTTTTTTTTTTTTGCTTTTTTCTTTTTAAATTATTATTTTGTTCTTCACCTTTGTTTCCCTTCACTTTTCTAACTTAACCATTTGTAGACATGAAATCAAACCTTAAACAATTCACTTTTAAACTTAACACCAGGTGGGGCTTGTGTTTATGGAGAGCTGAGATATTGTGCCCTCTGTATGACAGTAACAGATAGTATTTTAGGAAACATAGGAGGTATCCATGTAAACTCTCTTCATACTATACTTGAACCTGATTCTGATTTTACAGATACTGAAGAACCAGTTATATTTAAACCTTCACCATATACAGACTATGATAGCTTGACCAAAATTTTGAAAAATAAAAAAGACATTTTTAAATGTCTAAGTTTTAATATACAGAGTATAAATGCAAAAATAGACCAACTACGTATTTATATTGAACAACTTAGACTAGATAATTGCATTTTTGATGCTATTTGTGTACAGGAGACTTGGTTGGCTGGTGGTAGTCCTCTTGATCATTTGCAAACTGAAGGTTATGATATGGTAAGTTCACCCTGTAGATTGACATCTCACAGTGGCTTGGCATTTTACTTGAAACATGGATTAGACTATGAAAGCATAAATGATTTTGTACATAGCCAATCATCCTCTTGGGAAGGCCAATTTGTTCGAGTAAAGTTCCCTGGAAGCAAAGATCTGATTTTAGGTAACATTTATCGGCCACCCAGAGAATTAATTGAAAATTACAGAACGTTTATTGATGAATTTAATGAAGTGGTATGTACAATGAGTGGTGAGTTAGTTATTGCTGGAGATTATAACATTGATCTTTTGCAAATTAATAATAGAAATATAGTAAATGAATACTTTGAGTCGATTATGAACAATAGCCTTGTGCCTTCAATAACCTTCCCAACTAGATTCTCAAGAAACCGTGGCTCCCTTATTGATAACTTTTTATGTCGTCTTTCAGATAACTTTTCAGAAACAACCACTGGTATCCTAACACAAAACCTGTCAGATCATCAACCCTACTTCATATGCTTAGATTATATTAAACTTAAAAAACCATCAACAAAGTATATCAAGATAACCAATCAGAATAACAATAATATAGCAAAAGTGAAAGAATATATAAAAAACAACAGATCAATCCAAGATATTACGTCTGATTCTCATACTGACCCAAATATTACTTATAGAATACTAAGCAATGTTATAAAAGAAGCTCTTGAAAAATATATGCCTGCTAAGTTAGTAAAATTTAACAAACATAAGCACCGTAAAAATAGCTGGATCACTCAAGGTATCCTAAAATCCATAAAATTCAGAGATAAACTCTATTTACGATTAAAACAAACACCTACTAACTCCTCTCTTCATGATCAACTTAAAGTTAACCTCGCCACATATAATAAAATTCTCAAAAAGTCTATCAGATCAGCAAAATTTAGTTATTATCACAATCGCTTAAAAAGTAGCCAAAATGATATAAAAAAGACATGGTGCACAATAAAGGAAATCATTAATAAAAGAAACACTAAAACAGATGCTCCTGATAAACTAACAATAAATGGAAATAATATCACAGATCCGTTAACCATAGCCAGTGAGTTTAACAAATTCTTTGTAAATATTGGACCAGAACTAGCCTCAAGAATCCCTGTACACCCAAATGACAACTTTCGACAATATTTAAGCACTCCCTCTTCTACTATCCTCAAATTTGAAACAGTAAGTGAAGATGAAGTACTTAAAATAATTAGTAATCTAAAAAATAAAACAAGTTTCGGCACAGACAATATATCAACTGTGCTGCTTAAGAAATTAATGCATGTAATCAGCAAACCTCTAACTATTATCTTAAACCAAATGATAAACTCAGGTATTTTCCCGTCAGACTTAAAAACTGCAAGAATAATTCCAGTATATAAGAAAGATGATCCTCTGATACTAAATAACTATAGGCCTATATCATTACTAAATAGCTTTTCGAAAGTGTTTGAAAAGGTGATAGCCCTGCAAGTTCATAATTATTTTAAAACCAATGACCTATACTATGATAATCAATATGGCTTTCGTGAACATCACTCTACACAACATGC
Organism: Platynereis dumerilii; assembly: GCA_026936325.1. Classification (NCBI taxonomy): domain Eukaryota; kingdom Metazoa; phylum Annelida; class Polychaeta; order Phyllodocida; family Nereididae; genus Platynereis; species Platynereis dumerilii. The sequence continues at coordinate 81,046,675 of JAPTHN010000001.1, read as the reverse complement.
AGCAACAGAACTAATTGATAGAGTAGTCAGCGACATGGATACAGGGAAAATTCCACTTAACATCTTTATTGACTTGTCAAAAGCATTTGACACAATTGATCACGATATACTCACTTACTTTCAGTTTGACACTTGTGTCATGCTTTGTTGAATATTCATACTATCTGGAAACATGATTTTGTCTACAGCTTCATCGAGAATAAAGTGAATTTACCCATGTTCATTCACATATTGAATTTCCAAAATTTTTTACAAAATCATGTTTCCAGATAGTATGAATATTCAACAAAGCATGACACAAGTGTCAAACTGAAAGTGAGTGGTCATCTGATGAAAATATGGATGCCTTCTCTGTTATGTGTCCTATTAATAATCTACATTTCTTATAATCAGATGTTATTTTCTGGAGAAAAAATGGCTGTCAATTTTGAGAGACCTTCAAGTCTAGACATTATCAGTCTCATCTCTGTCAAATCTGATGGTTTGATCACATTTCCGGGTGTAAGATCTTCATTGTCTTCCTTTGCCCAGAACTGAACAAGATTCATTATTTATCAAATTGTTGGTATCATGGCAAAAGATGTCTGAGAAAATAGATCTGGATGGCGACATTTTAGAATTTGGATGTCATAAATTCATGTAAATGTAAAATGGATCCTGCATAGATCATTCGATAATCTAAAAGATGCTATTTCTTATGCATAGGCCTGTCATTCTTGTATCATATTCTTCATCTTTGCTTTGCATTCTTTAACCCATATACATGTTTGTTTTGTTTGTGAAAGATTGCCTGTTCGATAAGGTCCAATACCACTTTTGAAATGATACAGGAATACCCAGACAGAACAAGCCTTTATTCAATACCTTATGTGATTTTGTTTGAGCAAATTAACAGATTCAATAATCAGTCTGTCATTATCAAAGACATAAGGACACGCTCAAAAGGTAGGAGTAAAAATGACAAATAAATAAAACAAAGAAACACTACAAAAGACCAATAAAAATTGCTGCCATGGATAAGTAAATTTCGAGATATTTTAAGTGAGCAAAAGGTTCTAAATCCCAAATCTTCTCAAAATTGCTGACAACATTTTAATCGCCTCAAAAACACATACATTGCATAATTTTCCAGTCCTGTCAGTACAGTATAAGCAGAGCAATACTTTCTTTGCAATATTTCAGCTGAAGAAGCACCTTTATGAAGGCCAAAACTTGGCAGATACAATGAACCAAAGTCCCACTCACATTATACATGTACTCAGCAAAACAGCCACATATTCCCATAACCATAAACAGTATTAAACACAGAACAACACACGGTATGACAAATACAAACACTGCGTATGCCATAAATAATGCAATCTTCGTAGGAGTCTCTGTTGATGTCTGATTCCCACAATGTCTATAGACAGTAAGATGCAACCAGGAAAGACATCAACAGGTGAGACAAAATAAGATATATGTCATGACCTGTAGGGATATGTCATGACCTGTGCGTATGCAAGGGGTTCGAACCCTCTGCGGGGTTTCCAAAATTTCAAGATGCATTTAATTATTTTAATATTTTTAAAATAATGTTTATACATCAATTCCTTTATTGTTCTGATGCAGGGCAGTGATACCAAATCTCAATTCACCATAATTTCAGATTTTTTAAAACCTTTAAACAACTATATTGGCAGAATAAGAATTTTAAAAGTTGCGGTTGCAGTAAGTGTATCCGATTTTCATTCAACTTCCAGAACGAAACAGCTGCACCCATTGTGTTGCAGCAGTTCCAGAAGAAACAGGAAATAGCAAAGGGAGTATTGGGACCCAAGGCAATTGTGATGCAAGAAATCCCTTGCTTTGTAAATTGTCTCAGATTGTCGCTGAAGAGAGCTCACTTCTGCTTTGTGTGTTGAATACTTGCTGGTTGTATTTGATAGATAAAAGGCTTTCCATCTGGATACTTTTATTATTTTTTTAAACTTGTCTCCGGCTACATTGGTCAAGACCAAAGTATATACTTTACCACAGGCTATACATTTAAAGCCAGAATTTAGTAACCTAAATACTTAAAAACGTGAACTCTTATGTGAAAAGCTGGGAAATTGTGACAGAGGTAGAAATATACAATTTAGTATGCCATAATCAATATAATATTGTTAATTGTAATTTAGTTATTTGGTAATTTGGCAAAATATGCAGTGTTATAAATGGAACTGCTATGACCTGACACACTACAGAACAAGTACTGTACAGGACATGTTGTGGTCTCCATTTATTATTTCTTTATGAAGTTCTCAAAATTACCTTTCCCTTATTTGGGAAATAGCAATAAATGTGTAAAATCTTAATATATAAATCTAGGTAATTTAGACAACAATACAGTTACCTTTCAAGTACCAATCAACATGCTGACTGTGACTATAGACATCTTGCTTAGGAATATGTAACCTTACAATACCAATGTATGACAAGACTCATGAGTTAGAAATTCAAAGTAATATTTTTAGCAAACATGGACATTGACAAATTACTCTGAGCACTGAGGTACTACTCCCCAATGTATCAAACTCCCAATTCTCAACACATAAATCTCCCAATTCCCCAAGATATACAAGAATTGCTCATGCATATCAGACAAGGGATGTAAGAAGTACAATCAATATAGCATTTCACGTGCAATGCCATATCTCAGTGTTATTTTGGATAAGAGAAACTGACAATTTAAGGAACTGCTTTCATTTGCAGGGAAAATTATGCCAATGTGGCCCTATAATGTCAACTGTGGCACATGAAACACATAGGCATATAATTTCAATTATAAGACTTGTTTATTCAAGCAAGAGAAGCAATGATTATCTTTTGGTCTAAAAGATTTTTCTTTTAAATCCAGAGAGCGCTTGAACTTGTTCAAGTGTTAAAATACAGTACTTCGGGATGAACAAACACATTTTGAGAAAACACCTCGAAGTCCTATTCATATATAACTTTTAAAACGTTATAAAACTATGCAATGTGCCTTTATATTTAATGTCACTAATTACATCATGAGACATTGGAAGTATTGAACAAGGTGCAAGACAGCCAAAAATATTATTGGCAATACAACAAAGAGATACAACGAAGGAAAGTTACCAGGGACAAGGAATAAAATGCCAAGTATATATAGTGTACATTTTGTATTACATTGCACTCCAAGATTCATAGACTGGTCAGCAAAGGTCAGATACAGTGACAAATGAATAGAATAGAATCCAGAAGAAAGAAGTAGAGTGCAAACGAATAAATCATATACCTTGTTGCGAAGCAAGTAAGAGTGTAAATTTAGGGCCGAAGGCCCAAGCTTGATTGGCGATTTTTCGCCCTACAAGCTTTTGGAATATTTTGAAGGGATGGCCCTTCCTCGAGAGAGGAAGCGGTGGCAATCCAGGAAATGTTATGTCGGAGTGGAGTGGAGGTGGGAAAGGGTCAGGAGGGTGAGAAGGCCAGGGAAGGCATCCATGTGTTGTCTGGGAGTATCTGGAAAAGATTACAATTGTTTAGTGGTCTTGTCAGCATCGCAGGGTGGAGAATTGGTTTTTACAAAGAAGAGGAAGAACGCCGGGGTGGATGTTTGGATCTAGAGGTGGTTTATGTGTTGTTGCGAAGCGGAATCAAAGCCTCTTATCAACTTGTCAGTCCCAGGTCTAAACTGCAGAGGCAGAAAGGAGGTGATGTTCCTTGGGTGTAGGATATCAACTCAATGTTTCATTCTCAGTGAATTAATTGAGCTTAAAAATAAATCAGCTTACAAGAATTTCAGCAGCATTCAAGTGACTGATGTTACTTGAAACAAAATTAAGATGGATACTTTCAAAAGAAAATGTTATTGGTCAATGACATCAGTATAAAGAAAGTGCTAAATTTATCCCTATGGGCACATCTACATTGTAGCAACGTTGCAACAACTTCACCCTGTTCATCAAATGACGTACAATTGTATGGTAGAAATTACGTTGGTACAATGTTTTGAAGCAACATCAAAGATATGACGATAGCATGTGCCGTTGTGGCGACATGTATTTTCACATTGTGAGGCAACGTTAAGGGTTCAACGCTAGCTTGTGATGTTGTGGCAATGTTGTAAAATTAAACCCGATGTTGTGTTCATGTTGTGGCAACATAATCTCTACCGTACAAATCTATGTGACCAGCGAGCCACCCCTCCACCAATTGGCAACGTCGTGTTTACGATGTGTTTACGATGTGTTTACGATGTGTTTACGATGTGTTACGTCATGCTTCCCTTGAGATGCCACATTCTTCAATGACAAATTTCAAAATAACTCGTCAAGATTTGGATCTCTCATTCTAACCTATTTAGAAATAAGCAAATAATGAAAAACAAATCTGCCATGGATGCAACAGAAAACAAACCAGTTTTTCTCGTAACAATAACTTCCACATCCACTGATATATAGGTATACACAGTACATGAAATGAAGCATTTTACTCTAATTCTGCCATTCTACAATACAATGTCGTACAATACGAAATACAAAGAACAATAGAACCAGTCTCCACTGGACAAGTACTGACCTAAAGTGACCCACTCTGGGGGGTAAATGGGTTAATCAGCAAGGCTGTTTGAACAGAGCATTTCCCCCTAGTCCTTCAATTCTATATCATGAACAGATGATCACCCAATCCTACGCTTAATTGAAGCCTTTGTGAGCCTATAACTTACTTTACGGTTTAGTTGCCCCGTACAATAGAACACACTTGTCCTTCAAGTTGCGATTGGCAGTTGTTCTGTATAATTTATGATGTGATGATGTAGAAAAGTTGTACATCATGTGCCAAGCATAAATGAGTATATAAACACCTCCCTACATATCAACACACAGTCTTATGAGTTCTTACATGGTCCCAAACTGATGATTTCCTCAAATCACAGTGAAATTCCATAAAATATATTAAAACCCAGTGATTTATACCTGCCTCTGCAAAGTCTGCATTCACTGAACTAAGATGTTTTAAAAAATACAAAGAAGTTCTGTGATTTTCCTTGGGTATCAATTAAATACATGATCAGCCGATATCCGCAAGGAATGGAACTTGCTATACTCAGGAAACATTAAGTATAGTGATAGTGAAGGAAGGCTCCACCATCGTGTTTTATTTACACAGTCAATCCGAGAATAATTAAAACAAACAGATCATGAAAGAGTGCACACTGCATGTTCAGGTCTGGGCTAGGGTGGCCAAAACTCAGCAAATGTAACACAAATTGTTGACCATCTGCTCCCACAAGACTGGTCCATGTCACAAGAGCAATTTCTGTCAAGAAAAGAGAAAACTCATAGAATGTGTCAATGGCTCAATGTCATCTTCAGTCTGAAACTGGGTGGTACAATGAAGATCCATGTTTGGCAGCTGAGCTTAGAACCCTTAAAGCCTAATTCACAAAATATAATTATTGTGCCTGCATAGTGTATACAGAGAGATCCGTGGAGTGAATTAGATTTTTAGACTGGATTTTAAATTACAATATAAAACAACTTATGCTAGAACTGGAATGGCGAAAGTAGGTCGGTTTTCTAGTCATATTGCTAGCTCTAAATCTCTAAGCCTAGGGAGACTGCAGGTGCCAAGTGGTTAACCAAGATGAAGAGTGTTGAGGAGCAGATGAGAACACTCCTCCCAAGACTACCACAAGATCACATCAAGCAAGCCAAGCTGATCCCAACCAGTTCTCAAGGGCTGCCCACCAACTGCCACAGGTCACCAACCAGGCCAACCCACTGAACAACTCCAGATCATCCTGGTGTTTAATAACATTGAAGTAAAACAGACCAGTAAGACAACACAGCAGCAATGTGTAAGTTTCTATATCAGGCATGTCACCATAAACATTGACCAGCATAACCTAACAATTGTTATTTTACGTGTTGAGGAAAGCAAGTGAATAAACACTCCATCTGATTGAAGTTTGACCTGGGTGGTATTTTCCTGAGGGTAAGTTCAGCATTTTCCCATTTCAGTATTACAATTTTAAATGATCAGATCATGCTAAGTGTGCATACAAAGAATTATTGAAATAATTGTCACTTTGTGAACTTCTTTCAAGCAAGATAATATCAACGCATTACACGGGTAATCCTAAAGTGGTTAAGTCATTTTACTGATACTGTATCAATGCTAACATGACTTGGATGACAAGTGTTAATTGACTGTGCTCATTTTAAAACATGACAATATTATTTTACAAGTAAAACTGTTAGAATACAAATGACCGGAGTTAACCAGATTAGGATGACCCATGTTAAGCGTTGATACAATCTCGAAATGGTGGAGTATGGAGGGGCAATGAGGCAGTTGGATAAAGGGAACTATGAAGGCGAACTGACTGATAATAATTATGGTAAGCATGGCCAAATCTTCAAAATCTATAACTTACATTCATAAAGTGTGTAGACAATTGTTTAACAGTCATATTTTCACTTAACGGCTCAGAATATTTAGCAGTCCTCACATTCTGTATGGCAGGTTTATTTTACCAATAAAAACAAAATCACTTTACCACAATCAAGAATAACCAGAATAACAACAGCCAAGGTATTGTGCTGTCTTTTCATATATAAACAGGGCTCATTTTGTAGCCCCTACAGACGTCTAGAGGGTCTAGGGGTAGCCTGTTTAGGGTTCTCTGAGACGTCTGTAAGGGCTCATTTTGTTGGATATCTAGACCGTCTGTAGCTGTTCCATTTAGGGTCCACATAGACGTCTGTAAGGGCTAATTTGTTTTGACATCCAGACGGTCTGTAGGCAACAGATGAATTAGTGCTACAGACTTCAATCTAGACCCTAATTAACTATTTTCTGTGGTCTAGAGATGCCCCCATATTATGATTTTCAGTGATTAGTCTGGATGCCTTGGGTTTTCATTATTTGGAGACGTCTGTAAAGGTTCTAATGTGGCATAGTATAGACTGTCTGCTATATATATAATTTGGAGTGTTGCAGACGTCTGTAATTGTTCAGAAATGAACCTGTAATGACATATGACCATATCTGGGAAATACAGAAATTAATGATTTTTAGACTGTCTAGATTGGCCAAATATTGTCAATTAACAGACGTCTCAAGAGGTCACAAAAGTGATGGCTGTAGACACTCTAGACGTCTATAGAGCCTCTGTTTTAGGTCCTGTTTATAGCTGGTCTTTTTGCAGAATCAGTGCTGAACTGCTGATACTGCATTATTAGCCAATAGACATCACACAGAATTAGCACCAAGGTTTCTCTCCAACACCTGAAGGATTATCTTCTAATCTGTGAGTGGCAAGCTGCAAGTGAATCCATCACACACTTTCCCTTTCCTGCATAGCTCATCAAAAAGGCTGCCTGATCGATGGCTTTGCTAATCTTCCACACCAAGCAACAAGCAAATATTAATTCTATACCAAGATAATTTCATTGCTTGAGGTGTCTTGTCCTGTAAACGCTTACAGCCTATACCCTTAATTTTACAAGCACCAAGTTTCTTTCACTGCTATGTGAAGCAATACAACTTTGATGAATCAGTTTGAGTAACAATAATAGTCCCATCATGGATAGGAAAATAAACGAGGTCAATTGAATGTTCTTCATCAACACATCAACAATTTATTTTGCATCCCACTCCATTATTTTATGCTGCAATACAATTTCATGCCATGCAAACACAGTGAATGCAAATCATATAAATTTTGAACTGAAGTGACCCACTTTTGGGGGGTAAAACAGTTAATAAGGTAGGCTGTTTGAACAGGGAAGTTCCCTTGTGTTTTTTAATTCCATATCATGAACAGATGATCACCAAATCGAGCAGGCTTTCCTTTAAAATAAAATAAATCCCCTCTGAAATATTTCCTCAACATTGTTGTATTTCAGACGAAGCATAATTATCCCACCATACATCATTTGATATCAGGAGAACATGTACAATAAATGATATGCTGAAGCCAAGAAAAGAATCTAAAGATTTATGTTGCATAACTAACATGAACGTGACAGTGATGTTATTCCTCTAAATTTATCAGTGAATCTTGGTGTGTCTCACTTTAAGCAATTAATATTGCAATTGATCACATGATTGTTTTCCATATCATACTTGAGAAAGTATTACTTATTATCAATGTTATATTTGGAAATATAAAATGTATTTGGCTGAATGTTAATATGTTATCAAAGCTTTGAATATGCTTCTGATGTTCTAGCAATGTATCAATTTTGGTACTTAGAACATGACAATTTGTAAAAAATCTCTAAAGGTAAAGCTATTAATGGCATCATTTAGTGGAAAAGAGAGGGAAGGTTTCACCATAATGTTGATATAAAGAGTTAACAGCAGCTCCAGTAAGCTTGTTACTGCATGTTTGTCATCCTTATAATTCTGCTAAAATCATTTACCCACCTACATCAGAATTTAAGCTATTTTCCAAGCCCCTCAAAAGACATAAATGGCAAAATGGCCATCACACAATCCTTGACAAGTCTCTTGTCACATCTTAACTCAGTAACTAACTTCAGTTCAATATCATGTAAAATCTGCACTGATAGCACTTCCTTTGAGCAAGTCACTATAAATTCAGTCAAAAATAACTGTCAAATGAGCATACATATTTTACATCATTACAGAAATCATATTCATGCTCTGTCAGATAAGTAGATTTAGATAGATATTTAGGACACAACTTGCTTTTCAACACCAAAATCAAAGTTTCATTCCAAATTCAAGAGAAATTCACAGGTACTGTACAGTATATACATGTAACATCACTAACATAAAATCTCCATTAAGTCAGAAACAACTTCAGGATGAAATAAACTGAAAAAATACCACAGCTTCTATGAATGATACAGAGATGGAAACACATCCTGAATCTATAACACTGTCTCACAGAGACAGAAAGATACATTAATTGTTATAATTCCAATAAAAACTCTTAAAATAAGACCACAATAATTATCCATTCGATGAAAATATTTCAATTTATACAAATCGGAGAAGACTGGTGGGGCAAACCCGGCAGGCGCGATGGCAGTAACTTTGCGAATTCATGTAACACAAATTGAAGGCCATCTGCTCCTCTAAGCCTGGCCCATGTCACCAGAACAATTTCTGTCAAGCAAACAGGAAACTCTTGGCTTGTGTCAATGTGCTCATCAATCAGTAATGAGGTGGTATAAGGAGTTCCATATTTAGCGTTGACAGGGCAGGAGTTTTAAAACCTAAAAACGATATACCAGATAGATATCTTATATTTTAATAGAAAAACAATAACAGTACAGAACTATAATGGACCTGCAAAATATGGCTCATTCTAAAAACCAATACCTCTCAATCTCCTTTGAATCATACTTCACAATTATACACTAAGTGTTGTTATCTACCAAGAAATTCATGTGAAACTTTCAAGAAGCTGAAAACTTATAGATTACGCTAAAGCTGGAGATGAAAGTAACACAATCAACCACTGTAGTGGAAATGGTCAGCCAACATTGGGCAGCATGACCATAAAAACTGTTACTAATCAACCCGCAGTAACACAGTTGCAAACCAGAAAAGAGTTTCGCCTCAATAAGTGCATGCTGCCGTTTCAGGAGGAGCAGAGTTTAAGGGCTATAAAAATCAGGTTTCCCCGGGTATTTAGTAGGAGGTGGTGGAGAGTTGAGTCACTTCATTTGCAGGGCCAGACAAAGAGGGATAATAACCCAGGTAATGGCCAAACACCAGTCAATCACAGTACCATTAAAACTACATGATCAATATCATCACATTAAAAGTAAAACAAAAAAGTATCCTAAAGAGATAACAGAATTTTTCAATTTCATTTCTAGCAACATATGTATGAATAAAACCTGAGCACCAACTTGGTTCGTGAATTTTCAGTAAGTATATATGTACAATTTACATGCCACACTACTTCAGAAACCAATCACAGTTTGGCCAGACAGGTTACGTCGGGACTGAAACTTGGAGGAAACCAGGCTGGTCTGCTGGTCATAATGCTCACTCTCAGCCTGGCTCTAAGCTTGGGGGGATCCTTGGGGCTGAGTGGTTAACCAAGATGAAGAGTGTTGAGGAGCAGATGAGAACACTCCTCCCACGACTCTCACAAGTACATGTCAAGGAAGCCAAGCAGATCCCCACCAGTTCTCAGGGGGCAACCCATCCAACTTCAGATGAGGAACCTGACCCAGGAATGCACAAAGAAGAAAAGGAAGAAGAAGACCAGGGAACTGACCAATGCCCGTTAATTTAGGGGTTCAATAACATTGAAATAAGACAGACCAGTATGAAATAACAGCAGCAATGTCAGCATTATACGCCGAACAACACAATCCCAAAATTGTTACTTTATGTGTCCAGGAATACAAGTCAATAATCACTAATTTAAAAAACAGGCCATCTTGCAGAAGTTTGTCCTGGGTTGTATCTCCCTAAGGATTAGAACGGCATGCTCCCATTTTCATATTACCAATTTTGATGATCGTTTCACATAAAGAGTGCAAACACTGATATAATAGATTATAACTTCTTGCAAACAACTGGCAACTAACTAAAATGGAACTACGAATGCATATGGCCTGACAAAAAAATGAAAACAGACAGATTATCACAACTTAGAACAACAAGTTATGATAGCTGGGTAATGACATTAACGGTAAATGTATTTGATCTGTCACCCATTAGTATAGGTTATTCATCTAGGGAGAGGCAATATGTGATTTATCCAGCGAGGGCGTTAGCCCGAGCTGTGATAAACACATATTGCCGATCCCGCGGTGAATAACCGGCTTATACCATAAGACAAAACTGAAACTTGTCATTTGTTGCTGTGTTTTTTTCACAGCTTCACTTATTATTCTCCCATGGGAGGATAACTGGACAACAAGGAATATGGGTTTTATTGCAGTGAAATACTGGCTCATGATTTGCTGACAGAGGTGTCGAATGGTATAATGTAATAAGTATGGCTGGTGTAATTGAGCTTGCACCCAACAAAACAATTTGTCAAAAAGCAAGAATAACCGGAATAAACATTGCAAAGGCATCCAAAGATGTAGCAAATTTTGTGCTGAGTCAGTGCTGATGCTGCATCATGAGCCAATAGACATCACACAGAATCAGCACCAAGGTCGTTCTCCAGCACCTGAAGGATAATCTTCCAATCTATGAGCAAGTTGCAGGCGAATCCATCAAGTACTTTCCTGCATAGCTCATCAAAGAGACTGTTGGTCGACTGATGGATGGCTTTGTTAATCTTCCACACCAAGAGACAAGCAAATATTAATTCTATACAAAGATAATTTCATTGAAGGAAGTGTCTTGTGCTGTACACATTTCAACCAATTTATGGTATCAACTCTCTAATCATATGCCAAAAATTGTATCTTAACCCAAAACAGGGGTATTTAGCTTACAAGAATATTATTAAAGTGTTTAAAAACAGCAACTGTTGAAGCATTTATGCTTGAAAGTGGACAGTTAGTTGGGAATGCCTTGTATAAGATTGAAACCTGCAAAATGCATTCAAGTTCACTTCAGGTTCAAGTTCAAAAGAGTGAGTTTTCAGAGGGTACCTTGCGTTGTACATATAAAATGGCAGTAATGGCCCTGCAAACAGAGCAAGTTCACGAGTTCACTTAAGTTCAGCCATTTACCCTGATAGGTAAGTAAACCAAATGAAGTGTCTCTGAGCCATTTATCTCCTTCCATCATCATTAATGGTAACAGCCAGTCTCTTAGTTGCTTTGTGTTGAGTTTTTGGCACAAGAAACAGAAAACCCATCGCAACAGTTTACCCTTTTCTTATGTAGTCTCAACCATCAGAATGATACAACTTTCTGCTTTCTTGTTTTTGTCTCTGAACAACAAAGCAGAAACTCAAAAGCAAAGAAGGAAAAGTGAAACAGTAGTAAAATCACAGACAATATGAGAAATAGAAATACAGGGTGGTCAAAAAAAAACTTTACAGTTGATATTTCATTTTCCAGGCTGCCATGATTGAGTCAGTGCCAGGGTACTTATTTTGTATACAAGCCAAGTATACTAGATCTTTGGAAAATTGGTTGCTGATTAAAATAGGTCATTACTTTTTTGATAGTAGACAAAATGGAAGCCAGGAATGCTCCTGCGTTTTCACTACTCTGGGGTGATCACGACCCATCAGCAATTTGGAAGCAACTGAGCTTCACAAGACAAATAAATATGACCTAAAATGAAAATGAAAATACAGAGGCACAATTCAGCGCAAGCCAGAAGGTGCTAGACCAAGTTCAGCCTCCACTATGGCCATTATAAGATTTAAAAACAAAGCCGTCTGAAGGTTGACGATCAGGGTGTTAAAAATCTCGGAAAAAGTACATATTAACATATTAAAAGAGCATCTGAAGCACTGGATAGATAAGACATACAATGCTACAGATAATTTGATCTTCAAACAAGATGAGGCATCAGTCATTCTCCCATGGAAAGCCCAGAACTGGATCAAGGTTCGGTCTGCCAAGTTTCTCAGCAGGACAATAGGGCCCCTATTATCACAAGATCTTAATCAATGTGATTATTCTTGGTTGGCAAATTTAGAGGCAGATCCCTGCAAGACACCACAGACTTTAGTTGCCAAATGACGGCTTCCGTTAAGTTTTTATGGCAAAAACGCACACAAAGTTACATTGTTGACACCTCTGCATCATTTAGGCCCACGGTAGAAAAGTCATCAGTCCAAAAGGACCTCCAAATGAATGAATTATCTCTAGAAAGGTTGTTCTTTGCTATACAATTTGTTTTGTATCGAAAAATAAGTAATTGTTACAATGAGCGTTACCCAAAAAGTAATTCATAAGTGTAAAGTTTTTTTTTGACCACCCTGTAGCTACATTAGCTACAAAAAAGTGAACTTTAACAAACTGCCTCAATGATCAAAGTGGAATATCTGCACTTCTCAAGACTAAAATCCATGCATGTTGTAGAGGAGAAAGAATTGAAGTTTCAAGGCCCGTTTCTCATCGACACGTCAGTAAGGAGATCAAAGCTGCAAAGGCAGAAAAGCGGAGACATTCCTAGGTATCACTGCCATTTTTTCGGTCCCAATGAATAATTTGAGTTTGAGTGTTAATCTGGCACCTGGAATTTAAACAGCTTTACAGGTGATTTCATATTTGTAGACATCTGAGGTAGAAAATACATAATTTTTCTTGCAATTTTCATTGATCGAGAGAAGGTATGACACCACTCTCTCCTGAAAAAAGACATAGCGTTTTACATGGGTGACCATGGCATTCTAAGCCATTAATCTCCTAACAGGAACTGACTTTAGCAGTTTCAAGTGAGAGTTTCAGTTTGTGTTTCACACATTTTTAGTACACACATTCTGCAAGTCCAATACTGTGCATTCAGATGATTGGGATCAGGTGATCCATGTAATGACTGTTTGTACAGAAAATAAACATGTACAATTGTGAATGTGACATTTCCTCAGAGGAGGGTCAGCTGAGACGGCAGGACAATGGGCTATCAATCATGGGGTCCCGATCTCATTTGCACTGTGATTTTCTTATGAATGTTGGCCACATCGCAGGGCCACCATCCTGTCCCAGAGGGACATTTCAGAGAGTTTTTGATTCGGGGGGGGGGGGGGTTGTTGGAACTTTCTGTAAAAAATATACACCCCCACTTTGGTTTCATGCTTATATGTACTCTCATACATGCGGATTTTTAGTACATTCCCTTTTCTTTTATTAAAATGTCATAGGTAAATTATGCATGTTGTGAATAATAAGTACCCCCCTTGAAACATGTGTGAATAAATGGTGCTTCGTCGGGCAAAACTCCCATTCCGCTAAATTATAAATTCTATTTAGCCTGCAAGTCACATAGATTCTGGACAAAAGGTAAAAATTAGTACTCCCCCCTTGAAGCATCAAGCACCCACTCAGGTAAAACTCCCATCTCCCCCTCACCCCAGTCATAAATTCTGAATCTATAGTCCCTTTCTGATGTCATGGACAATGCTTATGGTCAAGGCATGATAATTTAGTGTAAATATATGTGAAGCTAATTCAGAGTCAGTTTGAAACTGATTTTATATCAATTGAAACAATCAACAGTATTACAAGGGAGTGTGAAATACAACAGTTCATGAAGAAATGAAAGAGATCATGTGGATTGCGGTTTGACGTGTGTGAACAACTGCCACAATACAAGGGTTGGCCTTTACAGTACATCCTGTGGTTTAAAATTATGACATCAATTTTCCAGCAAACATCACTTGCTTGAAGCAAGCTGACAAAAAGTGCCACACAATGGGCAGCTTGACCAATCACCGGGCAAGATTTTTTGATGTCAGACGAGAAATTTTGCAAAATATTTTGTTATTTGATAAAAGTCTACAAATATGAAATCAACTGTAATGCGATTGATTTCTGATTTGAAATAAATATTAAAAGACAATTACTCTAATGTAGTATGATTTTTAACCACAGTAGTCCAGTCCCGAATTTGAAAATACTTTTAATGACCAGTTAATAGCAATTCCCTTCATGAGTTAATCATGACATAGCGTATCATATACAATTACATTCCATTCATACTACAATACAATGTCATGTGAAACAGGCAACAATTAAATTTGACCATTATTGAGAGAAAGTATTGACCTGAAGTGACCGACTTTTGGTGGGGGGGGGGTAAATTAGTTAATCAGCAAGGCTGTTTGAACAGGGCATTTCCCTTGAGCCTTTCAATTCCAAACTATGAGCAGATGATCACCCAATAATAATATTATGGTTAACCGAACCCTTTCTCGCTTTCTTTCGTAGAGTGGAACACATTTTCCCTTTGTAACCTTTAAAATTTCCCTGTAAATTGCATTTTTCAAATTAAGTACAATTATCTCGACAAACATCAATTTCTCTCAAAATTCAAGTGATGATGCGGAAAAAATGATACGTTGAAGTTAAAAAATGGTATGGAGGAATATGTAGCATCTAGCTGTGAAAGTGATGATATCCTTCTCTAAAATATTCAAGTTAATATTGGTGTATCTCACTTTAAATTTAAGCAATATCGAAATTGATCACATTATATTTTCTAACATCAGACCTTGAAAAGTGTAGATATAATTGATGCTTTATTTGGAAATACCAAATTAACTAGGCTTAATATGATATAATCTAAGCTTTGACGATGCTTTTGATGTTTGTGTGATATGACGATTTTGGTACTTGGAAGACGATCATTCGAAAAAATCTGTAAAGGTAAAGCAGTTAATGGCATAATTGAGTCGAAAAGTGAAGGAAGGTTTCACCATAATGTTGATGTAAAGAGTCAACAGCAGCTCCTGTAAGCTTATTACTGCATGTTTGTCATCCTTATGATTCTGCCAAAATCATTTAACCACCTAAATCAGAATTTAAGCCACTTTTCTAAGCCTCTCAAAAGACATAAATGGCAAAATGGCCATCATGCAGTCCTTGACAAGTCTCTTTTCACATCTTAACTCAGCAACTAACTTCAGTTCAATATCATGTAAAATCTGCCTTTGAGTAAGACACATTATCAAGTCAGTCAGAAAGAGCTGTGAAATGAGCCTGTATTTTCTCGTTTCAGAGGAGAATGCTCACATCAAAACCAGGATGACAAAATGTTGAGAATGTAACACAAATTGATGGCCATCTGCTCCTGCAAGTCTGGTCCATGTCACAAGAACAATTTCTGTCAAGCAAACAGGAAACTCTTGGACTGTGTCAATGTGCTCATCAATCAGTGACAAGGTGGCAGAAGGTGCTCCATATTTAGGTTTAACACAGAGGGAGTGGCAGAACCTTGCTATAGATATATGGATGGCAACAAAAGTCACTTGAAGCAGTACTTTTAGAACTAATAGCACACTGAACTTTTTGAAAGTAAATACCTTTCAATCTCTTATTTATTGCCATTCTGCATCCCCCCTGTCACTCACTATTTCCACCAATAGCACTCTCGGTGCAGCACGCCAGAAACAAAATTGACTGTCTGTGCACAGTGCCAATACGAGTATAGTGTAATTATACAGTTATTAAACTGTACATGGTTATCTATCCCAAGCAAATTATGCAAAACTTTTTAAAACAAGTTGCAGTGGCAGATTACCAAATAAAATGACACAAGATGAAAGCAATGCAATCAACATCTGTAGTGAAACTGGCCAGCCATCATGGAGCGGTACAACCATAAAACTGTTACTAATCAACCCCAAGCAACCCAGTTGCATACTCCAAAGAAGTTGCCAGCTCATTGAGAGCATGCCGCTTATTCAGGAGGAGCGGAGTTTAAGTGCCATAAAAATCAGGTTTCCCTGGGTATTTAGTGGGAGGTGGCGGAGAGTTAAGCCACTTCATTTGCAGCCAGACAAAGCTGGGTAGACCCGGTAGAGTCTGTCACTACACAGTAAAAGCACAGTATGGCAAAGGCTACACTATCATCAAAATAAAAGAGACACTAAAAGTATCATTAAAAGAGAAATGTATCATTTATGGCAATATCAAGTTTATGAATAAGACCTGAGTACTGCCTCTGAGTTGGCAGGAGAATTTGCCATAAGTAGCCTACAAGGTTGTGCATGCAACTCTACTTCATGCACCAATTACAGTCTGGTTGTACACAGTGTACAGTCCATACTAGGACTGGCACTCCGCCACAACAAGGTTGGTCTGCTGGTCATAATGCTTACTATAAATCTGAGTGAAAGCCTGGGGTGATCCCAGGGGCCAAGTGGTTAACCAAGATGAAGAGTGTTGAGGAGCAGATGAGAACACTCCTCCCAAGACTGCCACAAGATCACATCAAGCAAGCCAAGCTGATCCCAACCAGTTCTCAGGGGCTGCCCATCAACTGCCATAGGTCACTTTCAGGCCAGCCCACTGGAAAACACCAGTAAATTTAGGTGTTCATTGTTCAACAACAGCAGTCAGCAGAACGAACCAGTTTGGCAGCTCAACAGGAAAATTCAAGCATTAAGTTTAGGTTAGTATAGCCATCTGGATTGAGCAGTCGATTTTAAAGTTGTTGTTTTTCTTGTGAATAGTCCTGGAACACCAGCTAAATAAACAGTTCTTCTAATAGAGTGCTGATCCAGAGAGAAAAAAAGTACTATGTCTGTTATAACTTAAAATGTTAAGTTATCTACTCCACAATTCACAAGATGAAGTCAGTGCAACAAGAAATAAAAGAGTAGCGATGCAGTTTGGAAGCCCAACAACCAAAAATTATAGGAAACATAGCAAATTTGCCAATACATGTAGACTGAAAATGACACACATGAAATCTATCAAATCTGTCAGGGAAAATGAAACAGGGTGAAAAGTTTAAAAGTTTATATTTGCTTGTATTGTTAATGAAGTTGGGTTACACTAGTCCTGGGACTAAAGTTGTAATTTTCTAAAAACTAAATGAAAACAAAATCTTCAGAACTTGGTAGCATATTTAGAACAAAGCTCTGAACAGTTCCGACATGTGACTGGTGCAATTACGCTTCCCAGTAGAACAACAGAACTTCCCAAATAATCAGAATAAAAGAAAAGCAATTGAAATGGCTGTGCAATGCATATTCCTTGGTTGCTGATCGATGCTTATGATGTAGCAGAATCCGCCAATGGACATCACACAGAATCAGCACCAAGGTTCCTCTCCAGCACCTGAAGGATAATCTTCCAATCTATGAGCAGCAAGTTGCAGGCGAATTCATCAAACACTTTCCTTCATAGCTCATCAAAGAGGCTGTTGGCGGCCTGATGGATGGCTTTGCTGATCGTCCTCACCCAGCCCAAGCAAATATTAATTCTATACAAAGATAATTTAATTGCACGAGGGGGGCTTGTCTGCTGGAAGTGTCATGTCTGCAGCCGCTGTCTTGTCCTGTGCACACTTCAAATGAGTGATGGCACTATTTTAAGCCTCTGGCTTAATTACTTTGCCCAAACAATAAGTAACTTTCACAGCTCTTACTTAATTTGCTTATAACAAACTTGGTCCCTAAACATTCATTGAATACTTGGGAGACAATCGAGCTCTATTAAGATAAATTATGTTCATGTCAGATTAAAATGCTACACTATCCCTTAGGCAACAAAATGATTAGACCAATAAACTGGAATTATTGCATCAAAAACACTTTACAGCTCATTAAATAGAAGTCCTGCTGTGCAAATCTTGCTTGATTCAGCAGTTTAAGTCCTAAATATTCCAGGATGTTACAAATTCTTCCAGTGGAGCTCAATCTTGGAAGTGTGGCCAGTCTTTGGCGACGGTGTTGGACAGATCCACAAACCAAAACAAATGACACTAATCTCTTACAAGCAAATGTCATCATGCAATGATGGAGGAAGAAGCAAGACAAAACCAAATAATGCTCCTCCCCAAACAGAGCATATCATATTATTTAACAAAAGACAAACTATTAATGTGCACATTATATAAAGAGATGAAAGAAAAAAAGGTGACAATGGTAGCCCTATAAATAAGCCACCACTGATCAATTTTATATGAACCTTTCAGCTCTTTCAAATGAGGTGCGTACAACAAGCAGGGTTAATAACAAAACTTCATATGGCAAGTAACATTTACATTACATACATGCCTGACATACTTCCTTTTTATTATTCTCATGTCAGGTCTGCTGCAGAATAAACACTTGTCCTTCGGACTCGTGTTGTATTCTTCCGCGACCTGACATTCATGAGGTTCATTGCTGTGAACCACACTCCCATTAAGTTTTATCATAGAAGCTGCATGCAAGTTGCAGCATGCAACTTCAAGCTTCAAGCTAAGGAATACAACTTGACGTTGTGGTCCAACATATTTATTGAAATAGTCTATCCTATGCTTTAAAATATTTGAGATTTCGATCTGATGCAACAGCTTCCACTTTTTACTTTCTGGAATGGTACAAGCTTGAAGAGTGTCACTAACACAAAAGTACTCCTTTGTTTACGGAGTAAATATTTAGAAGTGGATGGCGTTCTACATGTAAAATGCCAGTAATGGCCCTGCAAATGGAGCAGGTTCATAGTTCAGCCATTTAGCCTGAGAGGTAAATGAACCAATTGCAGTGTCCGCAAGCCATTTATCTTTTCCTTTATTAGGGTTGTACTGGTAGCCAGTTTTTTAATTGCTTTGTTGAATTTTGTAAAAAAGAAAGAAGTCCATCAGAACCCTCCGCTTTCTGAGCACATACTGAAGTTCTTTTTAACATAGGTAATCACAGGACGCAGCTGAAAAATTTAGATCTGTACTCATTTCTTTCTCACCAAGAATAACATTTTTTCCCCTAGAGCAACAGAAAGATTAGATGATTAAAGCATCTAAATTATCAAGATACTGCTTGCTTGTTCTTTTATTCTTCCTTTGAACGCAGCTTGTTGATTTTCAAAAAACCCCACAACTGAGGCAAGATTCATAGAGTTACATCTGATCTCCTCCATAACACATTGGTAACTGCTTGGGTTTCCCAAATTGTCAAATAAATGAAGATTGAAGAATATCAACATGCTCAAAGAGATATCATTCATGGTAGACAGCAGTAATTCCAGCTGCCAAGAAGGCTTGAAGAAGCCCATTTCAAGCTGGTCAATAAGAATATGATCTTGTTGCAGGTCAGGCACACTATGTTCTGATATTACTTAGTTTTCCTGTATTAAAAGAAAAAGGTAGTAACTATCACAAAAAAATAAGATGCAATTAATGAATTAACCTCATGGGGAGATTTTGATGTTCACATATATAATTTGCATAGGTCTCGCATCATCTTCACCGACAGCTTGTCTTGAGAACAACGGATGAATGGATGATTGAGGGTTTATATTTTCATGCTTTTCGTACGCTAATTATAGGACAGGAGGAGATGCTTGAGAATAAAGAAACTGCAAGTTGCTTACCAAATACCACTCAAGCAATCATCACAAATAAATAAAATGATGAAAGTAGGTCATATGCGTGATATTACAATAATAAATAACAGCACATTTATCAAGTTGTATTTCGACAAAAAAGAAACAGCCTCTCTTGAAAAAGAGTCAACAGAAATATATTCAACATGCAGGAAAAACTTGTGCTTGAATCACTTTTAAAAGTGAAATGGTCATTTGATAAGGAGAATGAATCACAAAAGTGACTCTGAATTGTGATTCTGCATCAACAAAACTCCACTCACAAAGCTTTCAGCAAATGCAAGAGAGTTAAACACACAAAGCAAAAAAGAGACCATGCATTTTCCTGTATCAGTCTGAGACACTTCAAAGCAACAGACCGGTTATGCCACTATACAACTTTATTGAGTCTGAGCACTCTCTACATTATTTTCCTATTTCGTATAATTATACCTATTTGTGTTTGGTAATATTATTCTTTAAGTTAATAAGAGAATCTGAAATCTACACACTCTTAAAACAGATTGGTTGATTTTTAGGAAAATACCAACCAATCAATTGGTTCAGGCAAAATCAATCAATTATTATGGTTGAAACTACCATTTTGACTGGTAGAGGGCAACCCACTAGAATTGGTTGAAACAAATTCAACCAACTCCAATGGTCAGAAAAATGGTTTCATCATATTTATTTGAATAAAGTATCCCTCCTCAACCCAGCAGAATAGAAGCCCTTAAAATAAAGGCTGCCCTCAATACAGCCAGGAAAAGTTGTACTAGTGTACATGTAAAAACGTTCATGAAAGCCGCTTGAAACAAAGGTCCATAGCTCTGAAATAGAGAAAGGATGAGGGAGGGGATCTATTCAAGTTGATGTGGTACACAGAAGTTTAAATGAACAAGTGAGTGAAGGATCAGCAAGGAATCATTGAACTTATCAACAATAAACCATAACTGAGTTGCAACAACAAACAAACAGTGTATAATCTAATAATCTATGCTATGATGCCAGCTTACACATCACAGCTGACTTAAAAATTCAACAATTTCAAGGTAGTGTAATAAATAAGATCAGAGTTCATATCATGTTTGTCGAAGGAATTTTTAACACTTCACAACAGAAGAATCATGGGCAATAGAAAGCCGGGTGTCGCCATCTATATCCACTGTCAAGTCAAGTTTAGTGTGTAACTTTGAAATTATAAAAATTCTGCAGCATGCACAGGCAATTAAGGTGACTCAAGCGTGGTACACTGCACATGCTTCTGAGCAGCCTGGTTGCCTAGCAACATAGTGTCACGACTGCTGCAGGCGAAACAGTTGTGACGTTACCATTTTATGTTCTCTTTTTTTTTAACAGCATGGCAGCCAGAAATGTGATATTTGAATGAGATCTAATTCAGCTAGAAGCATAATTATTTTTATATTGAAAGCAGTAACATCTATTCTATGCTAGTTTAAAGTTTCAGCTTCTCAGCTTTATCCAAAACATTTTCTCAGTTAATTTCAGTCAACTGTGTCAAAAATTGTCTTTATTTATTCAAATTGACATTGGCACAGTCATGGTACTGCAGTAAAAAAATGACTCGGTGAAATTTTTTTATTTTTTGCCATTTGTTTGACAATAACTTGTTTATGATATATGCGAATTTTTAAAAATATCTGTATGATCGTTTTCCTAAAATTTGATTACTGCCAAAATTGATGCATGCAAAATCTGCAATTAATTTGTGTGGAGCCTTTTGAGCTCTCACAGAAAAAAGTATTTTAACTTTTTTCTTCAAATTTATGGCAAATGTATTGGTGTAAATCCTTGGAAAGACATTTCTGACGTTTTTGTGAGACAAATGCATGTAATGCATTTTTCTGTGGTACATAACCAAAAACTCAATTTATTACTTTTAAGCTGTCATCAGGCAAAACATGCCGTAACCATAGCAACCAAACGAGTCGGTGAAATTTTTTTGTTTTTCATTATTGAAATGTATAGGTCCTATAGAGTACAAAAAATCTGCATGATCAAACTACCATGCTTGAGTCACCTTAACCAATCTTGATTTAAGAGTGGTACACCCGTCCCCGCTAATAATATTTATACGCGGATGTTCTGACAGGGCCATGCTGAATTGCTGTAAAGTAATGTAAGTTCAATTATTAATTCAAAACTAATTATTGAGTCATTGAATGGGATACCAAAGTGACAATTTACCAGTAAAAGTAAATCCAGAAAAAAAGTATTCGCCTAAAATATACAAATAATATACAGTTTATACAATATACACTTTTCAAAGGCACTCCTGATACCTGTGATTTCTGCAATGTAGTCGTTTACATGCACAGCAAAATTGTACATTAAAGAATGCAAAGGCTTCAAAATAAAGATTAAGAAAAAGATCAGAATATGACAGGTCAATGCATAAACATTAAATCTTATCGGAAATGAAAGGCTTATAAATTTTTATGAATTCATATCTCATCGTCAAATTCAAAAACACCAGCCATCCTTATCAATCGCATCACAACATCTACTTTCCAGAAAAACTGCACTAGATTTGATTAATGTTGAACCTTTTGTCATCCGAGGGAAGTGCAAAACAGTGAATATCTTACACCCCGGAATGTGGTCAGACCATCAGATTTGACTGGGAGACTGATAGGTCTAGACACGAAGGTCTCAAAAGTGACAACCTATTTCTTCTCCGAGTGATAAAGTCTTGCAAGATCAATGACTATTTCAGTCCTCATTATATTTATTCATTATTTTTTATTGTAAAATATTGAGGTGAGACTAAAATAAAATATATTCTATTCTATTCTATTTACGTGGAATCTCAAATTCTTTTCTATGCTGTTGAACTGTGATGTCAGAAATTACTCTATTCTAGCATTGCAATATATATATAAATTAACTACAAGCTGTGATGTCATATTAAAATGGGTCAGATTCCCTGGCTTCTAGCGAAGCCAGCCTTGAGATCTCAAACACTGATTAATCGACATTTGATTTTGGGAAATACAAAAATATGACTGTGTGGCTCATTAGCTATTTGTCCTCAGAATGCAGATATTGTCATGAACATGTCTACTTACCAGAATCTGGATTACAGAAACACTACACCGTTGAACTGGGAACAGTTGTTTGTTCAAAATTTTACTTGATTACTCAACAACTACCACGGTTTTGAAATGGTGTACAAATGACTCTTCATCTATGCAATTAGAACTGTGTGCAATTGTGATGCACTCAAATAAATTTCCTTACGAATATAGAGAAACAACACCAAAAAACCAAATGCAAGCTACCATCTTTTGAATGATGACGTATCGTACTCAATGTACTGTCATGTTGAAAAGACAATGCGCTAGTCGCTATCACGCCCCAGACAGTGAAAACGAATAATAAACACACAAATAAACATGTATCATTATATATGAACAAATGTTCAGAACATTATTTCACAGAAATATGATATAAATCACAATCTAATGAAAATATGTTTATAAAAGGATGCCAGACACAAAAAAGGTGTCTTTTCATGTGGCACACATCATTGAGGCAAATAATCTTTTTCTGCATCCAAATTACAAATGTAATGCAAAATTGGCCAATTTTATCCAGTGATGTCTCGTGCAACAAACTTGAATGCCTTTTTAGTTATCTTAACACAAAACAATTTTGCAAAACAGGACGAAAAAAAGAAGATTAAAAGCCAAGCGATTTATTTTGAACTTTGAATTTTTCAGTTAAAATTGACATAGACACAATTAAATGACTCGTGAGGTAGGCCCACTTCTCATATTACTCAAGAAAAAACAAATCTTCATGCAGTATATACACTGTATGATTTAGAAGCACACAATATGATGAATATTGTGTAAGGATGTATAAAGCACCATCAATATTGCATTCCAAGTGCAAAGCCATAACTCGGCTATTTGTTTGCTGAATTAACATTCCATAGTGGGTTATAAGATAAAAATACAGACATATCGGCACTGCTTTCATCTTGAGGGAACAATACAGCAATAATGCCAACACTGAAAGTGTGGTGTGAGCTGTGTAGGCAGATAAAGCCAAGGCTATGGATATACAATTACACACATGTATCTGATAGATGGTATTTGATGCACAGTTTCCTTATTCACTAAGAAACAGCTAGCAAACCTTGTTGCTTTTGACCTTCTCTTATCCGGTCAAAACAAAGTTGAGCATTTTCCTCCAATAAAAGCAAGAGCGCGGAGAAAAAAATCTATACAACCCATTAAAAACTCAGTGATTTGAGCAAATAGATCAACTGATTTGCTCAAATCACAGGAGTTTTAATAAATTGTATGGAATTTCTCAGTGATTTTAGGAAATCCCTCCAGCTTTTATGTGAGCAATTCGCTCAAGTCACTAATGCTTTTTATTTCAAATCTCACTCCGGGAACTAACTTTAGTCTGAGCCCATGGGACATTAAATGGAGTAGGGTTGTGTCCAGTATTTTATGCTGGATCCACTGAAAGACCCTTGGCATCCCTGAATCAATAGGGCATGCCATGCATGTGGAAGACTCCCAGTCTTCTCATGTCATCATTAAACAGCAGTCACCAAAATTGTAAGCGCTCTAAGATGGACGTTGAGCTGAACCAGGGTACACCAGCAAAACAAAAGGCAAGTCAGGTCAATTTAAAAGGTTGCTTTACGTTATAAAGTAGTATATCAGTATAACATGATGGACAAATATCAAATGAGTTCTTCGAGTGACCTCCAGGTCACCTTGGAATCACCTCAGAACCATTTCGAGTCACCTAGGGACTTTCTTGATTGCCAAGGAGTGGTCACAACATCAGCAACTTCACATCCTCTGCAACGCTTGTCCCTTGATGATAAAGTAATTGATCAGCAGATGTACAGCTACGCCCACCAATCGCGCCCCACCCTGATGACAATTAAATGTAAATCAACATCTGCCCCCTGGCAAATCAGCAAGATATATTATTGGCATTTGGTTCAAGGGAGAATCACCATCAAGGCATTACCATATAAACACAGTGCTGCATCTTGTGTCTCAACTGTTGATAAAAATTGAAGGTTGTCATTAAAACAAATTCCAGAAGGTTAGTATTGCAAATTTATAATTTTTTTCAAACCCATGCCTCAAAATTTATATATAGTTGGCAACATTTGCATTGAACCATCCCTACATATGAACGGCTGGTGTAATTATACCTGCATGCAACATAATAATTTTCCAAAAAGCAAGAATAATCAGAAAAAAAATTGAACGCATCCTGGACCCTGTGTTTTGTGCTCAATTTGTGCTGTGCGGCATAATTAGCCAATACACATCATACAGAATTAGCACCAAGGTCCCTCCCCAACACCTGAAGGATAATCTTAAATTTTATGTGCAGCAGGGCCCTCACGGATTAATCACCGCTGATCAGAATTTGGTCAAAATTCGATTTCAGTTTGCAAAAGCAATTAATCTGTTATTTGTATATATATATGCAGCTGGAAGAAACTGTATGGCTTTCAAATTCTAGGTTGTAAGAGTGACTTGCAACTGGATTGGCAAATTGGATTGGTTGTACCATAATGAAGCAGATTAGAGAGAATGAAGTGTGAAATGGAATATCTATCTAAGCTCTTACTTCAAGACAATGATGTAAAAAGGAGCAGTACTTTACCCAGTGTCCTGAATGGCGGGACGGCAAATTAATCGATTATGATTTGATTTTAGGCAATAGATTAATTGATTTTGAAATTCTGTAATTGTGATAGCCCTAATGAGCAGCAATTGCAGGCAAATCTATCAAATAGTTTCCTGCATAGCTCATCAAAGAGGCTGTTGGCTGCCTTATCGATGGCTCTGTTGATCTTCCACACCGAGAGACAAGCAAATACATGTATTTTAAATTCTATAATTAATATCCTCAAAGGATAGGTCTTCTCCAATAAACACAGATCATTTATGGCTCCATCAAAAGTCTCTTTCAATTAAGTTACCACGACTTTGTGATGGTTCATAAGCTTAATTGTATTGCTTTGACAACATTGTATATCTATACTACCGGCATATCTTAAGTTTCGCTAGGTTATAATGTCAAATCTGCTGCACTCTGCTGACAAAGTGCTGGAACTGTTCCAATTAGCCGGAATTGTTTTATCAAAGGCACTTACAGAAATCTTAGCCTGTAAAAAATTTTATAACTCCCCATTTCTAAGGAGCTCTCCTGCTGTGCAAATCTCATTTGATTCGCAGGTTTCAATTTGACAATTCCATAGTGTCATAAATACTTCCAGTGGAGCTCATTTCTTGCTAATTGAGTTGTGGTGACAGAGTCTGGTGATGGTGCTGCCTTTTGAAAGAAATCCACAAAGCCAGTCACGCAAGTCTCTTTGTATTTGCACACTAGGAGGGATAGTTTTAAATCAAAAGTAAAGAGACAATGACATTGATGCTTAGTTATGATAAATGATAATGCTCGGCATGTGACGTACACATTAACCACTATTTGACAGATTTAGTCTTTGTTGGAAGACTTAAGCAAATCATAACAAATTATATAGTAACAGGTCTCAGAAACAAGAGGATTAAGAATATTTTCGTGCTGTTTGGCTCATTTTATCTCCAACCATAAATTCAACATGGCCGCCAAAATTGGAAAGTGCTTCAAAAAAAGTCCTCTTCTGTCTGGAAGCCGTTCTCCATAATATTGACAGTCCAGATGATGACAATACCTTGGTGGGAAAACTTGTTGATACCTTGCTTTTATATGCCCGCAAAATAGTTGTCGCATTGTCTTTCATCAAGCCTTGGTGAGAGTCAGAAGTCCGCAGATCAGACATCAGTGGATCTAGCTCTTTTTTAAACTATATTACATATAAAATTGCAAGCGAAAAAATATAACAAATTTTCTGGTGCATTACAAAGTGTTGAGGTCCCAGATAGTCAGGGAGCCAAGGGCCAAAAATGTGAATAAAAAGGGTACTTTGTTCGCAGCGATCCACACCTCCTCAATTTTGGTACTGTCGGAAAGGAAATTTTCTGAATTTATTGATGGTGGCCATAGTTTTATCAATTTCTTGGACCGGAGATGTTTTATTTTGGTTTCCGTGGCAACAAGTCTGCTTTTGTCAAAATAAATTTTATAAAACTTATCATGGTGTATCACAGTTGCTGTGGAAGCAAGGCTTTCATTGATGAGTAATGTGGTGCCTTTTACTGGTCTCACTACTTTATGGGTGAAATTTTGATTTTCCATCTCTTTCTTGTTACCATGGCAACACTTTAGGAGACTATTTCTCAGATTTTGTTAGTTTGTGTTCTTATTTTCTTTTAGAGAGCCACACTTTAACGGTATAACTTAAAAAATTATGAATATCTGAATTCTGGTGGAGCAACTCTTTCAACCAGTGGGTGTTACAAAATCAGATTTTGTTTGAGTGTGTTGCTATAGCAACCAATTTAAAATTATGGAACCAGAACTCCCATGAGGTCCTAGTTTTCAAATGGCTGCCTCTCAAAAGGCAAGCAACATAGCCAGCTGATATTTTAGGGGAAGCTCAACCCTACTTTCAAAATTTTGAAAACATTCCGTTGAATAATTTTGGTTGCCATGGAAACCACCAGAAATGGGAAACATGCATTTCAAAGTGATTTTCATCAAATGTGTAGAACACCATGTTAGTTCAAAGCAAAAAAGATTGAAATATGGCTAAAATAAAAAATTAAACACTTGTTCAAAAAGATACCAAGTATTATATATGAATTATGTTGCCAAAGCAACCAGAATAAACATGTTTCAGATGCTAGCACAATAGATATGCAATGTTTTGCGTATCCCTGGACTTATTTAAGGTAGAGTCTTTTATGATACATCAATCTTGATGTTTGTGAGGCCAAGGAATCTAATTTTGATATCAAAAGTAAGCTAATTTGCATATTTGATCATAAAAAGAAGCAAAATCGATGCCTTTACGGATTTATTGAGCATTATTCCTCTCTCTGACCGCACAAAATCTTGTTAAACTGCAACATATTTATATTCTAAGGTTCATTTGCTTATGCCCCAAAATAATCTGAAATCTAGTGGATAACTCTTTCAGTCATTTGGTATCGCAGTGTCAAATTTTGATTCAGTGTGTTGCTATGGCAACTACATTCAAATAACAAAGCTATCAATTTCACAAAGTCCTCTTTTTCAAATGGCTGTTTCTCGCTAGCCATAAAAGGTTGCCTTATGATATTTTAGGAATAGATTAAATTCAATTCCATAATTATGAAACAATTCTAGTAGAGTTTTTGTTGCTATACAAACCACCAGAAATGGTGAACTTTCTCTCCAAATTGATTTTCATTGAATGTGTAGAATACAATGCTCATCACATACAAAAGAGTGAAATATGTAAAATATATATATATATATATTCCAAACTAACTTAAACACTGACAGGAAGCATTATATTTGAAATATGTTGCCATAGCAACCAGAATAAACATGTCTCAAAGAAACTATCATAATAGATAGAATTTGTTGTGTATCTAAGGACCCATCGAAGGTGCAACCTTATACGGTACATAAATTCTGATGTTTGTGAGGCCAAGGAATTGAATTTCGATGTCAGAAGTTAGCTAATTTGCATATTTACTAATAAATTTACATAGTGCCTTTACAGCATTATTAGGCATCATTTCTCAAGCAAACGACATTATTCCTCTCTTTGACCACATGATATCTTGTCAAACTGTAATATAGTTACATCCTGAGATTCATTTGTTATAAATGCCCCAAAATAATAAACATGTGAGATCTGACGGGAGAACTCTTTCGGGCAGTTAGTATCAAAATTTATCATTTTGCGTTTTGAGTGTGTTGCTGTAGCAACCATTCTGAAATTACAAAGCCACCAATTTCATGAAGTCCTGTTTTTCAAAGAGCTGTTTCTCACTGACTGAGAAAGGTTGCCTCAAGACATTTAAGTGGTATCAACCTTTTTTTCATAATTACGAATACTTCCATAGATCACTCTTGGTTGCCATGGAAACCGCAAGAAAAGGTAAATTTTCCCTCTAAATGATTCTTGTTGTAAGTGATGAATATAATGCTAATCACACACAAAAAGAGTGACATATGGACAAAATAAATAGACTCATCAAAAATGTAATGAAGCAGTGTATATGAAATCTCTGTTCATAGCAACCAGAATCAACATGTCTCAGACACTTAGTCTAGCATGCAAGGTAAATACATTTGTTGTGTATTTCTGGACCTATATAAGGTGCAATGTTAAGTTACAGATCAATTCTGATATTGACGAGGCCACAAATGTCAGCTATAGTGAGCTATAGTGAGGTTTCAACCTCATTTTCAGTGTGGTTGCCATGGTGACACATTGTAGGCCACCATAGCCAAACAACAATAGACATAAAAATTAAAATGTCGATAAGCCTACATTCTGCTAAAGATACTTTGAACCACGCTGTAAAACTAGAATATGTGGGATATGCACTGTATAAATCTGGAAGTCTGGAGAAGCTCAGACGCCTAATTCAAAGGACCGAAGCTCCAGAAAGCAGCCCATTTTTTAAATATCGCAACTTGGAAGTTTAGATTTGGTCTGGGAATATTAATCAGAAATGATATCATGCTAGTTTTCGGGAGATTCTGGTTGCTATGGCAACATATTTCGAATATAATACTTTCCATCAGTTTTCAAGTTAGTTTTGAATATATTTTGTCCGTAATTCACTTTTTTTGTATGTGAAGAGAATTGTATTCTACACATTCAATGGAAATCTCTTTAGAGAGAAAATTTACCATTTCTGGTGGTTTCCATAGCAACAAAAACTCTACTAGAATTGTTTCATAATTATGAAAGTGAATGTGATCTATTCCTAAAATATCATAAGGCAACCTTTCATGGTTAGCGAGAAACGGCCATTTGAAAAATAGGAATTCATGATATTGATGGCTTTGTTATTTCAATATAGTTGCCATAGCGACACAATAAAAATGTGATACTGTGATACCAACTGACTGAAAGAGTTATCCACTAGATTTCAGATTATTTTGGGGCATAAGCAGATGAAACTCAGAATATAAATATGTTTCAGTTTAACAAGATTTTGTGAGGTCAGAGAGAGAAATAATGCCCAATAAATCTGTAAATACACCAATTTTGTTTCTTTTTATGAGCAAATATGCAAAGTAGCTTACTTTTGATATCAAAATTAGATTCCTTGGCCTCACAAACATCAAGATTGATGTATCATAAAAGACTCTACCTTAAATAGGTCCAGAGATACGCAACAAAGTGCATATCTATTGTGCTAGCATCTGAAACATGTTTATTCCGGTTGCTATGGCAACATAATTCATATATAATACTTTGTACCTTTTTGAACAAGTGTTTAATTTAGATTTTGCCTATATTTCAATCTTTTCGCTTTGAATTAACTTGGTATTCTACACATTCGGTGAAAATCACTTTGAAATGCATGTTTCCCATTTCCGGTGGTTACCATGGCAACCAAAATTAGTCAATGGAAAGTTTTCAAAATTTTGAAAGTATGGTTGAGCTTCCCCTAAAATATCAGCTGGCTATGTTGCTTGCCTTTTGAGAGGCAGCCATTTGAAAACTAGGACCTCATGGGAGTTCTGGTTCCATAATTTTAAATTGGTTGCTATAGCAACACACTCAAACAAAATCTGATTTTGTAACACCCACTGGTTGAAAGAGTTGCCCCACCAGAATTCAGATATTCATAATTTTTTAAGTTATACCATTAAATTGTGGCTCTCGAAAAGAAAATAAGAATACAAACTAACAAAATCTGAGAAATTGTCTCCTAAAGTGTTGCCATGGTAACAAGAAAGAGATGGAAAATCAAAATTTCACCCATAAAGTAGTGAGACCAGTAAAAGGCACCACATTACTCATCAATGAAAGCCTTGCTTCCACAGCAACTGTGATACACCATGATAAGTTTTATAAAATTTATTTTGACAAAAGCAGACTTGTTGCCATGGAAACCAAAATAAAACATCTCCGGTCCAAGAAATTGATAAAACCATGGCCACCATCAAAAAATTCAGAAAATTTCCTTTCCGACAGTACCAAATTTGAGGAGGTGTGGATTGCTGCGAACAGAAATCCCAATTTTGAGGGGTTGGCTCCCTGACTAAGAACCTGACCTGGCAAAGGGCAGAGGAAGTAAACCAAAACAAACCAAAGGCAGGTGTAAGGAGGTGTGAGACTTGGGACTAACATGTGACGTTAAGGCCTTTAAGGATGTCCAACTTTCCATCTTTTCCAACAAAAGACCCTGGAATGGAAATCTAAGAAATAGAGCTTTTGGGTAGAGACCTGACTGTCACAAAACGATTACTAAATGCCATCACCAGAAGAGGAAACTCTTCTTTAATCTCTTTGATGGACTTTGCGTATTTTATAAACACTGCTTCGTGTTTTTGGTAAACACCGCAAAGTTGTTTGCATAGAAACCTATACATGTATTTTTCTGAGGAGAGCAGCACATAATGAAATGTGCCTCACTGAGAAATCACTGTAATAATCACAAACCCTGGCAAAACTGATGATGCGAGAAGCATAGACACCATAAGCTGGCTTTTCTGGAATATTAGATGCAACAGGATATGGATAGTTGACAATCTTGAAGTTGAATTCATCCCTTTTGTCATATAATTTAGTGAGGAATTGGTTATCCTGGACTGGAATGAGAAGGTCCAAATAAGAAACTTCCTTATCAGATTGTGTTTCCTTGGTCATTGAGAGCTGTGGTGGGTAAATTTTGTGAAGGTATATTGCATTTGTTTGGCTTATTGCAGTGCAGCAAAAGTGTAGGTCCTCATATAATGTTAGAGCCACTGTGCCAAACTTTTCTGATAAAGATGGTAACGTCTTGGGGCATGTCACCAAAGTTTTACATGCATGGATTTAAGAGTTTTTTATGGCCAATTTCATATAGAATTGTTTATTACACTTTTAAATTGTTTTTAACAACGCTGCTTGCTCTGGTTATCTTTTCCATGCGCATGAACATCCTGACTTAGTGGATTGCATCTGAAGGATGTGTAAGTGGGATTTTAGAAACTTTCAAAATCTTGCTGTTACAGCCGAAGTCAATCACCAGTTGCTTAATTTGCTGCTCATTGCATAACCAATTCATTTCCAAAACCAATGATACTAATGGAAATGAAAGCTAATAACATCATTTTATGTAATCCATGCCAAGTTGCATTGTACCCTGACTTACAGTTTTGAAAATGCCTTCCAATAAAGTTTAGTGCACAATTTGCGTCCCCAACCTGTATATGAATGAATGACATGATGCATTGATGCATCATCACTGAGCTAAGAACAAGGTTAAATCGATCATACATGGTTACAGTAGTCTTAGAAGTGCCAAGATACTTTCTGACCTCTGTGTCATCGCATAGCCAATATGTAGGGCAACAATAAAGGTTGAACTAATTGAACTTTCTTCATGTTTACAATTACAGTGGTAAATATGAATTGGAACAATGGTGATCTACTCAGTAAAAAACATACAAATCACTCTCCAAAACACCACAACAGTGTCTCAACTTCTTTTAAATCAGTCTTTCAGTCAATGTTTAATCTTACAAAGTGTACATTTTTCATCATTATTTGCTTTGATGACACTGTCAGTGTCAGTGCACCGTAAGTGTGACTCCATGAAGGTTTGCAAATGGTATGCCAATTCTTCCCAAATTGTGCTTGCTTTCAGTTGACAGAAGTTTGTGAAAAGTCTTCCAGCAAAAACTTTTAAAGGAGTCAGCCGCATAAGTAAATTGTCCATTATGGCTTAACTTATAGTATATTGCCTTCTTCAATATATCTACATAACACACTGGGTACAGAACTACCAAAACCCCAATAATCATTCATCAAGCAACACATATGGAAACAGCCATCTGAATCTACTTCAAGGATATGAAAAGATTAACTTGTCTTACTTCACACAATTATGGAAGAATTTATTTGCTATTTTAAAGTCACTGTAATAGGGTGGTCCACATTCCAATGGGAAAAATCAAATCTCATAACACCCCCAATTTGAGAGTGGAAGTTGATGACCACATTTATAAGTAAAATAAACACATGCAAAATATTAGTCAAATCGGTTAATATTTAGAGGTGGAACAAAGGCCTCGAAGTTTGTAATGTAATTCCTCATTCGCGCAACTTAAAAATTGGTCAATTTCCCAGATCTTCCTCAGAAGTGAAAATTTTTTCCAGATTTTTTAGTACATGATAAAATTGGCATGACAAAGTAATATCTGGGTGTTAACTTTTATTTGTTATTGACAGTAGGTGAAATATTTGCCTGTTTTTATGAAAAAAGGCTTGATAATTAACCTATGTTAATCTATGCTTACCTGCTATGAAGCCTTATAAGCCAGACAGAATATTAGGAAAGCAGTGGGCATACTGTACATACTAAGAAAAAGGATACTTGATCAAAATAATATGCTGTTATAGCAAGATTTGCAAATACCGATGATTTTTTAGGTCTGCTGATGGGCAATCCCATGTTAAACTTCAACGGCTTTGTGCCACCTCTAAATATCAATTTATTTTGCTGAAATTTTTACACAATACCTTCTATCCATATGACATCACAATTCAAGTTTCAAATCAAAGAAATTCAGAAGAAAGTGTTTTTGGACCACCCTACACTGTAATAATTCTTGTACATAGCTATTTGACATGATACAAGGTAAAGACTCACTAAGAAATTTCAGGGCAACGCTGCAGGTCTTTGTTGGAGAAGACACTGGGTTTACTTGAAACAGAACAGATCAAGGAGGGTGTTCAGGTTCAGGCCAGGGTGGCCAAAACTTTGCGAATGTAACACAAATTGATGGCCATCTGCTCCTGCAAGTCTGGTCCATGTCACAAGAACAATTTCTGTCAAGCAAACAGGAAACTCTTGGACTGTGTCAATGTGCTCATCAATCAACCAGATGGTAGAGAGGGGTCTATGTTTTGTAAGAATATTCAAACCTAAAAGACGTCTGACAGTATATCATGACAAACACGAAGAAACAATAACCTTAAAAGTTGAAACATTAAAGGTATACTATGTATTGTAATCAGCAAAGGAAATACGGATATCATGAATATCAAAATATTCTTCAGCTCACCAAAAAAATATTTTTACCACAAATTACTTTTCTATTATATCAACTCTTAACCTTTTTGGTATACGATTCAAACAAACTCTAAAAGTAGGGGGAACTGGGGCACATTGGGACACAGGGCACAATGGGACAGCGGGGTTTTTTTGGTTCCTGATGATATTTATGATGTGGTGGTGCCATCAAATCTCATAAATTCCCATCCTGATGTTTCTATCCTTTTATCGGCAAATTACAGCCACATGCGGTCACGTGTCGTAATGTCGTACAATTTCAGAAATTTTGCATTTAAATGATGATTACATGTACTTTACAAATATGTATTATGCTATATTATACACCACTGGAAGGCCTGACTTCTTCTATATCATATTAGTTTTTAAAAAGTCAACTTTATCACAAAATAAGGCTTCTAGCCATCAAAAACCTCAGGAAAACAAGTGATTTTTTTGTGTCCCGCGTTACGTCAGATTTGAAAAAATCATCTAGAAAGTGAGTTTTTATGCCAGTGACAAAAGATATTTTAATCTGGTTTTCTCTGCAGGAGTACCTGATTCCTACTAAAGCTCTTGAAGCTTAAATTTTCCATCTAACTGTTACAGTGCCTTCTGTAGATCCTTTAATGTGCAATGACGTGAACCTGTCCCGCTGGCAAAAAAAATTTAACACATTTTCTTAGATTTGGTCTGTAACTATTAATATTAAAGCTAGGAAGTTAAAATATACATCAATTAAATGCTCATAAGTTCTATTTTCAAATGCGTTTATCGGATTTTGTTTGCAGGTAAAATTCTTAGTGTGCTGCTTGTCTACTTTAGGCTGAACTTTTCGTAACACTTGAAAAAACACGTAAAATTGCAGAGGGGTTGTAAGTTTAAACCACGAGAACTCCTAGTAGGTTAACCACATCTTTTGGATAAGGCTATTGCCTAAATGCTCATGATCTATAGTTTACTATGGTATAACATAATGCTTTGTTTTCAATCATTTTCTCACTTCTGTGATGCTCTGAACAAGGCTGAACCAAATGTAACACATACATGCTTGAAGTGTACATGATTTTTTCGCTTAATGTAATGAACTTCCAAAAGGACAAAAAGGGCAGGCCACATCATCAAATGAATAAATAACAATTATATTTGATAATCTTGCTCTCATATAGCCAAAAAAAGGGATACATGTGGGCTAAATCCACAGCTAACTCCAAAAATGGAATACCAACATGAGATGTTGATTTCTCATGCACTAGACAATAGCTGATATAAGATATATTTGCAACATGTCATATAAATATCTTATTTGCAATATCAGAATTTGTTCTCAGGTGTCTTGGTAATGTTTTTAAACATTTTACTTGAGATTTTGACAATAAGCAGGCTTCTGGTACAGTTTTATAATGATGCGTGAGAAAGGTTTGTTCTCTGACGCAGTAACATAAATTCATTGACGTATATAAAGTCTTTTGGAGAATATAATGTATTTTTTGTTGCTATGATTAGTAGGACCATCTTCTCCACTAACTTCAGTGAAAATTTCATGAGGATACAAGGATTATTTTGTATTTTACAGTAATGTTACTGAAATATAGTCGTAGGCTCCCTGACGCGTGGTTGTTTTGTTTTTATCACCTGGTTTTACCTCAAATTCTCAGTTATAAAGAGGGACTATTTTCTGCCATTACAAAAATGTGACGTCACCATGGAGCAACAATGGACATGACGTCACAATCCCATTATTCTGGCCCTTGTTTGGTTTGTGACATCATCAGGCAGCTGAAATGCTTGTGATGTCATAACCATTGTTAAAAAATATCACCCTTGAAGGGTGGTATTTTTTACAATATCATAGGCCCTGATATTTTGACTGTAAACAGTGATATTCACAGCCAACCAGGTGATAAAACGTTACAAAGCATTGAACAGAAGATCTTGCAATGTCTTAAAAGTCAAGAATTCACAAGCAACATTACAGCTGCATTAAAACCAGTACTGGATGAACTGCAGAATGGAATAAATGATAACAGAAACTTGATTAAGAGTCAAGAAAAAAGACTGAGGGAGCAAGAAGAGAAAATTTCCAGCCTGGAAAAAAAGATTCAAAATCAAGAAAAAAAGGTTAATGCCTGTCAATTAAAATCTGAGGAGCTTGAAAAGGGTACACGACAAAATATTTTAAGAATAGTTGGATTACCAAAAGACACCAAAGAAGCAGAAGAAATTTTTATAAAGATCATAAAAGAAAAGATATTTGCTTGAAGGGTACAAATGACAGGAATGCAGAATTCACCGTGATGGACACAGGTTCACAAATATCACCAAAAATACAGGATGGTCATGAAAATGTGGAACCAGAAAACAAAAAACCAGTAACATTGATAAAATTCAACAACATTTGGAGAAAGAGGGAATTGTACTATTTCAGAAGTAAATTGAAAGGAACTAATATATATTTAAATGAAGATCTAAACAAAGAAGAAAGGGATATTTTCTACAAGTGCCGGCAGATGAAAAGGGAGCAGAAAATTATTGGAACGTGGACTAAAGATTTAAAAATTGTATGCAAAACTTTGAACAATGACATCATATCGATTGCGAATCCACACGAGTTCAACATATTTCTGGAAAAAGTAAATTGAAGCATGCAAACAACTAAAACAACTAGTAACCCCTCTACAACCGCACTGTAATTATTAAACAGCACTGGATATGAAGTACCTTATGAATGAAGACAAATGCATGACTACATATTTCTAACAACCTTTAATTTCATTGTATACATTTGTACGGTTAAGTATAGTTTTACACATGTTCAAGACATTTTACTTTAGATTTATTTACTATATCTGTAGCTTTGTTTTGTAATTATGACTCTATTTGTTACAAGTTTAATTTGATACTGTAATACTGATGCAAAGGTGCCAGCTCGATAAGCTGTTTAGCTTCTCTGGTTTCCTTTAAATAACATACATACATACATACAACATGGGGCACATTGGGACACACTTTATATGGCAGAATGTAAGTGTCCAAGTCAACTGAATGACCTGGGACAGCACAAAATAGGTATCCAGGCCACAGTGAATAGAGGCATGGATTATCATGCTCTGTGAGCAAATTTATCGCAAAGCACTGTGTGTTACTTACATAGAAGACCGCACTTATGCACTTCTTATATGCAATGTCTAGTGTACATGGAATGTTAAAATGATTTTTTAATTGATCATGACTCACATTTTGCTGTCTGGCAGCAAAAGGGTAGGTGCAGTCTTGTCTATTACGCCTTGGATTTCCAATGTGCCCCGGTTCCGCCTAATCATTGATATTAACATTTATCTTTCAGGACATGGTCTGCAGAGTATTTGTTGACCTTCACCAATACCAGACAAATTTAGTTGTAATGTATTTATTAAGAAGTAAAACAAATACGGAGCGATCCTTATCACATCAGAGAGAAACAACAAAGAAAAGCAGAAAAGCAATCAGCAACATTCAGGGGAACTGGGGAAGTGGTGAGTTAACTTCAGAGCAGTGGGCAGTACAACCATAAAACTGTTTCCAATCTACCCTTGGAAGTAACCCAGTCACAGACTCAAAATGAGTTACCAGCTCGTTAAGAACATGCTGCTTCTTCGTGAGGAGCAGAATTTAAGGGCCATAAAAGTCAGGTTTTCGAGGGTATTTAGAAGCAGGTGGAAGGGAGTTTTAAAGGCCATTTCATTTAAAAAACTGGAAAAAAACAGGACATAGTGAAACATAGAATGGTAAAAGTTACAGTATTATATGCAGGACAATAAATACTATATCATCTGCCAATTTAACAGAAGAGAACTATGCAATTCCAAGCAATTTTAAGTAGAAGTCAAAACAATACTTTGACATGAATATAATATGCTACTC
This sequence comes from Platynereis dumerilii, assembly GCA_026936325.1. Lineage (NCBI taxonomy): Eukaryota > Metazoa > Annelida > Polychaeta > Phyllodocida > Nereididae > Platynereis > Platynereis dumerilii. The sequence goes on along the minus strand of JAPTHN010000001.1, from coordinate 81,008,685 downwards.
ACTGGAGAAGTTGCTTTTATTTTTTACAGCTTAAATGGTGCAAATCTCAACGAAAGCTGTAAGACAAATTACAGTATAATATCACAGTGAAGGCTGGGACTGCAACGAGGCTGGTCTGCTGGTCATAATGCTTACTCTCAATCTGGCTCTAAGCCTGGGGTGATCCCAGGGGCCAAGTGGTTAACCAAGATGAAGAGTGTTGAGGAGCAGATGAGAACACTCCTCCCAAGACTACCACAAGATCACATCAAGCAAGCCAAGCTGATCCCAACCAGTTCTCAGGGGCTGCCCATCAACTGCCATAGGTCACCTGCAGGCAAACCCACAAACAAAATTCCTGTTAATGCAGGTGTTCAACAACAGCAGCCAACACTTTGGCAAAACAGACTATATTAAAACAGCTCAACTGGGATAGCAGGCTTCTTGATCACAACAGGTCTGTACGTATGCGCTGAGCATGACAACAAGAAGACAATTTTCATATTCAAAATAATAGATTCATTGATGTGACGTAGTCTTGAAAGCAAAAGATTAGGAAAAACCTCAGTGATAGAGCCTGCAAAAAAAACGCTTCTGAATGGAGCAAGCTCAGAAAAGTCTGACGTATGACTGGTGTAATTACCCTTTTTGTCATTACAAATAATTTGCCATTGGCCATGATACGAGAATAACTAAAAATAAATGTAACATATCTCCTGGCGGTGGTGATAAATCAGTTCTGATGCTGCAGTATCAGCACATAAACATCATACAGAATTAGCTCCAAGGTTCCTCTCCAGCACCTGAAGGATTATCTTCCAATCTGTGAGCAGGAAGTTGCAGCAAATCCATCAAGCATTTTCCGAGACAGCTCATCAAAGAGAATGTTGGCTGCCAGATGGATGGCTTTGCTGATCTTCCACACCAAACAAATAAATTTACATTTGATACAATAAAATATCCTTGCAGGAAAAGTCATGTCTTTCGAACAATTTAAAATTATTTAAAGCGTCACCAGACCCAGTTATTTAAGCCAAACTTACAATTATTTTCACGATTCTTATATTATTATCTGCTGACAAACTTTAGTGCTAAACAACAACACTATGTCTTTGATGTTGACTTGTTTATCAAATACCTGAAATCTGAAGATAGAGTTCTATCAAAATAATCTTATTTACACCAGAATAAAATGATACAGAAGCTCTCTGCTGACATAACAGCGGGACTGCTCCAATTAGCTGGAATTGCTTGATCACAAACACTGACAGCAATCGCAGGAATGAAAGGATCTCATGCCTCCCTTTTCTGAGATGCCGTCCTGCTGTGCAAATCTTGTTCGATTTGAAAGTTTCAATTTGACAATACCATGGTGTGGTAAATGCTACATTCCCTACCCATTGAATTGTGTCAATAGCTTTTGGTGACTGTGATGGATTTGAAAGAAATCCACACAGCAAGTCATATGATTTAACGCCTATAATTAAACATAATTTACAAACACTAGAATTTGTTCAATATTACACTTAGCTTTGTACAGTGCCGCCTGTAAGTAAGTGAAACGCATGATATTGTGCCATTGCATCAATGTTAAACATCCTCAACCAAAATGCTTCTGGAAGGAAGAATTCTCATCTGATAAGAGGAAAACATTTTGGGTCATATAGGCCGATATGTGAGGCATGTAGGATAAAAAGAGCAGCCAATTTTCTTTGCTGTAGTTGGAGTTAGGTATGGGTCAAAGTCTTTGATAAGTAAGTGAAACGCAGGCCCAATGTTAAAAGATAGGGAAGGGTGGTTCACTTACTTATCAAAGACTTTGACCCATACCTAACTCCGACTACAGCAAAGAAAATGGGCTGCAATTTTTATCCCACTTGCCTCACACATTGGCTTTTATGACCCACATAGTTTCACTTTCATCGGATGAGAATTCATGCCTCCACAAGCAGTTTGGCTGAGGATGTTTAGCATTGATGCAATGGCACAATGTCATGCGTTTCACTTACTTACAGGCGGCACTGTATATGACCAATTCCAAGACAAAACAAAGAAGTTTTCCATAATCAAAGCAGATAATTTGTACTTGACATGTACAGCCTACAATTACAAAGAGATCAAAGGGATAATTCTCAGAACATGTGATGAAGGTATCCCATTATACCTAAATAATTAATTAATGGAAATAAACATTTCCAACATTGCAAACAAGGCACATGAATCAATGCTATGTAGCATTTAAGCACACATTGACCCAGGAAATCTCTGCCTTTCTTCTTATTTTTTTTATTACTGGATCTTATTCCAATCCATTAAGCCAGAGGAAGTAAATTCTTCCAAGAATCACGACCCTGAATTTCCTTTAAAAATATTTCAAATAGAAACATGTCTAACACAAATATTCAATCTAAAAACAGCGCAGCATTTTAAAACAGCAACAGATAATACAATTCATAAATTTAGGCATAAATCCAGAAACATAATATATTGATGAAGTCCTAGTATAATTTTGAGCGGCTCAAACTTAAGCGTGAAACAGATTCTTAAATCTGGTAAAACTTCATTCAGTGTATGTTGTACACTGTGTCAAATGGAAAAACTGTCATCACAGCAAACACAGCCTTTGGCCTCGACCAATGCTAGGCCCACTGCTTCGGCCAATAAAACTCATCATTGGTCTCCTTACCATCCACTAGTTATATAAAATATGCATTAGATGTCACTGTGGAGGAGCAACAACAATTAAGCATTGCAGAACTTCAGGTGAAATGCACCTTTTTGAAGGCAAACACCAGTTGGACATCAAACAATGATCCAAGGTTTCACTCATACTCAGTAAAACAGACATATTTCTACAATCATGTATTGCATCTATGTATAAACAAACATTATGACAAATATAAACAATGCTTATGTCATAAATAATGCAAAACGTGTGGGAGTCTGAGTTGACATATGATTCTCATGATATTGACAGACAAGAAAAGCGCACCTGGTGTATGAGAAAAAAGTTACACAAATAGGCACATTTTGACGTTCTTATGCGTTTAGTTATCACAGTAATGAATGTAAGTCTTAACAGGAATATCTACACTTATCTGAAGGAGCATTTATTACAATCCTGCAAAAGGTTGGAGCAATTGCACTTAGGAATAATATAGAGACTTACAGCCAAGCAGTTGAGACTAAATCATTTTCATTCCAGACTATTCTTCACCAACCAGACAGGATTGCAGCAAATTCCTCATTCTTGTCTGTCAGGTAACAGGCAATTAAAAATCTACTCACAAGCTTGGTTGCAAATGAGATCAGAGCCATTCATTATATAAATGGCAGCAATCTGGGCAATTTGCAGTTGTACGGTTGCATCAAGAATACTTAAGTCATCTGCAACTTCCGATTTCGGGATACACAACGATATAACTGGTTGGCTCAATTGAAATGTTACGTGCAGATATTGCAGTGAATGCAAATGTAAATATAAATGTATGTAGGATTTTTCATAGTCCATGACACCTACGAAGTCAGTCTCAACAGACTTTACAATTACACCCTTGGCAGGCCTGTTCAAGAATGTCAATGAGCCTTTCTCCACTCCCCAGGGAGTATACAGCCTGGCAGCCATTTCCAGCGCACACAATGCTAAGTCACTCTACAATCACCATCACTGTCTGTAGCCAAGTACCCATTTACACCTGGGTGAAGTGAAGCAAAGAGTTATGGAGGATCTGCTCAGTTCCTGCATGCCATAGTTGGGAGTTGAACCTGCAACGTCTCAGTTACCGGGCAAGCACCTTATCCACCAAGCCATGGCAAGCACCTTATCCACTAGGCCATGGAATAATAATTACTGGAATATGTCTCAAAGTAAATTGTTCCAAAAGTACAAATTTTATTCACGCAGAAATGTCTGATATATCTGATATATATATATATATATATACAATTATACATGTACTATACCATGGCACTTGGAATTTTAGTCGTTCGGTAAAAAATGTACCTATTTACTCAATTACTACTAAGGATTTGAAATGATCTATTTTAGGACTCTTCACATACACAATTTTAATGACAATGAGGACTATGTGCAATTACGATAATTTCAATACAAATCATACAAAAATTACAAAAATAAAATTAAAGCAACAATCTTTTGAATAACAATAGCTTTAATATGCTGAAAAGGCAATGTGCTAGTTATTATCAAGTCCCAGACAGTGACATACCATTAAAAATGTTTAAACATATACAGTACACACCTAGACAATGCATTACCATATATGAACAAAAAGTATATTACTTGAAAGAAATATGATAGAAATCACAGAAGAATAAAAAATCTATTTAATATGTAAATGGCACTGCCATGAAATTCACGCAGCACTTTAAAAAGTTTTTGTAGGACTTAGTGTTAACCATAACTTCCATGTTTATTTCATATTCAATGTATGAAAAGAGTTAAGTAACTGTTTCAGAAAATTAGAAAGACAGATACATGGAAAGACAGAGAAAATGTAGAATAGCAAAATAAACTAGACAAAAAATATAATAGATAAATAGATGAATATATCGATAAATAGAGAGGTGAATAGATAGACAGATAGATAGATAGATATGATGACAGACAGATAGATAGATAAATTGATAGATAGATATATATATTAAATAGATAAATAAGATTGATAGATAATTAGCTAAATGGTAAAAAGGCAGACAGCACTGAAAGCTGCCAAAGTCAAGTCTATGTTAGATTGTTGATATTACATAATAGTATAAATATATAGTAATACAAAAACAATAACATTGCATGTAGATTATCTGTTCACTGTTACATAATCATCAGTTTATAAGATTATGTAACTTTAATTTTGTTATGTTTTCTTTGTTGTCTGATTGAAATTAAATGAATCACATGTTAATAATTTAATTTAGCTTGTCAATGCTAATAATTAATTATTCCATAAAAATTATTGGTACAGGATATATTACTAGAGAAAATTGAATTTTTAAGACACTTTTGAAGATGAATATGTTATGTTTTATTAAATACGAAACTAAATCATTGATAAGAAGCTGGACCCACTTGACCTAATTCCAAACTGTGGACTGTTGATGTTGAGACCATCACTGCACAGATTTTTGAGTCTTCTCTTGCACTCAATTCGCTTCGCTCAACGGCCTTCGGCCGTTTCGCTGCGCGAATATAAAAGGATGCCAGACAAAAAAAGGTGACTTTTCGAGTGGCACACATCATTGAGGAAAATAATATTTTCAGCATTTAAATAGCAAATGTCATACAAAACAAGCTAATATTTTCTGCGAGGTCCTAAGCAACATACTTGAATGCCATGCGAAATATTAAAGCCTCAACAGTATAACAAAAAGTGGACTCATGTAGTAGACATGAATAAGAAACATACAATAGGATGAATATCACACAAGGAGTGTATAAAGCGCCATCAATATTGCATTCCAAGTGCAAAGCCGTAACTTGGCTATTTGTTTGCTGAATTAACATTCCATTGTGGGTTACAAGATAGAAATACAGACATATCGGCACTGTTTACATCTTGAGGGAACAATACAGCAAAAATGTCAATACTGAAAGAGCTGTGTGAGCAGTGTAGGCAGATAAAGCCAAAGACAGAGCAAAAGTTAAGTTAAACGAAGTTAAGGAAAATTTTATTTATAGTCAATGAATGTCAAGTGCTTACAAAATTATATCGAGTTATTCGTTTTTCAAAAAAAAGCTTTCAACAGGTGGCGCTAGGTTATTGACAAATTTGCATACAACCTCTGCTAAATTATCTTTATGGTTTACATGCAGCATTTCCTTTCCTTTTTTCTTTAGAATATCATTATTTGTACTTTCATAATCATTACCTACGTGTCTTAAAGCTCTTTCATTCAGTTTTTCAAATTTTCTATCTTGGCTGAGAGCAAATTTTTAATAGGAAATTGAGCAATACACATAATTTGAGGCCTCAAATGCCTTATAGACTCTAAAATGGCCTTCATAGTCTACATACTAACAAATTCATTGCAGGGCATTGTCAATGTGAATACTTAATAATTTTACTAATTCCTCTGAGAAAGACGGTGATGGATGCACAATTTCTTATCCGCTAAGAAATATAGCTGGGAAGTATGCAAAAACGCAACCAATTTGTTGAGCTGTATTGAAAGTGTGTAACCCAACCAAACACAATGCTGTAGAACTTTCTCAACAGGGAATTGGACAATGTGGTTATAAAGCAAAAAGGGCAAATACATACATGTACAGGAAATCTCTGTAACTGTAAACAGTGCCTTAAGTATTTTGAGCTATTTTTATAGGGTCAAAACAGTAATTTGAGCAAATCACTCCCATAAAAGCATAAGTGATCTGCTCAAGTTGCCCAGAAATTCAATTTTACGACACATAAGAAACCCACAGAGTGGGTCAGTGTTGAGGACGAAAATAATTACTGATTGTATTATAAATAATCCATGTAGGCCTTATACTGATTGTGGTATATATTCTGCAGGAACAGAGTGATTCACCTCATGTGCTATTTACACCTACTGTGGCAATATAAGATCTTCGAATGACCTTGCGGTCAACTCTGAGTTACCTTGGAATCACCTCAGAACCATGTGGAGTCACCTAGGGACTTTCTTGATTGCCAAGGAGTGGTCACAACATCAGCAACTTCCCATCCTCCACAATGCTTTTCCCTTGATGATAAAGTAATTGATCAGCAGATGTACAGCTACGCCCACCAATCGCGCCCCACCCTGATGACAATTAAATGTAAATCAACATCTGCCCCCTGGCAAATCATCTTGATTTATTATTGGCAATTGGCTGAAGGGCAAATCATCAACAAGGCATTACCATATAAACATAGTGTTGCATCTTGTGTCTCAAAGTTCTGTTGATGAAAATTTACAACTTCCACTGGGTCTCATCAAAATTGATTGTTGTCTCAAAAACAAATTCCACAACGAGGCCTTAAACTACCGAAGATATAATTCTGAAGTAGACGATAAAGAAAACAAATCTTTCTCAGAAAGTGGCAAAAATAAAACAAAATTTTTCCATCAGTGAATAATGAAAATTGTGTCCACTTGCAAAATTTATTAAGAAGCAAAAATCACAGAAATACCAGAGTGCCTTTAATGGCTAAAACTGTGAACAGGCCACACATTGATGGCTATCCACTCCTCCAAGATTGTTCCAAGTCACAAGAACAATTTCATGCAATGCATTATTTTATGAGATGTCACTTTCTTACTTTTTGCAAGAAGGATCCTGGGGGAGCTCTGAACAGTCCCCTCATTATGTATGGCTTGTGTAATTAAACCTGCACGCAACACAACAATTTGCCACTAGGCAAGAATAACCAAAAAAGCAATTGAATGCACCTGGACTGGTTTTGTGCTGAATCAGTGTTGATGCTGCATTATTAGCTAATATACATCACACAGAATGAGCACCAAGGTTCTTCTCCAGCACCTGAAGGATAATCTTCCAATCTATGAGCAGCAAGTTGCAGGCGAATCCATCAAACACTTTCCTGCATAGCTCATCAAAGAGGCTGTTGGCTGCCTGATGGATGGCTTTGCTTTTCAAAACCAAGCGACAAGCAAATATTAATTCTATACAAAGATAATTTCCTCAAAGGATACGTCTTCTCCTATACCCACAAATGATTTATGGCACCAACTAAAGCCTCATTCAATTACCTTACCATGACTTTGTGACAGTTCTTTCTTACATTTATGAGCTTGACCATATTCTATATCTACTATATCTTCGTTTTTTTACATACTCATAATATAGTTCAATTAGATAAATATAAATCTCATGTAGTCCGTTTTAATGTCGAACTAGCTACACTCTATTGACAAAATTCCTAGACTGTTCCAATTAGTCAGAATTGTTTTATCAAAGGCACTTACAGAAATCTCAGCCTGTAAAGAACTTTATGACTCCATTTCTAAGAAGCTCTCCTGCTGTGCAAATCTCATTTGATTCTCGAGTTTCAATTTGACAATTCCATAATGTCATAAATACTTCCAGTGGAGCTAATTTCTTACTAATTGAGTTGTGGTGACAGAATCTGGTGATGGTGCTGCGTTTTGAGAGAAATCCACAAAGCCAGTCACGCAAGGCTCCTTGTATTGGAACACTAAGAGTGAAACTTTTTAATTAAAAGTTGTTACCAGTCAATTTTATTAGCACATTTCTGGACTTCTTCAATCACTCTGACACCAATTAAGAGCATGATTTGCATTTGAAACATTAGGCAACCAGTTCTGCGCATATTTACACATCAAAGCAACAATTCTGGTAACAGGTGATGAAAATAGCTGGATAAAAGGCACCGTAAATCAATGCTATGTGAACCTTTCAAACGTTGCAAACAAGCACATAGGGGAACGAGGGGCAAAACGGGCCGCCTAACTTTGAAGGCTCGCTGCACAAAGGTGGTATATCATGCGAATGCCAAATAAGGTCCGATTAAAATTTGAAGAAGTACCAATACCACTTGCTCAAACACAGAAAAGTGTTTTTTTAATAGTTCCAATTTTTCCCTATTTTCAAAAATGCAACATTATCCCATTTTGCCCCATGCTTGGGGCAAAATGGAATTTCATATGGGGCAAAATGGGAAGAAATAAAGTTGCAAAAGTTTTGCAATAAATTAGCTCGTTCCTCTACATCGATGCCAGTATATGACAAAGGAGAATGCTTGGCATGTAACAAATGCATGGTTATGTTTTCACATTACCTGTGACCAAGGTGATCTCTGCCCCATTCACTTAATTAACCATTGTGTCACATTCAAATCCTGTAAGCGACACAGACCCCATTTTCCCTTTCTTCTAAGAATCAAAACAGCATGCATATCAAACTTCACCCACTCATTTTTAAACCAGTGTATGAATTTCATAAATAGCTTTTTGCAGATTGGCGGCCCATAACAGTTTCCAAATTAACTTTCAACTTGGCCTTATGATGTCACCGACTTTTCGGTGTTTTAATGATTTGTGTGTGGCAGTTACTGTTTGTCAGTTCAGTGAACAGTTTTCATATATATATACCTATCAACATTGGCATCAATAAAGAAATTATCAAGGCATGCACCTAATAAGAGGATTAGAAGACTTAAAAGATAATTGTCAATGACGTGGCAAAGCCAAATTGAAAATTGAAAAGTTGAACAGTGGGCAGCTAATCTGCAAAGATCTCTAATGCTCCCAGTGAATCTGCTTTCCAGATTTTTGTTTTTCATTGCCGATAACTCAAGCTGGACAGGGTGACAACAGCAAGACTCTGCTGTGACTAAGAAATAACTCTGTGTAAGACTATGAGGGACCGTTCTGAATTTATGACTGGGGGCGGGGTGGGAGTTTTGCCATAACTTCCCGTCAAAAATTGATACCCCCCCCTTGAGATTCATGCGGATTTTTAGTACCCCACCCCTAGGTTTCATGCATATTTTTAGTACCCCCCCCTTGACATATAAACGAATACACACATATTTACTGTTATACATGGTCACGCGTACAGATTCGCGCCATTTCGCGGACTTTTGCGCGTAAAAAAGCGCGGATAAAGTTAGTTTATGCGGGTTTTATAAAAAATTTTCTTTGTTAAAATTTCTTACCCCCCCCTTGGAAGTGTTGTCAAAAATTAATACCCCCCTTGAAACATGTGTGAAAAGTTAGTACCCCCTCGGGCAAAACTCCCGACCCACCCCAGTCATAAATTCTGAACGGTCCCTAACCATATGTGATGGATCTCCATGCTATCAAAAAAATAACTATATGAATGCATGGCACGATGCACCAAAAGTGTCTATAAAGCAAATAGCGTCAAGTAGATGTGCATGTGGTGCTGCGCAAGAAACAAGGACAAATCAATTACTAAGTTGCACCATACGGTCAATATGTAGGGCAACAACAAAGGAAGAACTTTCTTGTGTTAACAATTACAGTGGTAAATACAGATTGGAACAATGGTGGCCCGGCTATCAGGTAAAAAATACACAAATTACTTTCGGAAACTGTACCTAGTGCCTGTGCCACCATCTTTTAAATCAGTGTTTCAGTTAAACACTTACCAAAATGGTAAATTTGCCATTATCCGGTCCTTGATGATACACAGACAAATGTTGTAGTTAACAACTTTTGAAGAAGTGTGAAAGATAAGGAATGGGAAGTGCTTGGTTATCTTCAAAGCAGTAAAGCCATAAATATGTTAATAATCAACCATTTGAAGCAACCCAGTAACACACTCAAAAGGGCCAGCTCATTAAGAACATTCTGCGTATTAGGGATGAGCAGAATCTAAGGGCCATAAACGTCAGCTTCTCCCAGGAAATTTAGAAGGAGTTTGTAATAGAGTCAAGCCATTTCATCAACCAATCTAGGGGCAGAAAGTACATGACAGAGACAGACAGACAAACATCTTTATTCATAATAAAGAGACATGATGATGAAATACATGAGTAATGACAAAAAAGCAAAATCAGTATTACATATTCTTTGTCTCTCTCATGACACTAGCGTGGCACATCAACAGTCATTTTAAGGAAGAAGAGAAATGTTCAAAACGAATTACAGCATAGTATCACAGTTCAGGCCAGGAGTTGGCAAAACGAGGCTGGTCTGCTGATCATAGGCTAATACTTACTCCAAATTTGGCTGTAAGCCAGGGGGGATCCCAGGGGCCAAGTGGTTAACCAAGATGAAGAGTGTTGAGGAGCAGATGAGAACACTCCTCCCAAGACTACCACAAGATCACATCAAGCAAGCCAAGCTGATCCCAACCAGTTCTCAGGGGCTGCCCATCAACTGCCATAGGTCACCTTCAGGCCAGCCCAGAGACAAATTCCAGTTCATCCAGGTAACCACAACAGCAGCCGGCATCGAAGTAAAACAGGCCAGTATGTCAGCTCAACCGGAATACTGGAATAGCAGGCTTCTTGGCCAGGAAAGGTCTTATGTGCAGTGAACATGATTACAAGATCATTTTGTATTCAGATTAATTGATGTAATGCAGTCAAGCACACCAGGTCGACAGACAGTCTACAGGTCTGACAGATGTTTCATCTTGCAAATTTATCTACAAATACAGCAGGGCAGAGCATGGGGTGGGGGGGGGAGGGAGGGGAGTTGGCAAAACATGGAAGCTGAGAAAACATGTAGCTTGGTAAACATAGCAGAATTACATTTTCCATCTCCTGAATCTTACCACTTGCTTAAATAACTGTGAGGTAATATCAAGATTGGGAAAACTTCAGGGATCTATATAAGCTAGTGCCAGCAGCGCGAAAAAAAAAAAAACCAGGCTCTGAGCTATACATAGAAGGCTCTGAGGAGTCTGACATATGACTGTTATAATTACCCTTTTTGCCAATACAGGATAACTCGCCATTGGCCACGAACCCAGAATAACTAAAATAAATGCAACCTTTACCTAGGTGGCTGTGATGAATTTGTTCTGATGCTGCAGTATCGGAAATAAACATTATGCAGAATTAGCACCGAGGTCCCTCTCCAGCACCTGAAGGATAATCTTCCAATCTATGAGCAGCAAGTTGCAGGCGAATCCATCAAACACTTTCCGAGACAGCTCATCAAAGAGAATGTTGGTTGTCTGATGGACGGCTTTGCTGATCTTCCACACCAAACAATAAATTTCCTTGCAGGGGTTTCATGTCGGTCAAGCACTTCACAATTATTAAAGGCATCACTAGACTCTGTTATTTAACCAAAATATAAAAGTTATTTCAACACTTCTTATATTATCATTTGCTGACAAATTTCAGTGCAAAACAACAACACTATTTCTTGGATAGTGACTTGTTTATCAAATACCTAAAGATAGAGTTCTAATGAAATAAATCTTGTTTACGCCTGATTAAAATGTCAATGACGCACTCTGCTGACGGAATACTGGGAATGTTCCAATTTGCCGGAATTGTCTTATCAGAAGCACTGACAGCAATCCTGACTTGTAAAGGATATTATGACTTCATTTTCTAAGATCGTCCATGCTAATCTTGTTTGATTTGAGAGATTCAATTTGACAATTCCATAGTGTTGTAAATACTACATTCCCTGCCAATTGAATTGTGCCAATGGCTTTTAGTGACGGTGCTGGATTTGAAAGAAATCCGCAAAGCAAGTCACACAGTTCTCTTCTAAAGCCTAGTATAGAGGTAGATTTCCGTTTGTGCCACTGAAGGTAATCTAAAAATTACTTCAGTTCCTTCAATGTCACTGACAGTTGTGCATGATCAATTCCAAGACAAAACCAAAACTTTTACTTCACCAAAGTAGACTATTTGTATAAATTTGACAAAAACTATTAGCGTACGACCATACACACTATACACATCATAAAAATACAAAGCGATCAAAGGAATATATCTCAGAACATGTGACGAAGATATCCCTTTATACCTCATTATTAATCAATGCCCAGTGAACCTTCCCAACATTGCAAACAAAGCACAATGATATGTCACAACAAAAGTTAATGTTTGGCATGCAGCATTTACACAAACATTGATGCAGGAAATGTCTGCCTTTCTTCTTTTTTGTTGTCTTAGCGTATCTCATTCCAATCCATTATAGGTGAGAAAAAATGCTAGTATTCTAAAATATCACAACCCTGTATTTCTCCTTAAAAATCATTTCAGAGTAGCAAACATGCCAAACATCACCTATTCAATCTTGACAGCACAGTATTTTATCATGATCTCTGCAAAACTGTTCCCCAAAATTCAAAAACATCAGTTACAGAATTCATTGATTTCCACATCAATCCAAACAGATGAAGAGTAGTATAATGTTGAATGGCTAAACCTTAAGCATGATACAGAAATTAAAAATCTGCTAAAACCTTAGCCAGCGTATGCTGTACCTTTTGAGTCAAAGGTATAACTTCCACAAAGGAACGTTTGGTTTACCGGGTGAATATTTAAATGTAACCTTGTGTTGTACAGAAATAATGGCCCTGCAAATGGAGCAGGTTCATAGGTTAGCCATGCATTTATACTCTGAAATAAGTAAGCCAAATGAAGCATCTCACATCCATTTATTTGCTTCCGTTATTAAGGCTGCAACCAGTCACCTAAATGCTTTGTACTGACTTTTTGTTGAGTGAAAGAAAGCAAACCCATCTGATGGATATGTGGAATCGGTCTCAAACGGTTTCCGAATATATTGCAACTGCTTCAATATTTCCTTTTTAATAACAATTATTTCATGGTTATTTTTTCTGCACTCACAAACAGGATTGCTCACAAACTTAAGTGATTACAGCTCACAGGATTATTAACACAGATTGGCAGACATTTCATTTATTTCTCTTTGAAAATCAGAATTTTTCATGCAATTTTTCTGCTATTGATGTTCAATGAATAGTCAGCCAAGCATTGAAAACTAAAATGATTAAAGAAACTGAATCATCATTCTTAAAGCTAGTTGTGCTTTCATTTTTCATATAATAAGCCCAATCCTTCTTTTGAAGGCAGCTTGTTTGATTGTCAAAGCCCCGCAACTGAAGCAAGATTCATCAAGTTACATCTGATCTCATCCAATAATACATCATAGAACATCTGTAATTTTCCAAACTGCCAATATCAAAAGTCTCAAAGAGCTACCATGGTTAGGCCTTCCTTATAACAAGTCCTCCAGCTGCACAGAAGTACCGAATATGTTTTGCTATTCTTATATCAACTTAACTTGCAATGAAAATTTGCGGAGTACAAGACAGTCATGTACACTGTATAATTGCATATTTTTAAAAACCATTATATATCTGGCCTAAATTAAGTTCTTATCTTTGTGCTAAAATCAACAGAATAACCAAATCATATTGTCTTAGAAAAAGGTTACCTATATGCCAGTGAATTTAGTTTTTGTGGTGTCTTGTAATTGCCTCATCGTTCGCCTCAGATTATTTCCAGAAACCATAATTATCATTACTTTTTGTAGCTATTCAGCTTCTTATCTCTTAAGCGCTTGAATGTAGCAGTCTACATGTACATACATACGGCCCTTCATGGGCTGCATTTAGTGCATATCTTATATGACGTGAATACCAACTAGGTATTATTAATGCAATCAAGCAGGACAGCTATTTCTAGTACAAGCATGTACAAGTACCATCTTATCGTTAAAAACAAAGGAAACGCTCAGACTCACAGACGCGAACCAGTTAGAGTTGTCGCGGAAGATCAGCCTGCTCATGAAGCTGAGTTGGGATGCGGGCGAGATGACGTGAAGGTGCAGATGGTTCACAAGAACCAGGGGAGGGTAGTGGAACCCCATTCTGAAGGACAACAACAAAGGCGCCCAGTAAAAATTATCAATAATTACGACACTTACCATGGTCAATTTCAAGGTCATGTTAAAACAAGGTCATCCCATAAATTCCCTTTGAATGTAATGATTTCTAAAGGTCACATAAGGCCAAACATATTAGATCTTTAGCTTCTCCGATCTTCTCGTGGTGCCATAACTGAGGTCAGGGGGCAGGATGAAAAAAGCTGTTATGTTGCCTAAATAAAAATTTAGCATAATTCAATTATCATTGTTGGCAGAAAATCGGTTGGGTCGGTCGATCCGAGAAGCTAAAAATTAATTATGTTTGGCCCAAGGCACCTAGAATTTAATCAACCTCTGACAACCGTTTTGTTGAAGATAATTTTTTAACAAGGTCATCCGGCTAAGCATGTTAAGGGATAATTTGTTTTAATTCATGGACAATGTCAATTATGACATCAATTCCATATAAGCTCAGTAAATTTTGAACTTTGAAAGGTCATCATATGGAAATGGTGGGCAACATGAAATGCCAAAGGGTTTGAATTCAAGGTTATCCATTAGAATTTCACATAATTTGCATTCTGATGAAGTGAAGTTCTGTGATCTTCAGGGGTTCGATTAATGAGTCTATGACCTTCACTTGTGACTTCATTGGAAGACTAAAGAGCTGAGGGGCATTTTCATGAAATGCTGTCAAGGTCACCTTTTTAAGGTTATAAATTTGAGGTTACATGTGAGGTAACTGGTAATGGAATAGCCAAATAATTTATGCTAAGCTCTATCAAGGTGAACCATTTGACATTGGTAAACTGAATTAATCTAAGCAGTTTACTTGTAAAGGTTATCAATCTGAAGCTCGCATGTCTTGTTCAATCAAGCAAAGACTTTCAAACTTAATAGAAACAGAAAATGTGTCGGCCATGGATTACACAGCTTTATCTGACATCAATTGATAATATCTGATTCACAAACACCAAAACCAATTAAATAACCACGAAAGTTTCAATTTTTACTTGTAAAAGTGTGATGAAAAAATATGGAAAGTTTAACTTTTCAAATGCCAAATAGCGTGACAGTAATGTATCCATTCATAAAGGAATTTGCAATATTTCACAGAGAGACCATTAACCAGATTCCTATTAGTATGCAGACATGTAGCATGATACATGATTGTGGCAAATGAGGCGGATTCCTCAACGGCATTTTCAAACTCACTCACAAATACATTGCTGAAAAGTGATATATGCGCCGCGGAAATTAAAAAGTTTAGGAATGGCTTTGGAAATTGGACAACTTAAGAAATCTAATTATATACATATAATTGGGGCCTTATTACATGTAGAGTTGGATTAAACCTTTGTCTAAAAAAGATGAAGAAGAATATGCCGAAATGCAGCCGCTCTGAAACAACCATTTTAGAGGATAATATATTTCCATCAGAGCCCATAGGGTCTACTGAATTCTAAGGCACCCGTAAATTCAATCCTAATGTATCTAGATTTCATGCACCGAACGAGGCCATCGGACAAAAGCTTTTCAGATTAAAAACCAGTACTCATCGATATTGTGATTAAATTACAATTGGTCACCTTCTAAAATTATTGGATTTTGATCATTTTGAGGGAATGTCAAGGCTGAGGTTTTCGCGAACTGAGATTGATATAAATTGATATGTATTGAGATAAATTGGTAGTCACCTCAGGTCTTCTGTGCTCCCTCCCTGTTCCTGCAGCACCTGCTGACCTGCCCTCACCAAGGCATCCACTGGAAACAAAGAAAAGTAGAAAACGACCTTGAATGTCCTTCATCAGATATGCCAACATGGCAACATTAGCACAGCAAGGGATTACAGAAAGCATTGTTATGTTCCGCAGTAAACCATCAGAAATGACAGGGGATGACAGCTAGCTAGTAGAAAGTTCCTCATCATGCGTCGACATTACACAATTACACCGACCGTCGCTGTGTTTCCTTCCCATAAGAAACGAAATACTCATTTTCTTTCCTTTGTTTAACCTTGATAAGGTTTGATTTTGATCCGTCTGGATTACGACTACTGATTTCAGAAAGTTAAAAGGAATATAATTTAATCCTGATTAGATTAATATCGGATGCATCAGACTAAAAGGAAAGAAGAAAAATGGACTTGGGAGGCAATCCTGACAGCTGGATTTTTATTTAAAGGAGTGAAAGGAGTTCGGCAGATTCGGCTACTTTTCAAAAGGTCTAAATGACACTCCATGTTGCCAAGGAGGGAGTCGATTCATATCAGACCATGAGAAGGACACAGCGCGATAAACAGCATCTGCACTGCAGGCTATAACTTTTTTCGGGCTTGGCTATCTTGGTTATGGATATCACAGTTCCATATGGGTCTGAGGAGGAATGATTCGACTGTTGTTGGTCGTAAAGTATGGGAAGTGGCACCGAGGAGGTCAGAGAGAGGTCGTAGCTCACATGCGCCTGATTCAAGATGTCAGTAGAATGATCACAAAGTGCTCTGAGAGGAGCGAGAAGACTGCGTGAGGCCGGTGATGGCCATCTGTCTGCCTCAGTAACAATCAGCATCTTGGCAATAAACTTGTGAAGATGTTTGGATGTAAGGTCCTCCGCGGACCAGTTCTGGCTCCTTCCAAGGACTGGGGACCACCAAATCAAACCTTATGGTCACGCTGGGACCGCCTCTGTCGTAAAGCCAGATTGAGCACATTACATCCCAAATGACATCAAGACGCCCCATACGCTTGCCTTTGTTTGGCAATGACTGTCAATTAGGATGCCACAGCATCATGCCCTCTTACCTCGCCTGCTTTACTCTGGCTAATTACGAAGCTTTCTCTTGTTTAATGCAAACGTCGAGTCCATGCAAGGACCTTCATTTCCAAAGCAACTGAGCATAGAATTGCATATGAGGCATCAGCATTACACAGAAGAACATTGGCAATAGAACAAGCAACATTCATCTTTCAATATCCATGATGCCCTTAAAGCAACTGATGTCAGACATCTTCCTTATTTCAGACAGCCAGCAAGACTAATTGGCTGATTCCAATCTTGTAAGTTCCGCAATGTCTAATTTTGTGGCTATCGTGCGGCAAGCAGTTACTTTGCAGTTACAGCCCATTACTGCATCTTTCTCCAAATGAATGGGAATAAAGATCATTTACCGGATAAGTGTATACACCAAATGGCTATGTTGCACAGGGCAAGCGAATGGAGCCATTGCTTGCAAGATATATATCAAAACAAGACACTCCGAGGCAAATGGTAATAATTCTCAATTTTCCCACATTTTGTGGCATTATCGGTTGCAATAATGAGCATTTTTCTTGGAGATCTGGTGATAAGGTCGGAATCAGAGAAGGCAAATGTCCTCCATAACCGCCCAATCAATACAATCGACGATCTGGTTTACTACTCCTCATACTTATGGCAGGCTGTATCGATGCAAATTGCAATATGGCAAGCGTAATGTGTCCCATTCAGAGGTCATTTGGGCCTGTATGCTTGAGCAGCATTCTCAAATATTTGATATATGTCCTCGAGGGAATTGGCGGGCATTAGGCTTGTTCTGTGAATTCTCAAGGTCATTTGTGGAGGGCAATGTCACAGGAGGACCTGCCCTTGACCTCATTTGCTACTTGTAATCAGAAGGGGAATGCACCATGCTATACAGATAAGCTCCAGATAGGACCTACTAAAGGTCCTCAAGGTCTTTGTTAGAGACTGGACTCATGGCTGGCTCATGACCTTCTGGAGGGCACATTGTCAGCCAATTGCTGACCCAAAGGATTTGCAATGATTAACCCCAGAGAGGAGTGATTCAATAAAGCCTGCCACCAAGCCAAGCTGCACCATGATGCTAGCCTATCAAAGTCTCCTTCGATGCCTCCTGCCGCAGTGCATGTCCTCCGAAAGTATCTTTATCAGTCCCTAATCTCTCCTTCAGAGTCTTAGACAGTGTCCTCCTAACAATCTTAAAGTCTGAGATGGAAAGGCCCTGAGATCAGCAGATGAAAGGTTGAAGACAAAGCCAAAGGAGAATGAGAACGGCCTCAGACAGCCGCACAGCAATCCCATTTTCTGGCCTGTGTTTTGGCCAAAAGGGAAAGATCTCTGTATGTAATCTCCATACTTGTAACTAGTCCAGGGCCTGTGAGGATAAAAAGTGGGCCACGATCACAGCATCAAGGCTTTGCATCTCAGGATGTGTTAGTCACAATCAAAGCTCAATTTGACGAGAGTCGGCCTCTTACTGCCTTCCAATAATCTTGCAGCGGACCAACTAGTCCGCGGAAGACGACAAATATTTCTCCATTAAGGCAGATAGAGCAAGCAGAGGTATGAGTAGGCTGCTTGGCAATGACACTCCTGGCTGTCTGACTGATTGCCCGGCCTCCTCGCCTCTCTCAGAAAGGCCAAAGTTTAAAGGAGGAGGTAACGGATAAGCCTGGGGGAAAACTACCTCCCTGTTTAAGACCTATAGTCAGGTTTATGGGAGTGTGACAAAAAGTGTTCTTTTCTGAAGAAGAGTACTACTGCCTGTAAATTACACCAAGTAAGCCATAGTCACAATCAAGACAGTACGACTTTCCTTTGAACCCTGGAAAGTAGGAGGCGAGGAGTATCTATGAAGGAAAAGTAGACTGTGTTAATGTAACTCAACCAAAGTCAAGGTATATTATTACAACTGTTGTATAAGTCTGTCATTTTCTGTACATAAGAAACAGAGAGACCATACGAACAAGCATCATACATGCATATCTCATGACAAAGCGCAATCATGAAAAGCAATAACTTTCATGAGCTTGATGATGAGGATACGATTATATGACGTTGACATTACTTATAGAGGACATAAAAAAGATGACAGACAAAAAAACACAGCGTGGCACAGTAGACTCTTCCTTTCAGCGTATTAATGCACCACAGTATTGCTTTAGGAGAGTACCTACCGGCTGGCCCTGAAGATATCTGATCTGTCAATTCTTTTCAGTCTCGACAATGGGCTACATGTGTTTTGGGAACAGACTAAAAGCAAGCGAGGCCACAGCAAATGATACTTCCTTATCCTCTGAAAACTGCACAATGACAAATGAGACACAGAGAAAAATACTTTCCTTTTATGAGTTGCCGAAAGCTGGCAAAAATAGGTTTCCTCAGCGTTAAATATTAACAGAGGCAACTGACAACTGTAAATGAAGCGAGTAAATACTAAGGAAAAGAGTCGAGAATTCCCATGAAAAAGAAATGACGAAACCAGGTAGAGGCAAATCCTATTGCATGTGTAATCTATTTTCCATGACTAGGAGTAAGTAGAAGGAGTAAAGGCTAGCTGGGGAGTGCTGACCTCCTGCTCTCTACATGATTGGCCTGAATAAGAGATGATCTCACAGGTGACCGCCCTTGGATGATGAGACTTGCAATTTGATGTCACGTTTCCCGTGAGCTCTCCGACAAGACCTTGTGGACGACGGCCTCTGCGAAAAAGCACATTTTCACCAAAGGAGCATTTTCATTAAAAGAAAACTAGAGGATGTTTTGAGAAATGCAATCAGAAACATGAAGGCAAAGGCTGATGGCTGCAAATAAATCACTTGGGGAAAGCGAATAGCTAATGGAGCAATATGATTCAAATGAAACTCAGGCAATTCCGGTTGACGTGCAGCACAAGACACACATGCCACAGAAACAACCCGCAAGAGAAGCTTTGACTGGGAATAACAGTTTTACTACCTCTGAGGGATTCCTTCATCAAGCATCTGCAGGATGATGCTAATGCCAATCACTAAAAGGTACTAATACAAAATATATACCTTCTGCAATACGAGAACGACCACAATATTCACAAAAATAGCGCAAATCAGCATATTGTTTCATTTGGCTCTCAGGCTTTCATACAGAGTGACATGATAGAAAAGGAACATACTTTAATTAGAGATAGAAGATACAGTGGTCCCATTATGAGACAATCCCTTCTGCAGTCACAAATTGGTCTCTCAACAGGGTGCGGTCCCTCGTTTGGGTGCAAAAATCCCTTCTGCACTCAAAATCCTACTTAGTGCAGGAGGAAGGCGGTCGCATAATAAAAGGCAAGTTGGTCATACAACAGGGGTCTTATTACGCAGGTGACACTGCATTCTTCTAACCCTGTAATACGAAAGTGGACTTTGCAAGTCAAAATCACCAGAATGTTTTTCATCGGCCTGGGTGCAAAAATGTCAGGTCTTATGACGCAAACATGAAGAAAACAGTTCAGGTACATGAGGAGCCTGAATGGACCCATTGTAGCTTCGAAATAATTGATAACATCCTTGCTGCCCTTGCAATGTATTCAAAGCTCTTGGAACAATGAGTATAAGAAGCAGCTGTTCAGGTCAATGTTATAAATGACAGGATGAGTCCCTTTCTGAGCTCATCCATCCTGGACACATCCATCACAACTGTGCTGCTTTCTTTTATACTAAAAGTCTCAGTTCTTAAGTCTCAGTTCTGTTACTTTCATATCTTTAAGATCTCCTAATTAGCTCATCTCAAGAACCCCTTGTATCCAATGTGCCTGGCCACAGGTCTGTCCTTGCTAAGCCCTTGGTACAGCTTGTACAAGTGGAGGGATGATTGATTGCCCAAGCCCCCCAGCAAATTGCTAATACACGAAATGGCCTCCCTAATAAGGACAGACGCTAACACAAATGAGCAAATTACAGATCCATCTGAACAAATCAAGTACCACCAGCAGGTCAGGGACTGTCAAGGATAATCAAGGATAAGGTTTATCAAGACAGACACCAACAACTAGTCCTTGGACCTCAAATACAGTCTCAATAAGACCTCATGACCTCAATTCCAGCTGCAAATTATGTATTGGCATAGAATTCATTGTACCACAATGAGTACTTGTCAATGACAAGGTCATTGAGTCCAAAAATTCTTCTGATATTCTTAAGTGAATATGAGTTTTTCAAACATATATAGTACTTTCTATTCTATTGCCCCGCATTATAAAACCCTAGTTTGCAAGACCGACCCACATTATATGACCGCTTTCTTCCAGCATTTTAAATAGTATTTTTGTTCATGATTCAGGCTACAGATATTTTCAGATGTAATACTCAAATGATCATGTTTAATTTCAACGCGCTAATTAACAACTATTGATGCCAGACAACTGTTTGCAATAATTGAAAAAACCATAAAACAATGAAATTTGGTAATTAAACAAAATCAATTTTTAGAGCTCGCAAAGTATCCTCGGAACATGCAGCTATTTATTTGGGGGAAATTGTTAATTTTCTTCCATCTTTCATTATCAAATAATTACACCTTTGATATTAGGAAATTCTGCGAGGATTGAAAAATGCAAAAACTGGGATGTTGTTGTTGTCACTGTGGGAGCTCCAGGGTGCATTTAATGAATGAATTTGAGAAGACAGAGAAAAGGAAATCAAGTTATGATGGAAGGGAAACTGAAAGAATCGCAATTGGAGTTGATTTTTCGCCTTCTAGATCGGAGCCCATCTTGTCGTCTTCCTGCGCTCTGCAGCTGCGGCTCGGCTCCCTGGAACATCTGAAGGGTCTTGACATGAGAAAACGTGAATGCGAATAACAAAAAGCAGCTCCTTAAACACCTCAGTGGCAGCAAAAAAATCCTTAAGAGAACCTCTACTCCTTTGCTTTAGGATATTTCAATCAGAGTATGTCCTCAACAGGAAACTACCCTCCTAAAGTACAATGCATTATTTGCACAATTGAGACACAGACTTTTCATCCAAGCGGAGGTGAATTTATTGCAAGAACCTTTCAGACACCTCAAAATGGAGAAAACATTTACAGTTTACACAGAAGGGAACTGTCTCTCAAGTTTCTTCGGAGCATGATCATACATTTAAGTACATCTCATAAAATGTTATTGTATGTGTAAAAAACCATGTGCAGAAGTTTTGCAGTCATGTCCTACAATATATTTTTACTTCATAGACACAAAAGGGGGTTATTTTATGTTCCATAAATCAACAATGCATTCAAAATCGACAAAAACATTCACTGAACAAAGGCAAAATCAGTCTGAATATTATTCCATGGTGATAAGTGAATGATATTACACCCAAACATACAATTACATCAGTTTGCAGGATGACTTTTAGGATGCTATGGTAAGCAAAATTAATATGGTTAATCTAAATCTGAAAAACAATATCCAAAAAATAGGAATAGCACATGACTAAAAATAAGAAACTTAACTGACCTAGCGGAATATGTTCATGAGTAAGCTGCCGGGCGTTCTTGATGTGCAGTCTGGGGATGACCAAATAGTGGTGGGTGGAAGCCGGTCTGTGATCAGGGAACACCACGACCTCAGCATCCTGAAACAAACATAGCATAATTTCACATGAGCCTATTTCCGTGGGCAAATACAGGTGCCAGCAAATGCAAAAGACGTCTAGAAGCAGCCTCTAGGCATACGGCGACAGTCATGACACTACGACAGATATCTACCAAGAGACCGAAACACAAGGTTAGGGGGTTAACTGCTGGGACATCCGCTTTGACGCTGTAAAAAAGAAAAAGAACATCCGTACGTGATGACATTGTGCATGAGAGTTTTAACTACATGTTAAATCACAATGCCATTGTGGTCCAACATCTCTGGATTAATTTTCGAAAAATTAAAAAAAAGGCAAACATTTTGCCATGCACATCAAAACCCATGCTTCTCAAGACTTCAATGAGGTTTTCATCCACGTTTTCCTTTCATCTTTCTTGTCTGTCATCACGATTAATTCCATTAATAATTGCTAGAGCAAATACTGCGAAGGAAGCAAGGGTGCTTCTGTCTTCCCCAGTTTTGATGCAATTAATTTGTGGGTTTAACACATGCCATGCTTCAGGCAATGATGTTCTACCACTCGCCCATTATTCAAAAGCTTGAGCGACATTTGATTTTATTCAGTTCTATTGTATGCTAACCTTCAATTTGTCCATGATGTTTGTTTAATTAGAACCATTACATAAACTGATCTATCACCAACCATGCAATGACCCTAGAAGCTCCTAGAGCACTGAGTGTGTAGACTTGCACAATACAAATGACTTGTGAAACCTGCATATATATAACTTGGATGAATTACACATTGCTCAGAGAGTAAAGCCCTTTGATGTCAGGGTGACCTTTGGATGGGTGAGCTTGATTTAGGAGAACAAGGCAGTCATGGGCACTGGGTTGTTTGGACTGAACTATAGTACAGCAAATAGATGAGGATAAAGGGACAGTCGTTTTCCTCAAAAAGAGCTGAGGAATCTAAGAACATTAATTAGAAAACCACAAGAGAACCTCAGAGTCTTAAGAGAGAAATCTTGGAGGAACAAGCAATTCCTCTAAAAACCCTACTGCAGCAATGTCTGACACCCTAAGACCCACAGCCAGACAAGCGTCTTTATCAAGTGTCGTTTAGCCAAGAGGGGACACTGGCCATTAGTTTAGAGGGTCAATCCAGACATTGATCTCATCCCAAAGGATTTAATTTAGCTATCTGTTTTCTTTAATTTATGAGGAAGACAAGAAGCAGCTTGAAAAATATATATAACCCAGAGCAAATGCATTCAAAGAAACCCCTTGTGCAATCATTAATGAATTGTTGAAATCCACGCAGTACAAGCAACTAAGTTTAATCTCGGCCTATAAATTGCTATCATTTATAAAAACTGCTCGTGAATGTAACATTAATTCCAGAAAAATGAAGCACTCATATATATATTTATTTCACACACATAATTTAAGCGTACATTTTCAATATAGCCTAAAGATGGTTATTAATCAATTAATAAAAATTAATTCATAGATAGATATGTCACGAGTTCAGGCAATACAGCATTGCAAGAGCAATGCAATGATTAACACATCACCACCCATTGTGGTCTTTGACTGATAAACGAAGGAACAAATAAGTTTTTAAAACAGAACCAGACACACCAAATGTAGGGAAGCATGCATATAATACATAAGTATTACTACCTGTATTAAAAACTCCCAAATACTTTAATTTGATTTTTTTTTGACTGAATAATACAATTTCAAATACATTTCACATAAAGTATATCGTATCGTATCGTAGCGTAAAGATATGAGCACAAGAGACACAGTCAGAGACAAACATGCAATATCCTATGTGCACATATTGCCGGGAGCACAGGAGCCATTTGTATGATTACTGATATCTCTCAGATACCAAGGGGATGTTCAATCACTTTAAAAAAGACATATCCAGGTCTTTGAGGATTTAAATTACATCCACTTTCTTTTGCTTCTGCAACAAATTGCTGTTGTAGATTTTTTGTGAGCAACAATCCCACTGGCATATCAGTTACAAGTTAAAAGATATTGCCAAAAACGTCTCATTAAGTTTATTCTATGCTTTACGTATTATGTTACCAGCATTTCATTGTGTATTTTCATAATTGAATCTTTCTACCCGTCCTTCAAATTACCTTCATTGAAAGTCTATCATTTTATATAAAAATATATTATAAATTTAAAAGAAAATAAGTAAGACACCAAGTGAATTGTTCAGCTGACCTTCAATGTAATTTTATTCAACTCAAGGTTATCAATGCATTACCAGAAACAGTTAAAGGATAAGCTATTACTCAGTTCCTTAGTATGCAATCTCCTAACATGTTTATAAGTAATGGAATAAAGCCTGTTAAAGACTAGCAGTCCTGCATGTTTTTTTCTTTGAAATGGTAGGTAGATGTCAGAATAACAGTGTGCCAGCAACCGCTTTCTTTCCTTAAGGTATAAATTTCTACAATTCACTTATGGTCTATTAGATAAACGGTACAAAGGGTTTCCTTCGACTTCATTACTTTGGGCTGTACGTCATGCATTTACTTAGAATATGGGATACAGGCGCTAAATCAAAGCCTTGTGATACGAGATCCATGTCTGCACTGACCACCTAAACTAATGGCAATGTCCCTTGGCTAAACGACACTTGATAAAGAAGCCAGTCTAGCAGTGGGTCTTAGGGTGTCAGACATCACTAAAGTGGGATTTTCCAAGAAATACCATCTCAGCTAGGTTTCGCAAAGCTCTCTCTGATTACATCATCTATTTGTCCAGTTCCTAGCACTTCTGTCTGAGATACAAATTCAAGCTTTTCTGCAAGAAGAACCTCAGATTTAAATAGCAGTCGAAGAATGACAAGTACTTTCATCCACGACTCCACATGTTCATTCATTGGTGGTAAAGGATTTCTTAAATTTTTCCTTGTTCTTAATCTGGTTCTCTTGAGTGTGTACACTTTAAAATGATTACAAATGTACATAACCAGCATCAAATGACTTCCATATGGCCAGTCAAAACCCTTTTTTGTCTCTTAATATAATATCGAACAATATTTCACAGCATCGAGGCCAGGAAACTCATTAACCAATACATGGCTGTCCCTTCGAGTCCGCTCCCTGGGGTGTGGAAGTTTATTGGCTTTTGGATTAATCCCCACATCAATTATATTGTTATTTAGGTGAAAGCTCTGGAATATAATAAAAATGAAGTTTGCCATGTAAATAGGGGCAGATTAGTATCGCGAGTGATGTAGTTGGGATGTTGTGAAGCATTACTAGCTGCCATACTTTTGCGCCTCATTTTGCCTTCACCTCTGCACCAACTCCACTGCTTTCAAAGATTTTCCTAGCTGGGTCATTCCACACCAAATCAACCAAATTTCCGAAAATCTCCAGCATGACCGTCTCTGATTCCATTCAAACTTTCTACGTTTCAAGAACATTATCAGGAAAGAGCAAATCCAAAATTGCAGGACAATAGCTCAAATATTTTTGGAGTTATGATCAAATGAATTGTGAAAAAATATAAAAAATGTCAAAAATTGTCAATTTTTAAAATGGCTATCAAACTTTCAATATTGCGCTAAACTTTTCAATATTTTTTTGCAATGCATAAGATACCCAAACGTTATAAACAGAGGCAGAGAAATGGCTTTCCACGAAATAGCTTGTCCCACAGAAATTTTCGAAGTTGACTGATTTATCACACTAAAATCCAATATTCATGATTTTTTTTGGTAACCTTTAATACATCCCAAAACTGTCAAACTTTCTATGGTATTACTTTGCTACATAGAGCATAAGTACAATAAATATTAATGTTCCAAAACCAGCAGTTATTGAAATATGGTCTGCTTAATTTATGAATTTCACAAAACAACACATTTTCAACCAAAAAAACGGCCATGTGGCGTAGGTGATACATAAAAGACAACTACATGGCATAAAAGAACTTGGAATGACCTTTAAAATGATATATAGAAATACGTGTGTATTTGAGTCCTTCATTCTGAAGATGAGCACTCAAGTTGAGTGTTTTTTCAACTTTGATGATTTTTTATTTATTTGCAAATTGTGAAAAAATAGTGTAAGTGGATTGCAGTAGTCATGCAATAAGATGAATATCATTTCCTGCCATGTTATAAAATTAATAGTAAGAATTTGCTGTGTAAAATAACCCTATCTGCACTTTTTAACTACTTATCCATTGGGATGAAGTGAAAATTTTTGCAACTTTTTCTCAGTACTTCAATCATCACACAATGATAAAATTGAAATTTGATACACTATCGACTTAATATAGGTGAATGAGGGCTGCAGTGGGGAAGCTACCAAATATATTACATATGTAACTGTTATTAATTTGCTAAAATTAGATTTTTGGCCGGCAGCTCATGATCAGTCACTGATTTCAACAGTAATACGGTCAACAGGCACCCAACATTGATGTCTGGACCTTTTGACATCAGAAAACATCCACACAATGTCATGAGATGTCTATCAAATTACCAATATACAAATCACCATCTTAACAACAATATGCCAGGTTTTGGTTTTTCTATCAAGATGTTTTGGTGTGCAACTGTGCAATGCACAGTGTGCATGGTAGCACTTCGAGCTAACTTCTTTAGCCACCTGAAAAAATCTAGGATGAAGTGTGATCCATTTGAATTATGATTAAAAAATTAGTAAATAAATGTGACTTACTTTCCCTGTTGTAAAGTCTTGTGTGGTATTTCTTGCTGCTAAATATATAATTGCAGTAGCCAATGGATAAAGTCTTATTTACATGAGATGAATATGGTTGTCACTCGCTTTCATCAATATATGATCTCTGCTAAGCGATGAATTTATCTTTTATAATTTAGGCCCAAAGAAACCTTATAAGAATATTGATTTGTTGACAATTTACTTCATTTATTTCCAAAAATTGTCATCCAGAACAAGTAAAACTCATTGAGAATGATTAATATAACAAGTACAATATGTAATATGGGATAAAATACTCAGCCGTCTATTTTTAAAAATTTTGGTCAAATTGAAAACTACTCAACTTGAGTGTGGATATTCAGTATGAAGAACTCAAATACACACACATTTCTATACATCATTTTAAAGCTCTTTCCAAGTTCTTTCATGCTGGGTATTTGTTTTTTCTATATCACCTACGCCACATGGCCATTTAGTGGCTTGAAAATGGGTTATTTTGTGAAATTCTAAATTTCAGAGTACAATATATTATTAACCATTGGTTTATGGACAATGATACTTATTTTACTCATGCACTATATGGCAAAGAACTACCATGTGAAATATGACGATTTTGGGATGTGTTTGAGGTAGGCAAAAAAAATCATGAATATTGGATTTTAGTGTGATAAATCAGTCAACTTTGAAAATTTCTGTTTGACTGGCATTCTTGTGGAAAACCACTTTACTGCTTCTATTTATTAGTTTAGGGTGTCACTGGCATTGCATAAAAAATCAAACAGTTCAGGCCCAAATTTGAAGTGTAATGACAATTTTACAAATGGACGTTTTTCAATATTTTTTCACACTTATTTTTATCATAACTCTGAAAATAATTGAGCTATCGACCTGTAATTTTGGATTTGGTCTTTCCTAATAATGTTTTTGAAACACAGAAAGTTTGAAAGAAATCGGAGTTGGTCATGCTGGGACCATTGGTTGATTTTGCATGGAATGACCCAGCTGTATATTAAAAAATTCCAGGTATAAGAAAGCTCTTGGCAACAAAGAATATCAGTGACTACCTTTTATAATGGACGCACTTTATTCTATCAATCTCGACATCCGCTCCTATATATACTTTAAATAAAATATCCTTGAACAACATTTTCCTCTTCATTGACAGGCAAATTCCAACCCTCAATGCACTATTAGAGTATGCCTAAAGTAGAGCTGCAGCATGAGTTGACCAGGAAGCACCTCAAATTTGTGAAAAAAGGCCCCAAATCTATAAACCCAAACAAAAGCAACCAAAATCAATGCAACAAAGCCGTAACACTTTTAAAATTGGATTTTAAGTTGACGTTTAGCCCTTCCTATATATATAAGCTTAAAAATAGTATTTTCAGAAGTAGAACAGTTTCCCATTATGAATATGTCAACATAAAAACAAATAGAAACTTGGCGAAATACTGTCAGGTATTCAGGCCAGAATTTTGCACTTAAATGTGTTTTGTCACTTAACAAAGGTACTTCTGGCCATTGCGTCTGGTCATACCTTTGAATAGTGACTCCTTCACAACATATAGGTCAAAATGGGCACCTACATCCCTTTTTGATCAGTGTGCTGCACTGGCCTACTTCTTTGATTCAGGTTGTTTTTAACCACAGTTGTGTCGTAGTTGGTAGTTGTAGAGTAGGTCGGGGCAAGAAGCCCAGGTTAGGTGAGAAGCCCCCCAGGGTTATATCTAAACTTACATTTTTGGTGCTTTTTCTTATTGATAGGATTGAAGCCAGAGGCTTTTTAGGTTCTGTCACAAATTTTCAAGGCATTCAGCACCAAACCATAGTCGTAATTAAAGAAACAAAAAAAGGTGCATGGTTTTTGTAACTTTGATTAATTCTTTGAAAATGGTTGTCCGAAATAACTTTGGAAATTATTAAAAGTAAAATGGATATCTGCACTGATTCACTTTATGACCATCACATAAATATGATTTGGATCATGTGTTTTTGCATTTTAGCTCAAAATATAGAGGTCAAATCAAAATATGTGAGTTTGGGGCGAGAGGCCCCACATGGTATGGGGCATGGGGCCCCCTTCACTGAGGCCACGAAGCTGCTTCTGGAACCATTTAATAATGTTTACTTTACCTTAAATCTTGATAGAATAGCTGATTGAAATAGAAAAAATTTTGGCTGAAATTGAAAAAGGGCAAAAAATATTTAAAAAATAAATGCATGAACAGAAAAATTCTAAAATTCAGAAAAAGTGAATAGAATGCCTTAAAAATGATAGAAGAACCCCAAGAAATAACTTTCAAGCTGAATGCGCTTGCAAAAAAAATTGCCATAGGATTATAATAGTGTGGCTTCTTGCCCGATGGGTGGGGTAAGAAGGCCTTTTAAATTTTTTTACGAAAAGGGCCGTAACTCCTTTATTAAAATTGGTAGACATTCACTTCACTAGTTATAAGTAGAGTCAAGTGATCCCTTCCTGAAAGCATAAGCATTCAAATAATCGACCACAAAAAGTAGGTCAATTCGCATCTCGAAGTTAAGGGTGGCTGCATGCACCGCGCTACTCTATGCTGAGCAGTGTGATGTGGACTTGTTTTGAAGCGGCTTCAGTCTTGACTGGACCAGCCAAGTGAAAAAAAAAATCTGTCTTTTAAAATTTCAGAATTAGAAATGAAAAACTTTAATTTTTTCTACTAATAAGGACAAAATGGCATCTGAAGACTTCCCTCTGGATCTGCACAAAGTACATACGAAGAATATCTTTTTTCTTGAGAATACATAAATTTTATTACAAACGAAATGTTGGTGCTTTATCAATCTCATACTTTAATGACTATATGGATTGGCATGATAACCATTCTGTGTAATTAGTGCCAGTTAAAAGACTGACCAGGAATGGGCGCAAACCATACTATATTCACTTCAACAAAGCCTTCAGTGTATAGATCACACACACCCACAAAGATGGCCAATGAACAGATCTTCATACAGGTTATGCAAATGAGGTCGATTTCCCTGATTCGGACACTTTCGTATTGATCACATGTATGTTTCTTATATAGATCTCTCTGAGACCTTTAAAATGATAGGTCGTACGTCTCTGTGGTGTTAATAGTTGCTTCGCAAATTGCCGGTAAAGTTTTGAAGTGGAGAGGAATCCTGGGCGCTGATTGGTTGTGACGCTATGACGTAAATCTTATGATAATGTACGGCGATGGAGGGATTCGTCTAGGGTAGATTCTCTGGGTGACTATATTTGGCCCATTATCATAACTACAAAATGCCAAAATATAAAAAAAATCAACAAGGCGGTAGCCCCCTCTTGAGCATCCACTTCGCAGATCTTCACCAAAATCGATTCAGTTCTTTGATTTGGTGAAGAGAACTATTCTGAGGAGGTTCATGAGAAACCATGCAGAGAGGTTGTTTTTCCTCAATCTTGTCGACAGACAGAAGGACAAATGGACAGAAGAAGGACAGACACATGCAAATGAAAACATCAGTCCTGTGATGCGACAGGACTGAATATGATCTTAAATATATAGGCCTATACAGTCATATTCCTTTTCGAGAAGGCACCCAGTACACGGATTTTTGGCCTGCTACATATTAACATGCCATGAATGCATTAAATGGATGCATTAAATGAAGAGTCTTTCATATACTCGTAGCTTATAATGGGGTGGTCACATATCATCTTAAAGTCCTTATAAAGTATCATTTTATAGAGCATCATGTAATGGGTAGCCTTGCTGTTGACACTCACAATTTTATTTCCTAAAAAGCCCTTCACCCTCACATGCAACCAGGCTTTAACCAGAAGTAGGGGTACCCATTATCAATTAATGTATACCCCTGAGAGTAAATGGGGATTTCCAGGCTATAACCCTTCTTTCTTTCATGTCTGAAATCCATTTGCCAAAGCAATATAGTGTAAGATATAGTGGTTAGACTTTGAGACATTTCCCATCATCTTTCAAAACACGATATCACGTTTCTATGGAAGTATTTTTTGTGAAAATATTTTCGATATCAAAATTTAATCTTCGATCACAACAGCAGAACAGAGACAGATTGCCATATAGCAGAAGGGACCAATCAGTGGATGAAATATCAAACGACACAGGCATCCAATGAAATCATGGTCCCAAAAAAGCATAGCTCCTGCCCAGGTTGAAATTAATTTACAGAGTTTTTAAATGCAAATATCAATATTTCTCAATAAGTAAGTGCTTTTAATCAGACAGATTGTTGCAAGGAAAAAAGACTCATCACAGGCTAGCCTCCAAAGGGAAAACCTAGTAAGTCACATTTTGGGCCAAATTGAGTTAAGGTCAAAATAGGACTTCTGAGACATGTTTCTATATATTTATTAAGTTTAGATTTTCGAGAAGTGGCCCATTACCCAAGAATGACTCTGGCAAATCCCAGTAAGTCTTTCTCTTACTGCACGGGCTGAAATTGAAAATTCAATTTTCTCAGAATGTCCCAAGTGTGACTTACTAGGTTTTCCCTTTGGACGCTAGATTGGTCATTGAAGATAGATACGAGTAAAAGAGACAATGTTTTTTCACAAAAGCCTTTTTTTTAATTTAAGTAAAATGATGGTTGAAAATGGTATCTGTGAACAGTAATCACATAGATAATCTATGAATTTTCAGCAATATGCACATATTATGCAGATGTTCACACTGTTTTTTTAAATAATTTACTTTCATCTTTTTTAATCCCGCAAAAAAGAAAAAAAATTGCTTTGAAACCCAAACCATTTCACCCCAAAGGTTGGCGGCACAACTTACACCATGGCACAACTTACCCCGGTCTCCCCTACTGATCTATTTGCCAAAGTGAAGAAAACTCGTTATCTTAATCGTCCAATAGATTTCGTAAACATACGACCGGGTAATGTGTAACAAACAGGAAAGACTTCAAATTGGTCAATTTTGGACTGATAACCATCAATAATTAACTAAAGATACTCAAGAATAAGAGCAGAGATATGCTATAAGAACATTAGTACAATGAGCACGGCAAATGTATCATTTCCTGAAAGAAAAGCACTATATACACTGCGGCTGGACCAATTTTTATGGAGCAAGAACATGC
Organism: Platynereis dumerilii; assembly: GCA_026936325.1. NCBI lineage: Eukaryota > Metazoa > Annelida > Polychaeta > Phyllodocida > Nereididae > Platynereis > Platynereis dumerilii. The sequence continues at coordinate 80,976,213 of JAPTHN010000001.1, read as the reverse complement.
AAATTCACTATTTCTTACCAATGATCAAAGTTATCATATGTGAAGTCAGCAGTGTGGTTTCAAACAAATATCATCCGTAGAATATGATTTGCCTTTGTTTTGCCAAATGGGTTTGCTACATTAAAGGAATACGGCCAGAGATAAAAGCATACAATTTACCCAAAGAATATGGACTGACAGCTATGGAAGTATGTATTGACATATGATACTATACTGAACATATCGTCTGCTAAATATACAAATAAAAGAAAATGCAATGTATTCTTGAAAACATAAAACCCAGAGGAAATTCTTCACATTATTACAAATGTCTCTTATATCTGTGACTATTTGTAAAACTTGATGTCACAAATAGAGAAAACATATTGGTCTCAATGATAAAATATCAAAAGAACAGTTCGTCCATCCAGACATTTAAGAAACTCCATAAAATACACATCATTCTCAACCAATCTCAACTACCACACTTTGAATCTAGTTGGATTTTACAAATGCCATCTATATCCATTAAACTGATGTCTGCAACAAAACACTGTTTTTAATGAAGAAGAATCGGAAGAAAATGGAAGTAAGGCCTTGCCCAGACCAAGCCAATAAAACATCTGGTAAACTGACTAGAGAAAACCAGTTTTAAAAGTAATAGTCTGAATATCAGTGCAGATACAAGGGGTGATGGATTAAGTTGACTTTGAGCAATAAAAACATTATGACCTGATTAGGATATATATTCAGGTCGATTAAAATCAAGCAATTACACTGGTTTGGTGACATATATACTTGGAAGCTGAGCTGATAGCAGGGTCAGGGCAATGTGATGCAGCAAGCCTCAATATAATTCAAGGTCAGCTACACAATCACCTACAAATCTAATCAGCCACTATTTACAATTACTACATCTCAATTCTAAATATGAATCAGCTGGACAGATGACTTCTTCTGAAGAGAGATACTGTAGCAGTGAGTTGTCACCAAAAGGGATAATTCTATTTTCCTTGCTTTTTCTGCATTTATTCATGACATCGTATTTTTCTAAAATCTCTGCTAAGTTACCAAGAACAAACGAAGAATCTTGGAATATGAAGTTTTCACTAATGAACTTAGTATGCACCGGGATTTTATTTTCCATGGAAATCAGCATTGAATATATTTGCTTTGAAATGTTACACTTTTGATGGAAATTCGAAAACAACATGCCACAAATGTAATTACATATAAATATATCTAGTGTATATACTTCAAAAATTTGTAATATATTGGGAGTGCACCAAAAAGAATGAATTATAACGACACTGGGACAAAGTAGGACATTGCTGATACTTTGAATAAAACACAGTTTAAAGGTTATTTGTCAATTGTTATCATTACTTGTCAGTTATCATTGATATGAAAACAATTGCATGAGCATGTGGATGCATATTCAACATAAGGGAACAATACATGCATGTGATGTGTGTGTGTGTGTGTTTGGGTTTAACGTCTCGGCAGACATGCATGTGATGTAGTGAAGTATCAGTTCTGGTGTTTTGTTCAAGAAAGGAGCCTGTCCTCTAGGCCTCACAACTTACTGCAAGCCAAGAAGGTCGAGACCTTGGATTAGATTAAAGCCTTTTAGGCAGTAGATGAGCAGGTCATGCTGTGCCACATGTCTATGGCTGCCGAGACCGCAGATTACCAGACCAGCAGGACAGAAGACATGAAGTAATTCACTAAATTGAGTGAGCACTCATCAGAGAGCCATCACAGGGTCACTAGGAGCTCACACGCAATATCTAAGAACCAATCTAACAAGCATGGTGCATAACTGTTATGGTATTGCAAGCCCACAAGTAAAATAAGATAAAAAATGCGAGGGAAGAATGTATAAGAGATTGATCCTGTTGTCATACAAGACAGCAGTTCAAAACAAAACCATTCCACATTTATCTAAGGAAAAAAAAGAGATCCTGACATACAAAAATAAAAGGAATTTCAAAAGAAAAGTCCTGATATTCTGGTAAAAATACTGTAAAAATTCTTATGATGGAGTATCATTAAAAGGAAAAAGGCAGTATATTTAAGGTGACACACACAGAACCTGACAAGACAATATGTCTGCAATATTTCCAAAGAAAAGGTCTGTCCCTTGACTTTTTCCCACACTTGAAATTGCAAATGATGAGATTACTTATTGCCAGTCTATTCTTGCTTTCTTAAGTCCAGCTCTTCTCATTTCAAGTTCTAAGGGGGGCATAATCAGGGGATGTCAATGAAAAAAAGGATGGTAATCAGTCATCTTGGTCCATTCTTGGAACACAAGAAACTGAGAAGACTGGCCAGTCAGACAAAAAGCAAAAGAAGCTGTTTGTCCAAGGGTTTCAGTAGCCAAAGAAAAGGTCAGAGCTTTGAAGGGCATCCTTTTTTGAGACCTAGTTATTTCGTTAGCACAATCACAATACTATTGTAGTTGTTCTATGCCCTCAGAACTTAATGACCAGCTCCTCTACAAAAAGGACAAAAATTATACCTATGTTAAAGAAGTATGATTATAAAGAAACAAAGTAAACCCACCACATTTGTTACTGCCCGCAATGTGTTTCTAAAACTCCCATTATGGTGCTTTTTTTTCTAGACACTTTTATTCAAAATAAATCAGCTGATATTTCAACTAAAATAGTCATCACTGTTTTGACAATGATTGTCTCCTTTTAAGAAAATCTTTGAAAACAAAAAAAGATATGGTAAGTGCAGCCCTCTAAACCCATGCAGTTGTGGGTGCTCATGAGGGTTCATTGATGAATAGCCATTCTGGTGTAGCGTCATTTTACTGTAACTGTAACGTTCCAACGATACAGTCATGCCACACATGCATCAGTGAGAAAATATATTTTACTCTCTCGTTTTGCGACACGCGAAGAATGATAAAAAAATTTCTCTTCCATTCATCATCAAAATAAGCAAAGGCCTACAGTACAACCAAAAATAAAGTACGACTACCCCAGCAGGAAGGAAGTATCAGCCATTACTTTACACTTTCACACCTTTTGGTTCCCCATGAATTCCTTCCTACCTTTTCCAACTTTAAACTACCTTTTAAAATTACATTTAATTTACATTCAGTTAACATTAATTCAAACTCAACCACCCCCACTGTGTGTGTTTGATTTCTTTGATATTGTACCCCTTTGCTAAATGCAATTACAATGACAGCTGTTTTAATAGAGCTCTTAATATGGGATAAGGTTGTGGTAGGGTCTCAAAGGTAGTTGTAAGGATATTTGGGCATGGGGTTGAGAGGAGAAAGGAGGGCAAAATAGGTAAATAGAGAACTTTTGACAGAAAATGTTCTTACTTTATTTTGGGTTGTACTGTATAATAATGAGTTGGTTTTGGGTTGGCATCCATAAACACAGGTTTCTGTGCTGTGGTTTAGCTGCTCTATTAGCTTGTAGTTTTGAGCTCATGAATCTTTCAATTCATGTAAATTGGTATTTAGGAAAGTTTATGAGCAAATTAGGCCATCACAAGCGTGGCCAAAAAGTTTTCTAAGAAAGGCTTGAAAAACAAATGGCGAGGTTAAGACGGCGATCAATCTTCATAAAGCTCCTGGTCCTCGGCCTATGTATCAATAAATCATAGGAGTGTGACACATGCTTCATTAAGGAAAGGCAACAAGACCATGCTTCCCTCCTCTTGATTGAATGATGTCAATTGATTCCAGTGTTATGAATCATTCCTCGCAACAGAATAAATATTGGAGCACGTGGTGAATGCATCATGCAAGACAGAAGCAAAAGAGGGACAATAGAAGAACAATAAGGAAACAGGCAGAAATAAGGATGTCTGCCAAATGGAAGGAAAAGACAACTATAGCTAGTAGGAGACATCCAGAGAAAACTGTCAGTTGCCAGGACACACCAACTCTAATGAAACAATTCTCTGACCTCAACTTCACTGATGGTCCACAATTGATGAGATCAGGCTGAGGAAACAATCTGGTATTACACAGCACATCATTTGATTATTAGCATATTGCACATGAAGCATAATGAAATTATATCCAAGAAGGATGTCAAATTTACCTCAATTACAATCATGTGTGACTTTTTTATTTCATACAAACAAATTTAATTATTTTGAGGTGTAGTCAGAAAGGAAGCAAAGTTATTTTGTATACAGCAACAAAGTGGCTAGTAAGTTGTAACATGCTATACCATGATATTATGAGAAATGCATTGATGTTAGAAGTGCACTGAGTGGCTAGAACATTTTTATGGAACTTAAACATGCAAAAACACTATTTATTTTCAATGGTGCAGTATCTAGGCCTATAATATGAAGCCAGGGTACAAACAAAATATCTGCCATTGAACATAATTTCTCTTTGTTTTAGCGAATGGGTTTGCTACATTTAAAGAATGAAACCTAGCAGGGAATCATAAAAGTGATCTAAAGAATACAAAACAGAAAGAATAGCAATACCATGAGCAACGACAGCTGTGTAAGAGTGTGTTGACAAATGATAATATTACTGCACATATCCTTTGCCATATGATGTATAAAAATGCAGAGTATTTTTGGATCTCAGGAAATACATACTTAAAATGTCTACTGTGTGTACTCACAGAAACTTGATGACACAAATGGAGAAACCACATAGTTGACATCAACGACAAAATGTTAAAAGAGTGTCCACTAAAACATAATATTATAGGAAACACAATAAAATAATAGCCATTCTTTAAAAAAATCTCAACTGCACCTTGTACCCAGCTGGATTTTAGCTAAACCTTCACAAATGCCATCTCTATTCATTTAACTGATGTTAGGCACAAAACATCACTTAGTGATAAAGGGAAAAACTAGAAATTTAAAGTATAAGCCCTCATTGAGACCAAGCCAATAAAACATCTAGTTGGCTGACTATAGTGAAAACAGTTTGGATCTGATAGCTGGAATAATATCAGCGCGGATGCCAATTGATCGATTTAGTATTTTAGTTGACTAAGAGCAATAAAAACATGACTTAGTACCTGATCAGGATAGATCAGATTTATTCAGGTTGATTGAAAGACAGCAATCCTGCAGGTTAAACTTACATGACAGCCTGTCAGACAAGGTGTTTTTTCTTACTGGAGCTGGGTAGCTTGTAGACCTGTATAGGACAACACAAGGCAGCAACCATTGCCTCAAAACCATTTAATTCAAAACTAGCTATACACAATCACTCACGAAAATAATCTCCCTCCATTTGCAGGACAAACTTTTTCTTTCGCCCACACCCCCAGACCCAAGTGAAAAAAATAATTGACTGATGACAACTCTGAAATCCATACAAACTTCAGCAACCTCTAACATCAGCAACAGGGCATACAGGCAACAAAGTCACAAAATATCGAAGCAACGCTGTATATCATCAACACTCCTAAATTTCAATAAAAGGAAAGGTGCTGAGTCATTTAGAAAGAAACTGTTGCCCAAGTCTGACAAAGAATCGTAACTTGCCTCATGAGTGAACTGCCACTGATAGATAGATAGATATGGTAAGTGCAGCCCTCTAAGCCCAGTTCTGGGCGCTCACGAGGGTTGATTGATGAGATGAGAGAGAGAGCAGGAGTCCTCAACATGTTACACATTTACCCCATGTGAGGGATCTTTTACTTGCCCAGCACAGACACTGATACAAGGGGCTGCCAATTTAACGTCTCATCCGAACGACATCCAGCTGGGATTTTGCTCATAAAGGTGCACTGAAAATTTCGGGTTCCCCAACCGGGAGTCGAACCCATGCAGGCAAAGACCTTCAGCGGAGCAGGCGGGAACCTTAACCACTACACCACCCAGCTGCCACTGGAGGGCGTCGGTTCAAATCTCACCCCGGGAACTCACTTTAGTCCGAGCCAATGGGACATTAAATGGAAGCGGGTGTATCCAGTATTCTATGCTGGGGCAACTGAAAGACCCTGGGCATCCCTGAATTAATAGGGTATGTGCCAGACTCACAGTCTTCTCATCTCATCATCATACGGCAATCGCTTGCCTCAATATAGCCCACTAAGGTGCTGCAGAGGCGTAAAACACAAACAAACATGAACTGCCACTGAAAGGTAACTATAAATCTTTTATCATATTTTACATATTTCTTATTGTAATAATTCTTTCAAATATCTACTGAGTTCAGGAACTTAAATAAAATACGTTCTTTTTCACTTATATATAATGAACCGAGCATGCACCAGAATTTTATTTTCCATAAGATTCTGCATTGAATATACTTGCTTGAAATATTACACCAAAGATGGAAATGGAAAACAATATGTCTCAAATGTACATAAATATAAGGAGAACACAAATGTCAATATGCGGACATTGCAGATATGATATTAAGAAGAAAACATACTTCCTCACTCTCATCGAATTAATCAAGCCCATATTATTTTGTACAAGTAGATGAAGAATGTTACCAACAACAACAAAAATTGCATGATCATTTGGAGGCTCATTTATAATTGGGCTACATGAATGCACTGTTATGTATTGTCTATTGAAGTTTTAGCTCTAGTAAGATGTTCAAGAAAGGAGCCTGTCCTCTAGACTACACAACCTACTTGCAAGCCAACAAGGTCAAGGCCCTTGGATTAGATTAAAGCCTCCTTGGCACTAGATGAGCAGGTCATCCTGTACCACATTGTTACGGTCGCAGAGAAAGAAGATTACCAGACCAGCAGGACAGAAGACATGAAGTAATTTGTTAAATTGAGTGAGCACTCATCAGAGAGCCATCACAGGGTCACTAGGGTCCCACCCAAAAAACATAAGGAAGATTCCTACCAGCATACAATAATAGGTATTTCAAGCCCACAAGTAAACAAAAAAATAAGGGAAGAATTTATAAGGATTGTAGTCCCTCCCCCCTTAATGCTATCACTGCCAAGCTTGGACTTTTATTCTACAGAAATAGTTCTTTTAAAATTTACCTCAAATATCACAAATCAATACAAAAACCAACTCTTTATGACTTAAAACAAGTTGCCATCTTCAGGTTAAGAGACTTTTTGGTTTCGATAATTATCTAATTCTATAAAAAGAAATAGATTGTCTTATAAATAATATATTTTTCAAGTTTGGGTATGAAAGGGTAGACTGAGGAGTGCAAACACATGCAAGTGACAGCATCCTCTGCCTAAAAAATGTAAAGGGTTGTAGTGTACATTCACATTAAATTCTCATGAAATACTGTCATTTTTGGTCTTATAATTATTAACTGATAAGCAATTGCCAATAAGTGTACTGGCTGAACCTTCAAAATCAGGTTAACTATTTTGGAAGTGCTCTAACACTGCAATCATTACATGTCCAAATGGGTGTGTGGATTCATTTTTCTTTGTGAAATTCAAAGAAGCATCAGAAATATGTTTCTCCCCATATACATCATCAAAAGGAGCATAAGCCCATAATGAGTTCGTTTTTTTTAGTTGGCATTCATAACAGAGGGGTTTCTTAGTTGAGGTTTAACTGCTCTATTAGCTTGCCATCTTATTTATGTTAGTTGGTAATTTTAGAAAGTTTACGAGCAAAAGAGGCCATCGTAAGCCTGGCCAAAAAGTGTTCTTAGAAAGGCATGAAAAAAATGGCTGGGTTAAGACAGCCATCGATCTTCATAAAGCTTCTAGTCTTCAACCTATATATTGAGTGTGACACATGCTTCATTAAGGAAAAGCAGCAAGAGAACACTTCCCTCCTCTTGATCGAATGATGTCAATTGATTCCAGTGTTATGAATCATTCTTTGCAACAGAATAAATATTTGAGCATGAAGTGAATGCATCATGCAAGACAGAAGCAAAAGAAGACAATGGAAGAACAATAAGGCAACTAGCAGAACTAAGGCTATATTGCAATGGCTAGGAAAAGGACAACTAGAAGACACTAGAAGACAAGCACCAGTTTCAAGATGACACCTTGTTCTGGTGAAACATTTCTGTGACCTCAAGATCACTGATGGGCCACTATTGATAAGTTCAGGGCAAAAAACCATTTTTGAACTGCACATTGAATGATTCGATTATCAGCATAAAATAATAACAATTAGTAATTGGTTTAAAGATAAGTTTAGAAAGGAAAGTGTTCAATTCAAGTATTATTTAGTTATGGAACAAACATTTCTTCCATCGATGTTGATCTTATTCAAGTTTTAAGAACATTATTATTATCATTATTATATGACATGTTATGGTACATTATCTCGTACGATTCTAATGCACTTTACAAGAAAATTAACAGAAATTTAAACAGTCAGAATTAAAATCGAGATAAATGGTAAAATGTAAAACTGATAATGTTCATCAAAAACCGGTATTAAAAGTTCACTCAAATGCACATTAAATAGGTAAGTTTTCATTGACTTCTTGACATGTTCCATCGTGGTTATTGCTCTCATTTCAAGTGGAAGATTATTCCAAAGTTGTGGTGCACACACCTCAAATGCTCGCCCGCCATATGTTTTGCAATTGTACTTTGGGATGGTGAGTAAATTACTATTCGATGATCTTAAAGTTCGACTAGGGTGGTAGGGCACAAGCAGATCCTTAATGTAGTTAGGGGCCATGCCATTCAGCCCTTTGAATGTCAAAAGAAGAATTGTGACACATGAGTAGTAACATGATATTGTATACTTTCAATTCAAAGACCTATACCAATGTTGTGATCAATCTCGTTCAAATGTTTATATTTTTCTTCATAATTTTGGTGCTTTTGTGTTTTTTATCCTCTTTTGCAGCTTCAATCATATTGCGATATACTTCCTATGAGTACAAATACTCTGATGTACTCGAATAGGAGCACAAGTATTGTACCCATGATATGGCACGAGTACTGAGTAAAATTCTCAACTTAGAACAGTATGTTGAAAGCTGAGTGATTGGGTAGCCCATTTTAATGCCTTGTTACAATTGTCAAACGGAAAATATTTAACAATCTCTTTGTTTATCGTTCCAAATTAGGCAAACAGATCATTTCACAAGTGCAACAAACTGTTTTGACAATTTTAATCAATCCAAAATAAAATGAAGTGGTTAACAATGCATCATTTATCAGAACTGCAGCAAATACTCCAAACAAGTCTAACGCGTTCTCTTAAATAAGGACCAGTAAAGAACGCAAACTGCCGCTTTGTAGGAATCTCCCTGTAACTCAATTCAGTCTAAGCCTCGGAACATCAAATAGACATGAACTAACATTGGATAGACGTGAACTAACTTCCATGAAAATATGGACATTGTTTATATGTGGATGATTTGAAGTGTACTCAATACTTCATTTTATCGATCAGTTTGCCTGTTAGGTTTATGATGTAGTTTTAACATAATTTGCAGTGGTTCTAAAAGATTGGAGTCATTTAAAGACTCAAGTTAAACTGCTCAGGGAGTGCCTTTACTTGGGTTACTTTGGGCTGTTGGTCAAGTGGCTGCTCACCCCAGCTGGTCATCCCAGACAAGGGAAATAATGCATTGTGGGACGGGATCAACTCTGAATAGATCACATAAACTAACGACTGTGTCCAACCTTGGCTAAACAACTGGCTGTCGAATGTGGATTGAGAGTTCCATTTCAAAACAGTTCCATTCTCTTGTGCATAATGAAAAGTAATGGAATCAGGTATTTTGATATTTCAGGAAAATGGAACAACGTCTCCTTGGGTGATAACAAGAAATTCTTTTTAAAAAAAGAATTGTAGGGACCTTTGTGTGAAATATGAGGTTTATTCAAACACATATTTTATTTTCCAAATATTCAATTGATTTCCTATGTATGTGCAGTCACATCTATACCTCCAATGTACCTACTGTGATTTGACAAACCTACTGCATGTTACCTCATGATTGGACATGCCTAATTATAGTTGTTATAGAATTCTTTTATGACAAAAATATTTATAACAACAAACTAATTCTTGCTTGCTTATTAGGATTATTACACTTTTCATAAGCTTGTGAACATCATAGGAGTAGTGAGAAGTTGAATATCTAATGTTTTCATACAGTGTGTTTGTACACTTCTATTATATGATCCCAAATCTTCATAAACTCAGGCTATATTTGACCAATTTCCTGAAGGAAATCTCTATGGGATATGCTACAGGTGTGCTTTGGAGATGGTCCCCAATCATCCAACCATGACCAGTTGACCCCATTGTCATGGTTGAGTGGCTGCTGCCTCTCTGGTGTAGCTACTGTGTATCAAGAGGGGGGCAACATATACTTGATTTGTAAATTGTACTCACAGATACCTCCTCTGTGGCATGAGTACCCTCCTAATATTGGAGGTCAATTAGGAGGGTACTCCTGCTATAGGGAAAGTATCTCTGCAAGTCCAACTTGCCTGTGGCCCCCTCCAGAAACTTAGAAGCTCCACCACTGCAGTACACAATAACTGATGACAAAATACACTTGGCTGGGTATTTTTGTCCCTTTAGTTAGGGACCTTTAATGTTAAGTCTTTCATCATTTGGAGCTTGAAACATAGATCTGAGATGGTCCCTACAAAAAATTCATTAAAAGACTTCAAAACATTCAACCTGTGCAAGGTAGTAGGACAGCAATAAAACAAGCAAAGAAACACTAGTAGTAGTCTGAAAAATGAATGGATATGCCAAGTGATTGGTCAGTTGTTCGACTGCAAACAATACAAATATCTGAATGATGAAGAAAATGATTCAAACAGATCCGGTAACACAATGAGGATGATTAAAAACCAGTAATCCTGCAGGTTCAAGTTGCAAGATGGTACAATTGACAAGGTATTCAGGTGACCTGGCTTGGTAGCTGCACTGTAAAATTTGAAATTTTGAGTTAGCTCAAATGATTGAGTGAGATGGTTGCACAATTTGTTTGAGCCATGATAGCTTGTCGTTTTGAGTTATGATAATCTTTACGTTGTTATAACTTGCAAACAACAAGTTATCTTGGCTCAAAGGAATTGTGCAACCATCTCACTCAATCAATTAAGCTAACTTAAAATTCAAAATTTACAGTGTGAGCAAGTAGCAGGGTCAGGGCAACGTAAGCACAGTAGCAGGCATAGGCCTATATTAATGGTTGAAATATAAAAAAGCATACAATGGAATGACGGTAATAAAATATCTGCAGGATAATGTACTTACTAAAAAAGAGGTTTTTCAATGGCATTATCTCCCAATCAGTAACGGATGTATCACAGGGTTTGTTAGATACAAATTAAAGGTACAAGAATATGAATGAAAGTTTTATTTTCAATTAAAATTTGGTTCTTTTTTGTGAGGTCTGTAAGAGTTATTTTAACGGTTCTAAAATGTTAAGAACCATTGAATGACTCAAGATTTAAAAGCTATATGAAGGAAGGTTTCTTCATCACCATTACTTTGGCTGAAGTTCGGCACTACGTAAAGTCAATTACAATATTGACCACTTAAACTAGAGGCAGTGCCAGCTCTCTTTTATACCAAACTATACTTGGTAAAGAAACAGAGGATCTTGAGTGCCAGACAGCAGTGCTCACAAGTCCTTTCTGACAAGGTAATTGATCATTAACAAAACTATGATAACCTTAATCTGCTAGAGTAGTAGACTTTGCATGCCAAACATAGGGAATGTCAAAACTCAAATAATTGCAGAAAAACTTCACTAAATAGTGACAGATAGATATATCAGGGCAAACTGACGTTTGAAAATCGAGTTCACATACCGCATGCTGCAATTTTGGAAAATCTCAACAAAAGCAGACAATAAGATTTAGATATGGTGTTTACTGCGTAGGATTTCATAGTGCACTAATTGACATAGGTGTCATGCCTTGGTGACATTTTCAAACCAATCAAATAGGTCCAACTTTTGCCTAACACCAACATAAACAGCAAAGCATGTTCAAGATACTTTAGACAGATACATATACTTATTTAGCCAAATTAAAAAAAGGGAACAGACATAAATAGACATTTAGTAGAACTTAAAGACTTAACCATGCATTAAATCAGCTAAAGAAAACCAGTTTCAGAAGTAATAGACTGAATTTCAGTCCAGATATGCCTAGCACTGTGGCTGTAGTTCACAATGGACAATACATATATGTCTGAATGATCCTTAAACTGATTACAATGATCCTTAAACTGATGATGATCCTCAAACTGATTACAACAATACAACATTTTGAGGACGATTAAAAACAGTCATCTGTAGGTTCAAGTTGCATGACAGACAACTTGGAAGGTCTTTTGTCTGTCTGGTGACTTAGTCAGTGACTGAGTCGGTGAAGGGTCAGGGCAACGTGAGGCAGCAACCATTGCCTCAAAACCATTCAAAGCCAACCACACAATCACTCACGAAACTAATCTGCCTCTATTTGCAGGACAAACTCTTTTTACAATACCCCAGACCTAAATAACAACATAATTGATGGGGGAAGGATCTGAAATCTAGACAAACGGATGCAACCCCTATACTAACACTGCATAACTGTGGTAACAGGCAGCCAATGCAGTCACAGATGAGGTATCGTTTCAGAAACTTTAATACGTAGGCCTATCTGCAATAAATCAAAAACATCAACACAAATCAATAAAATCTCAATCTTTACACATTCTTGCAAACAACGGAACTTAATGATATGGGTCAAAATTTGAAAACCTTGAAATTTCATCTGAAAAAATTTTGAAATAATTCGCTCCAGAAATGCCTTTTATAGTTTGCGTTGGGTAGGTCAAACAATCAGCTATCACTGCACTTTCATGTCCAAGGGTCCAAATGCCCTGCTGAGCTGTACTGAGGTGATGAACATAGCTGTAATGTTTTTCGACTGTCATTAAAATCACACTTCTAACTAAAACATAGGCTGCGCAGCAGCAAACCTTCAGCGAATAACACCTTTAGAAGATTACAATAATACCATAAAATTGGTGTGTTTTACGAAATTGCTTATAGATATGCAATAGCAGTCGAGTAGTGGCCTTTAGTTATCTCAATTTGCCCGCTGCAGTGCCGTCTTCCCATCTGCTTGCCAGGATTTGTAAAATCAGGAAAAGGCCTCATTAGAGTAATTTACGCATATCATGGTATACAGTGGGTTCCAAATTATTACGCAAGTTGGTTTTTTTATGATATATCAAAAACAACTAAACACAATTTAAAATCCTTCCCACATAACAATTTGTGCTCCATGAAGGCAATATCCTGTAAGTTTTGTCCAATTCTGGTGGTGCAGTGAGGAGTTACGCCACAGAGCACCATATACCCTGTTTTTCGATGTCCCAAATTATTATGCAAATGTACGAAAAATTGATCTATAAGTACCAAAATGAAATATTAATCATCTAAATCCATACCTCTTGTTGTTCACTGAAAAATAGAACCTTCATTTCAAAAATTGTTGCTTTAATAACGAAGAAATCCATAATATTCCCCTGCATTGAAATAACATTGAAATTACTAACTTCTTGCATTAAAAAGCTCCTCCAAGACAAACAAAATTTTTTCACATTATGAAACTCTCTCTCTGGGTTCCTTAGGTTAGAACTCTTCCCAAAATTAAAGAGAAGCCATTTCGACCAATAAACATGAACAATATCTTTAAATGAAAATGATGGAGATTGGGCTTGCATTGACGGCAATGCTAATTCAATGGAAAAAAGAAGCACACATTTTTGACTTATTGTTATGTTTTGTAGAGAAGGGGGAATTGGTTCATCTTCACACAGTATAACATCATAGTCCCAAAGGTATATTGTTATGTGAATTGGTTGTGATTTGACATTTTTTTTAAACAACAGAGGCTTTATATTCAAGAAAAATGGTCATTTCAATGTTATTCCAATGAAGAGGTTTTATATTGATTCCTTGGTCATGAAAACAACCATTTTTGAAATGAAGGTTCTATTTTTCATTAAACATCAAGAGGTAACTGTTTAGAGGATTAATAGATCATTTTGGTACTTCTAGATCACTTTTTCGTACATTTGCATAATAATTTGGGACATCGAAAAACAGGGTATACATGGTATATGGTGCTCTGTGGCGTAACTCCACACTGCACCACCAGAATTGGACAAAACTTACTGGATATTTCCTTCATGGAGCACAAATTGTTATGCGGGAAGGATTTTAAAATGTGTTTAGTTGTTTTTGAGATATCATAAAAAAACCAACTTGCATAATAATTTGGAACCTACTGTAGTTTCATGCATGTATAAAAGTATAGGTTATGAGGTGTCGGTTGAAACCAAAAAAATGGAATGCTGTGATAATTTTCTGAAGTTTTTCAAATGATTCATAAAGTGTGCAAATGTGGACAAGTTTTATTATAAATTATTTTAAATATTTTTTCTCAATATTACACTATAGAATAGCCATCTGTCAGACCATGAAAAGGCATAAATAGACCATATAAGCCACATGTGTACCTAACTTCATCCATGTATATGGAATAGTGACCGGATGTTGGGCCAGAAACAAAAAATAAATTTTTATTATTTTTTTCAATATTTCAAAAAGTATATAATATTTTCCATCAGACCTTTCAAAAGGTACAACTGGACCATATTGACCATATGTGTACCAAATTTTATCCATGTACATGAAATAGTGACCGAGTCTTAGCCCAAATAACAAAAAAACATGTTTTTATATTTTTTCTCATTTTTTCAAAAAGTATAGAATACAGTGCCGCCTGTAAGTAAGTGAAACGCATGACATTGTGCCATTGCATCAATGCTAAACATCCTCAGCCAAACTGCTTGTGGAGGCCTGAATTCTCATCGGATGAAAGGGAAACAAAGTGGGTCATAAAGGCCGATGTGTGAGGCAAGTGGGATAAAAATAGCAGCCCATTTTCTTCGCTGTAGTCGGAGTTAGGTATGGGTCAAAGTCTTTGATAAGTAAGTGAACCACCCTTCCCTATGTTTTAACATTGGGCCTGCGTTTCACTTACTTATCAAAGACATTGACCCATACCTAACTCCAACTACAGCAAAGAAAATTGGCTGCTATTTTTATCCCACATGCCTCACATATCGGCCTTTATGACCCAAAATGTTTTCCTCTCATCGGATGAGAATTCTTCCTTCCAGAAGCATTTTGTTAAGGATGTTTAACATTGATGCAATGGCACAATATCATGCGTTTCACTTACTTACAGGCGGCACTGTATCTGTCAATGAGACCATCAAAAGGCACAACTAGACCATATAGGCCACATGTGTACCAAATTTCATCCATGCACATGCAATAATGACCGAACCTTGGCCCGGAAACGAAAAATAATAATTTTTATATTTTGTTAATTATTTCAAAAAGTATTTAAGATCTATTCATCAGACCATCAAAAGGCACAACTAGACCATACAGGCTAGATTTGTACCAAATTTCATCCACATACATTCAATAGAGGCGAGTGCTGGGCCGGAAACGATCTATCCGCCCGCCGCCCGACCGCCCGCCCGCCCGCCCGGCGGACGGACAGCATTTTTACCCAAGTGATTACAATACCTTCTTCGAACTTCGTTCGCTGAAGGTAAAAATCCTGACCAGTTAGGGCTAAACTATCTATTGCCAATGATAAGGCAAGTTGCTCGCACATTTTGGGCCAAGTTCCAGGTCTCTAGTGCCAATTATTGTTGAGAAACTGCATTTTGTTCAATTAAAATACCAAATATGTGTGTCATTAGCATCATGCCTATAACTTGAAATCCGTACCACTTAGAGCTGAAGAATGTATTACCAACAAAGAGGAAAGTGGCTATTCTGCACACAATGAGCTATATTTCAGGTCTCTATGACCAATAGTTATTGAGATAGAACAAGTCCTTGAACCAGAAATTTACAAAAACAAACAAAAATACTCTTTTCATCAATACTCTGAATTCTGAATAATTAAGATGATCTCCACTACTCCCTCCAGTGCCCAATGCCTTTGCTAAACCATATTTCAGATGCTAGACAATGGTAAAATGTTACTGGCACCCCATATTTGGTTAATAGTTTCAGAGAGGAATCAAACTTCATACTAAGTATGTCAGTTGCAAGGAAAATGCAAAAATGTTATGTGATATTGTGATAGTCTGTTGAAACATTTATTGATAATATATATTCAACTGATTTCAAGTCAAGTCACCTGCAACAAAATTTGCGTGAGGTAAAACCAATAAGCCATTTTTGTCGTGATGCTAGTTACAGTGTGATGCTAATGATAATATTACAGTAAAAAAGGTGAAGGCAAATATAGTGGTTTTTACTCTGTTTTAGTTGGCAGCTAGGCGGCCAATCAAACTAAAACATAAATGTAAAATATATAGATCTGGGCATAGAGGACCTGCGAAGGACCTGCGTCCAGTAACATACTTGTTACTTATTACAGTAAAAATCTTTGTAGGAACCAGTGCAAAACTGGCAGTCTGACAGAAATATGCAGTCAAACTAGAGTAGCAAGGTGTTTGCTAATGACAAATTGAGGTAGGACAACTGACATGCTGACAGAAATACTCTAATATTTTGGTTTACATAAATGATACAGAGCTACAGATAGTTCAGTTATTTTCTTGGGTTCCCAGACAATATCAGGCACAAGGTTTTCTCACAGAATGTGTGTCCCTTTAATTTTTATTAAGAAACAAATCCGGCGTGATGCTAGTGACGCAATATTGGAGACAGTGACATAACAACCTCCTGTGTACTAGTTTTTGTGATGCGATCTTTCAAAGAAAGTGTTGGTGGAGACAGGCCATTTTCAGGGGGGTTGGCCACTTCAATGCTATTTTTGGATGGGATAAAAATATTCTGCCACATATTTTTTGTGTTATAAGTTTTGCTAATATCCTTGTCTATGACAAAAGACAACAAGAGGTCTTCTATTGGTCTTCCTGCCATCATGAATTATTGTTAAACACTGGAGACAAGAATTTCAGACTTATCAAATTTTGACCCATATAATAAAACACAACACAGCCAACACACCACCAAAAGATTGAAAAGAAAATAAGAATTAAATTAACTTTCAATGATATGATAACCTCTAGCGTAAGATACAACAGAAGTCCACCCATGCAGACGAAGATTCAAATGTTGATATTGCAAACTTTTTTATCCATACTTTCAGAACTCCATTGTAGAGGGACTGTCTAAAATCTAGGAAGATAATAAAAGAAAGACCTGCTAAGACAATAAGCCTGCAATACTTCCAAAGAAAATGATTGTCTCTTGATCTTCTCCCTCTCCTTGAAATAGCAAATGATGAGATTACTTTCTGCAAGTCTATTCTTGCTGTCTTAAGTCCAGCTCTTCTCATTTCAAGTTCTAAGGAGGGTGTAATCACAGGATGTCAATGTAAAAAAGGATGGTAATCAGTCATCTAGGAACTCCAGTAACTGAGAAGACTGGCCAGTCAGACAGAAAGCAGAATGAGCTGTTTGTCCAAAGGCCAGAATAGCCAAAAAAGGTCAGAGCTTTGAAAGGGACCCTCTTTTTCGGCATGCTTATTTCCTAAGCACAATTACTATGCCCCTGCAGACAGTCTATACATGTCCTAAGCCCCTTCCAGAAATAGATGAAACAAATAGACCCATTTCTTGTACTAAAACTAGACTAAGCAGTGTGGCAAAGTGCAGACAAATAATAGTAGAACTACTTTTGCAGTAATATATTCATTTTGCAGCTGATTAAGTGGGAAAACAAAAACAAGTAGCAGTAACCATTGTAAATAGGACCAAGCAGCATCTCAATATTCATCTCTCTCACATGTTATTGAAACAATCCATATAATAAAGACATGCTGTTAAAATAACAACTCACATTGACAGGGATCATTTTCGTGCCTTTAGTTGCCCTATTACTAGCTTAACATCGTCAGATTGTGTACTTTCTAATTCATGGATATATGGTCGACGATTACAAGAAAACTAGGTGATTATAAGGGCTATAAAAAAGTATCCTAAGAAACACTGAGAAAACAAAATGGCGAGGTTAAGACGGCGATCAATCTTCATAAAGCTCCTGGTCCTCGGCCTATGTATCGATAAATCATAGGAGTGTGACACATGCTTCATTAAGGAAAGGCAGCAAGACAACGCTTTCCTCCTCTTGATCGAATGATGTCAATTGATTCCAGTGTTATGAATCATTCCTTGCAATAGAATAAATATTTGAGCATGAGGCGAATGCATCACGCAAGTCAGAAGCAAAAGAGGACAATAGAAGAACAATAAGGAGGAGACAGGCAGAACTGAGCACCGTGGCTAAATGGATAGAAAAAGACAATTTGCAAACATCCGGAGGAAACTACCAGTTGCAAGGAGAGACCTTCTTCTGACTAAATAATTTTCACACCTACAAGTTAGGGGGACACATTATTGTAACATTCAAATGTTACTGTGATTTATTCAGTTACGAGTATAATGCATATGATAGAAATTCAGATTATGTCATTAAACTTTAAAATTTGTCAAATAGGCTCTAAAGTCAGTTGGATTAAAAAAACCACAAGCACACATCAAAGAGAGATGAAAATGAAGAAAGTTTTGCACAAAGACCACTGATCCTAAGTATCAGAAGACAAAAACACCAATCCAACAGTTTGTGGTCAAATCTTAAGCAGACTAGAGATACATAGGTGCACGTTTTGAAGTAAAATCCATTACATTAGATAAGATGCCATTTCTCAAATGTTTTCAGTTAAGCATTCCAATTAGCCTTATACCCACTGGATGTGAAGTTGGAGGGCATAGCTTCATTTAATTAGCAGTTCGGATGAACAATTAAAATTCGAAGGGGGGTTTAATCACAGGATGTCAATGTAAAAAATGATCGTGGAATTCAGAAAGTGAGAAGATTGGCCAGTCAGACAAAAAGCAAAGGAGCTGTTTGTCCAAAGGCCAGAGTAACCAAAACAGGTAAGAGCTTTAAAAGGGACCCCTTTTTCAGACCTGGTTATTTCCTCAGCATAATCGCAATGTCCCTGTAGACAGTCTAAGCACAAAGAGCATCCACATCAATAATGACCAGTCTCCCCCCCCCTCCTGAAATAGATGAAACAAATAGACCCATTTCTGGCACTAAGTATCTTGAGTCAACAGTGTGCCACAGGTTGAAAATGATTGTTGAGAAATTGTATATAGAAAAGCATGATCATTTCAGCTATCAACTTCAATGAGTTAAGTAGAAAATGAACAACATGTATCACAGCTATTAGCAGTGTTGTGCCTTAAGATGCCCTACTAGCTTAATACCATTAGGTCATAAATTGTAACTTAATGGAAACACAGTATTCTAGAACAATTATGGGCAGACTATGGGATCATACGAGCTGGCAAAAAGTATTCTGAGAAACACAGGGGAAAACAAATGTTGAGGTTAAGACAACGATCAATCTTCATAAAGCTCCTGGTCCTCGGCCTATATAACCATAAATCAGTTTGACACATGCTTCTTTAAGGAAAGGCAGCAAGACCATGCTCCTGTCCTCTTGATTGAATGATTTCAATTGATTCCAGCGACGTGAGTCATTTCTCACAATAGAATAAATATTTGAGCATGAGGTGAATGCATGATGCAAGACAGGAGCAAAAAAGCACAATAAAAGAACAATAAGATATTTTGAGTGTAGAAGGATTCAATAAAGCATCAACACAATTTTACCAAAAAATATTAACCAATTTGGTTTCTGTTAATCAATTTCAATCACGTGAGCAGATAATTTTCACAAGAGCAACATACAGTTCAGTCAAATATTTCAACACTGTCAATTTAAATAAAGCATCATTGGTTCAAACGCAGTCAAAGTAGTTGGTTCATCCTCATCAAAAATGTCAAATTGAAAAATAATATTACATCATCTTTTGAGAGACTTATCTAAAATTGAGAAATGTCAGGACTGAGACACTACATAGGGATGACCATCAGCATCGAGGAAAAAAAAAACTGGACTTCAGGAGAAGATTTAAAAAAAACAGAGCTAGAAACTAATTAGAGTGAGAGCAGACTTAGGGAGCGTCCATCAAACGCACGTAAAGCTCATGACCCACAAGTTTCAGGAAAAGCCAATTAACCTGGGAGGCGAGTGTTGAGAGAGTGCTGACAGGCCAAACTCTAACTTAAACACATAACAAGATTAGTTGAGCCAGATTGGCCACAGGCTCTAGAATCCCCAAGTTTCGTAAGAATAACTCTAGACGACTCGCCCAGAGGGCAGATTTTATGAGCGAAGGGCCAAGCCGAGGGCAAGAGTCAAGTGACATCAAGGCGAGGTGCCCCGGCCAGGCCTGTTGCGGTGACACCACCAATTGGCCACCACCACCCAAAGCAGTCACTGCTTATCTAGCTGGTCACTGCAATCTGTGTTAAGTCTGACACAGCCACTCATAAATCCTGTTAATAATAAATGAGCTAAGGCCATAGTGGACCGAGATGACGGCCCTCCGTCAACAAATGTCTCCACCGCCAGGCCACACCGTGACAGCAGGAAAGGACTTGTCAACTCCTGAAAATTATTGTGTGTATAAGGTTCCCTTGACAGATGGTTACATTGCCCTTTCTGCCTGCAGCTGCCACTGCTGCCACCCAAATAAGATAAAGAAACAAATGCAGAAGAAATACAGTATTTTCCCTCTGGAAAAAAAACAAAACAAAGTGGTACCTTGTCTGATTGTGTACAATAAGACAACCTAAAACGTAAAAATCCTTGTTTTGAATTAAGGATTTTCATGATACCATTAGACAGCTACTGGTAGAAGTCTAATGCAAATGTGTGTTGAAGACTATCTTTGATGTAAATATACCTAAATGTGGAAACAGCCCAATATGGGAAGTCAATACTCAATAGTGCTATTAAATGTGTATATAACCAGACATTTACTGTACATATCTATCTATTAACAGCAGTATAGATAGCAAGATACACATATATAAAAAAATAGTGCATAGCTATCTGCAAGAACTTCAGCATCCAATTATATTTTCATATTCTCCTTGAACAGCCAGATGCCAACATATGACAGTTGACCACAATTTGACAGCCTCTGACATCGCTGACAGGACAAACAAAATCAATATCTCTTTGCAATAACAGAAATAGCTTTTTGAAGGGACCATCTCAGATCTGTGTTAAAAGCTCCAAATGAAGAAATACTTTACATGGGAAGTCCCTAACTTATTGGCCATAAAGCATCAGCAAAGTGCTTTGTCATCAATTTATGTGTACTACAGTGGTGTAGCTACATGGGTTTCTGGAGGGGGCCAATAGGAAGTTGGACTTGCAGAGATACTTTCCTTATGGTAGGAGTACCTTCCTGATTGACCTCCAATATTAGGAGGGTGTTAATACCACAGAGGAGGTGTCTGTGAGTACAATTTTCAGATCAAGTATATATTGCCCCCTCTTGATATGGAAGTAGCTACTCCCCCATAGCATCAAGGTCATGGTTGAGTGAGCAGCTGCTTGGTGTTCATGGTTGAGTGATTGGGGACCATATCCAAAGCACACCTGGAGCATATCCCAAAGTAGCTCATAGAGATTTCCTTCAGAAAATTGGTTAAATATAAGTACTGTATGTGTATACATAAAGATTTAGGGTGATATAATAGATGTGACCAAACAACACTGTAGGAAAATATTATATATTCAACTCCTCACAACTCCTGTGATTTTCATAAGCACATGAAAGGTGTAATAGTCCAAATATGCAGCCCAGAATTAGTTTGTTGTTATAGAAATAGAAATTTCATGTTCATGCATGCAAAGAATATAAAAAGGCTTCTCATTGCCTGGTTGCTGTTTGTGTTTGTAACACCTGTAATTAGGCATGCCTAATAATGAGGTAACTTTCTGAAATCACAGTAGGTACATTGGAGGAACATGTAACTGCACATGCATAACAAATCAATATTATAAAAATAAAAGAAGAAATCTCATATTTCATACAACGGTTCCTACAATTCTTTTTTTTTAAAAGAATTTCTTGTTATCAAAGTGCTCATATGCAGCACACATATAAGAAAGATGTATTCTTATACAAAAAAAATCTCCTTTGTCTGATGTAAATCATTC
The DNA here is from genome assembly GCA_026936325.1 of Platynereis dumerilii. Taxonomy (NCBI): domain Eukaryota; kingdom Metazoa; phylum Annelida; class Polychaeta; order Phyllodocida; family Nereididae; genus Platynereis; species Platynereis dumerilii. The sequence goes on along the minus strand of JAPTHN010000001.1, from coordinate 80,954,179 downwards.
TCTGCAATAAACCACACAAAAATTAACAAAGAAACAGTTTATGTATTGTTAACATAAATGCTCCGCTTTAATTACACATTACTCAGACCAATAAAAACATTCTTTATGAATTATGCGCATTATTCTTAGGACATGTTGTTCAGATTATTTTCCTAAAAATTATAATCCTGCAGTATTATTTCCTTTCAAAATGATTAACAAATGATCATATGGCACCTGGGACCATTTAATAACAAATCCCGTTAATTATGCCCATCGCAATTAAACATAATATGTAATCAAATGCTTTCAAGGTATTTTGTAGGTAAATTCAGTTGACCAAGCCAATTACATTTACTGACACATCTGAAGTAATCTGAAAATACATAGATGGCATTCATAATCAAAGTGTTTTTTTAACAGAACTCACTTTCACGGATTCATATGTCAGTGAATTTGGAGGTATTTTTCTCTCAGATACAATCTTTATTTAAGCTATGGAGTTTAAAGAGAAGAAGAGAAAAGGAAGTAAAATATTAAATGTAAGGATGTGACAAAAAATTTTTAATATCATTCATTCAAAATTTTTAAATACTTATTTTTGACTCCTTTTTGAAGTTGAATAACAACCACGTATGCAGAGGAGGCCGAAGAAATTGGTTTTTAAGAACTGAATTTCTTCTCGAACTGTAAAGACAAACAGCAACCTGATTTCAAGACAACAACTGCTGAGAAGCTACGAGTTTAAGTCAACTGAAAAGTTGCTGCTTCTGTAGTCAATTGATGTAACTTAATCAAAGCAAATGTCAGGTAAAATTTTAATACCATCACATAGTGTGGGATAAATGATCAATCGTCATCGAATATATGTAGTAGTTAATGAAATTGTGTTTTCGACAATTTTGGGGATGGACCCATACAATGTACCTGTGGTCCTGTGGTATATGTAAAGTATCCGCATCAAAAAGGTAGCATTGGAATCGCATGGGATCTGTTGATCAACATATAAAAACAGCCTTGTGGGTTTTGACCTTTTATTAGGGTCAACACAAAGAGCAGTAGTGATTTGAGAAAAAATAAAAGATAGCTTTAATTTCCTAAAATTGCACAGAAACCACACAACGCATTAAAATCCCTGTGATTTGAAAAAATCATTTAATTAATTTGCTGAAGTCGCTGTTCTTTTTAAACTATTGTATAGAATTTCACTTCGACATCAACGTTAGCAAATCACTCTAGCTTTTCTGGCAGCGATTTCCTCAAATGACATCTGCTTTTTGCTTTGACCCTACAAGAAAAGGTCAAAATACACAAGACTGTGTTTATGACAATGGTTTCGGTGTCAAATGAGATTGGGATAAATTCTAGCATTGGTTTGACTGGTCATATATAGTCACTTTGAAATAATATCAGAAAAACTGAATTCTGTGAAAGCTGCTATTGGTGCAACCCTCAAATGATTTGCCTGAATCAATATATTATTTTTGGATTACTGTAAATCGATAAGGAAACATTCTTTCCTGTACCAAGGGAAATAATATAATTCAAACACTGCTCCTCCAGGCAAGTCATATTTTCAATGACTCATCTTTAAAATAACCAACCATTTGACAAATAGATTAAAAAAAATCTAACATCAAACAAGATAAAATACTTGCTACATTCTTGAATCACAGTATTTCCAAGTAAATACTTGATCCATCCTAATTTTTACAAACTAAATGAAATCTCCGAAGAGAATAAAAGAATATTATGTTTTAAAAAGAATTATTGCGATAAAAATACAGCCCTGGTCAGCCTGTCAGAACCTATCATTCCTATATATTGTTACAAACAGGTATAGACAAGAGGAGCGGTCTGTAGCATACATGAGGAGAGGCTGGCAGATCCTTAGCTGCTACTAACAAGTAGGTACTTGCGTGAAGCAGTTGCGGTCCTGCATACAAGTCATTAGTAGTCTTATATGGGATATGTTCTGCGCTGAAGCAGTTGCGGTCCTGCATACAAGTCATTAGTAGTCTTATATGGGATATGTTCTGCGCTACAGTGTGTAAGTTGTAGTTTGACTGGTCATATACTGTCACTTTGTAATAATATAAATAAAACTGCATTTTGTGAAATAAATAGTGAGCAAACCCCAGTACCGTGAAATATAAAGTATAGCGAAGTATTTCAGATCTACTGCTCAAGCAAATGAACATGTTTGAGATCAAAATTGGATGTAACATATGTTAGTTTGTATATTTTAGTGGATAGAAAATTACTACTTCATATATCTGAACATTGGACCCGTTAAGAAATACTTTACCTCTGCTTCAGAACAGAAAGGTCACTAAAAATACTAATACACTGCTTGCCAGATACGTAAAAAGAATGTAGACATACATATTGTATTAATCACACATCAAATGTGGAAGAAAAACAGCATTCTATAAAAGGAGCAACATTTTAATGGACGGCCTAGATTCAAAGATTTCACTTCTGGCATAAAGGAATTTCAAGCCTTTTAAGATGTTCTCACAAATCCTATCAACTATGCTCTTTGATTACCTGTTATCATTTCTAAATGGCAAACGAGAATTTAAATATTTCATTGCATGAAATTTGTAATGTAATGCATGTGCAAATTATGTATGCTTGCGCTCCTTCATTATCAACATATAGGCCTAATGGTACCATTCTGATTAAAAAGATCAGCACATACCTCATCTTTATAAAGCGTAACAAGGGAATTGCTATGCCGTATTATTCTGTAATGGAATCATAAAGTGAAGTCATGGGCCTTTCCTAAGGGCATGCAGTGCCATGCACATATGCCAAGGACACAATGACAAGCAAGGACACTTGTTTTCGTGATTCAGAATTAACAAGAACATGAAGAAATATAATATGTATATAAAACAAATGCCATGCTTTAATTAACATAAAGTTTCAAGGAAAATCATAGTAACTACTTCGTAAATATAATCACATGTTATACATACATGTACAATAATCATGCTCAAATTTCTCATCCAACAGCAAGCTAAAAAAACAAATTTAAAACGTAAACATGTTTATTGAAGAAAATAATAATAATTTGATAGAAAATGTTAAGATTCCTGGCAAATAAAAGAGGAGTATACAAAGGACGGCCTATATCAGTTGAGGTTCAATAGTTCTGCCCTCTTGAAACTACATATTTGTATTCTATAGCTTCCAATCAATGTTCATTTATATTTGCGGTTATACACTGGCTATAGATATAGATAGATAGATAGGGTAAGTGCAGCCCTCTAAGCCGAGTTTTGGGTGCTCACGAGAGTTGATCGATGAGATAGGAGAGAGAGCTTGTGTCTTCAACATGTTACACATTACCGCATGTGAGGGATCTTTTACCCAGCACAGACACTGATACAAGAGGCCGCCAGATTAAAGTCTCACCCAAAAGACATCCAGCTGGGAATTAACTGAAAGTTTTGGGTTCCCCACCCGGGGTTCGAACCCATGCAGGCAACGACCTTCAGCAGAGCAGGTAGGCACCTTTTAAAGCACACAACCACCCAGCTGAAGCCAATTCAGCTTGTCATATCAGCTGCTTTGGCAGAAGTAATGGTGAGACAACAAGGCTGAGATTCCACACCAATTAAGGCACATGTTCCCAGAAATGGGTACTTTCCACGGTATATGATACTCAGGACAGAATTGACTTGCCGGGATGAGATTCAACCTTTTCAGAAGCCAGTGGTTGCACAAACAAGCACTCTTAACCAATAAGCCCAGAGGAACTTGGGAGTTGCTTGGGAGTTACAGCTTTGGAATGGAACATTGATGATGCTTTAATAAACATCGTCTCACATATAAATGGTGTGCATCTTATTGATATATAATGCATGAGAAATATACCAAAAGTGTTACCGCTGGCAGTTCAATTCCTTTGGGAGAGGTACCTTTGAGCTTGTGGTAATTTTACAATATCGGTGTTTGTCTTACAGCTACATGTAAGATTAGAACTCCTCCATTGTTCCTTATTCTGCTCTACTTGTCACTGTCATTTCATATACAAGCAATTTATCAACAGAAAAAGTTTATATAAATGATAAATGTGAGGCATAGCAAGAAGTTTGCAGACCAAGAGTCCAAGACTACACAGTCTACACAATCTACACACTCGCTCTTCTAAAAATTAAGACAATTTTGTTGAAATATGATCAATTGCTTCATAGTGTTCACACAGTTTATGATAAAATGATGGATTATGCCAATATTGCATTATGTATAAGATACATTAAAATTTCCTTCATGAAGTTATAAATAGAGTCTAACTTAATCAAGTTATATTGCAGTGAGTTTGAAATGACAGAAAAATACAAAAAGTTAGCGTCAAAGACAATATTTCATCTGATTCAGCCTGCCTTATCAGAAAAGAAGATTTAAGAATTGCTAAAATGATGCATAAAAGACAGCCTAACAATTATGTGCCCAGAAGATACATACCATGCAGAGCACAGGACCTTCAGTATCCAATTATATTTGATATGCTGTTTCAACAAGATGCAGCCAAATGCCAACATATGACAGCTGACCACAACATGACAGCCCCTGACATCGCTGACAAGACAAACAAATATCTCTAGGCAATAACAGAAATAGCTTCATAACAAAGTGCCCATATGCAGTGCACACAAATGAAATATTCCTATGCACTGCACAACAACTGACATGTTATAAAACGGTGCATAACACTTCATGCAATTAAAATGATGCAGCCTTGTTGACCTCACAACGTGAATATTTGTAATAAATCCTTCCCATGTCTTGATAAGATACCAAAGAAAATAAAATACTAAATTTTAATTATGCTTAAAAAATGTGTATATTAAGCATCAAACTGAATGCATTTTTTTTGGCCTGTGAAGTAGCTGAGAATAAAACAATCCAAAGTATTGGTGCACGTTTTTAAAAGCATGGTTGCCATGACTTCACTTTCACAGATGAACATGTCAAAGTACTGAAGGGCTTTCAGTAGCCATTTGACATTTCAGAATACATCTTCAACATGGAAGTCACACAAAAAAGAATGTTAAAGAGCAAAAGTGAGAATGTGGCTTTATTCTGAATTTCATATTCATTCATTCAACCTTTTTAAAATGCTCATTTCTTATTCCCCCTTTTCATCTTTGAAGTTGTCTCAAATATGACAATCGCATCCTAATAGACACATCTTTCACTCTGAAATGGAAAAAGAAATGAAAAAGTTCTTCACAAAACTTAAGCACAAAAACAGCCTAATTTAGAGACTAAAACTCAGAAACTATTTTAAGTAAAATGTTCTGAGAGGAATTCAAATGTCATCCTCGTGCGAAATAAAACAATCCAGTTTTTTAAAGAACTCTATAAAATAATCTTATTCTCTAACAGCATATATATAAAATATCAGCGTCAGTCTGTTAGATCATGCAGTGCTAGGCTATATCATTTATACATGTTACCAGGTTTCTTTAGATCATGATTTATCAAAAGAAAACTTAATTAATCCAACAAGAAGGAACTTTAACAGAAACTGTTTTAAAAGCTGTATTGCTGTAACAGTGTAACAGTACCAACATTTCACCAACAACATAGTCATTGCAGAAGTAAAGAATTATATTTTACACAAATAACAGTAGGACTGTCATCGATACGGCCGAAATCGATGCATCGGAAAAGTTTTCCGAATCGATAACAAATCGATACAATAGCGCAAGTATCGAATAAATTATTTCCACTGCATTTGGCATATTTATTGGTAAATATAGAAAGAAATTCAGTAAAATTCACCTTGTTTACATCAAAACCTCGCCACCACTGCTCTGTTCTTGTCTGAAATCTCGCAAACGAGACAGCGTGATTCAAAATGGCGGACGGGTGATGTAAATTCAGAATTTTTGTCATTTTCGCAACAAAACTAGCAAATAAAGTTGGAATTCTGCCGTTTCTCAAGGGATATCGATACTTCGGTGCATCGGAAAAGATTTTTCCAATAATCGCATAAAAAAAGTTGTTTTCAACGACATTCCTAACTAACAGTCAATTTCCACCGAAACCAAACTTCTTTACACGGTTGATAATAAAAAGGATTTTTTTCCAATATATTTAGCCTATCTGACCCAAGAACTCCTATCCATTGTTACAAACAGCGTCATACACCAGAGATGAGCTCTGCAGCATGCATGAGGAGAGGCCGGCAGATACTGGGCTGCCACTAACAAGTAGGCACTTGTGTGAAGCAGTTGCGGTCCTGCATACAAGTCATTAGGCATCTCATGCAGGCGTTACAGCATGTAAGTTGCAGCTAGACTGGTCATACACTGTCATTTTGTGATGGTTATCCAATGTTACAACATAACCAGACAAGATCGTAACATGAACTGAAATTGCTAAACTACTAGTTAATCTAATTTACTAAACGTGTAGTGAGTCTATGAACCCTGAACCTGAGTACTTATTTTTGTGCAAATAATACAAGAAAATAAACCAGCTTAACTCTTTACACACAAAATGTGAACCACAAAATGTACATTCCAATTTAAAGATCTAATAACTTATTTCCGATGCACCAACAAAAATTAAATAAACATATAGGTCAGTAAACATATATAATTCATACACAGTGTAGCAGATTTTTTTCACTCCTTACATGACGCTTTTATTATAACAGCAATTTTGGATGTTACATAAATAAGCTTTATTAATCACACATCATATGTGGAAGACAGTTGAAGACACTCAGCATTCAACCAAAAGAGCAAAATTTTAATGGGCTAGCCCGATTCAAAGACTTCATTTCTGACATGACAGAATCATAAGCCTTTTAGAATTCTCACCAATCCGATTAACTATGCTCTTTGATATAACATTCTTACAATCTTACCAGACAAACATGTTTTTTCTTATTTCGAAATGCTTCACACATGCATCAAACATACTGTGTATACCTTAAAGCATTGTATGATTTAGGTTCATAAAATTGTTTATCTAACAGTGCAAGACTCATACAAATAACCCATGTCACACCATATCAAAATTGTATTTCAAGTCATCTTTTAAATGTACAATGTCGTTAAAAATTTTACACTTTCCATTTGCTATCATTGCTATTACTTGTATTGTCAGTCGCTCATTTACAATTGAAAATTTTCAAAGACAAAGAAGTTAACCTCCTGAATTTGGTTATGTGCATGGACAGGACCTGGGCATGGACGGGACTTTAAAACAATAAATCAAAACATCAGCTCCCTGACCAACTGGGCCATCGAATTGCTTACGAATTATTGCTTCATTCATTCAGCTGTTCTGGTTACAAATATCATAGATTTTCAAGCAATGTTTATTTCACAATGATCTAAAAATCTATAGTGAATTCGTTATATTCCGTGATAGAATCGTTAGACACAGTGAGGTCCAGGACTCCTGGACCTTGCCTCAGGGCATACACATATGCCAAGGACATGAAGACTAGCAAGGACACTTGCTGTTGTGATTCTGGCAAGAAAAGTTAGACTTGACAAAAAACACCAGAAATGTCACAATTTGAATGAAAGTTTCAAGGAGATACTAATTAATATCAATGACCTAAAGGAAGTGTTTTTCTGTTCTGAAATTGGAATATAACTTTGTTAAATTGGAGTACTGATGTTGTGATCATGGCAGCTGGGTGGCCGAGTAGATGTAAATGTAAATTAAATGTAGACTTTTTTATAGGCCATTACACCAACAAAGTCAGTCTCAACAGACTTTACAATTACACCCTTGGCAGGCCTGTTCAAGCATGAGCCTTTCTCAACTCCCCGGGGAGTATACAGCCAGGCAGCTGTTTCCAGCGCACACAATGCTAAGTCACTCTACAATCGCCATCAATGCCTATAGCCAAGTACCCATTTACACCCGGGTGAAGTGAAGCAAAGAGTTATGGAGGATCTGCTCAGTTCTTCCATGCCATAGATGGGAGTCAAACCTGCAACGTCTCAGTTGCCAGGTGAACACCTTATTCCCTAGGCCACGGCACCTCTAGACAAAGTTACCGCCTGCTCTGGTGGCTTGCAATTGGCGGCATCTGCCTTCAGCAAGTCTCCACTGTCACAATGTTATATCGCCAATTTAAAGAAATTATTCATTAATATATTGTATGACATGTATACCATTGTTTCAAGAATAAATTATATCTGTCTGTCTGTCTGCTGGAGGTTCGAACTCAGGTGGAGAACACACAATTTTTAGTGGACCTTCAAGACCAAAATCCCAGCAGCTAGGATGTCTTTTGGATGAGACGTTAAATTGACGGCCCCTTGTACCAGTGTCTGTGCTTGGCAAGTAAAAGATACGTCACAAGGGGTAAAAGTGTAACTTGTTATACATGCCTAGCTGGTATGCATGAGCAGATAATGAGGATCAGGGTCCAACAATGCTTCGCTTAATGGCCATGTCTCTAGCCCTGGGACCCATGGCACTATGTGGCCCAATTGATATCTTTATCCGAAAAATAAAGCTAGAGCTTGTGACTCGAAATACAATATTAATGGTCCATACTTTCTTGGCCAACTTCATGAGCAGTTTGTATTTCTTGAGCATTGGGAGTTTTATACCTTGGAGAGAAGAACCTCAGCGGAGTCATTTGTCAATGGCCATGTTTGCTGACAGCTGGACTTATACATCCTAAATCATAAGTCTCTTTGCTGTTTCAAGTTTCTTGCATTGTGCCATAATACTTTCTGGCATTGCAAATAAGAGGCGACTTATCAAAATACGAAATGCTGATGCACAAAGTGTATATGTATGAAGAAAGTATGGAGTATATATGTCAGAACCAGGGCAGTTAGGGTTGCTATTGGCACACATTTCCATCTGATTTGAGGACATTATTCTCTGGAAATTAATATTTGGATGATTAAAAATACCGTGCAAGCACGTAAACAACTCGGTTGCAAAGTGCGACAGACAACTCCAGTATCATGGCATGGCTTGGAGTGCAATATACATGATGTAAAGACATCACCAAAAGTCCCAGAATGCACTTTAATTTTGGCGATTTACCCTGAAACCATTATAAAATGTGCTAGAAGTTGTTTTTCATGATGGCCAAGAATTTTGTTCACTTGGGACCATGAATGGAGTGGAGAAAGTATGAAGGTTTTGTAGACTTGTTAAAATTTACCAGGCTGCGTTGTGTCTTGTGACAACTCATTGAATGATTCATTTTGTACATAGGTCCATGGATGCAGAATTGCAGATCTATGCATCACCTCTGCTCTGTTACTTCAAAGGAGGCTGAATACTTCCCATTTGAACTGTTTAAAGTGTTTTTGCAAGCAATAATAATGCACTGCTCTTTTTATTGTCTGTGATAATTCTTTTTCCTGACTTGTTTTAAACAATGGGGCCTTCAACAAAACACACTGCACCATGCACCCTCTTATCTCAGTGTTGACAGGTCATGCATTAACAGGATTTGAAGGGTATTTTTACCCAACTCCACACCCCTCAAGAACACATGTGGCATGTCACTGGCACCTCAGATTGACATTTATTGGTTTGTTTTCCCACATCATGACACATGACAGATAAGCACGTGCACTGTAAAGGATTTGCTGTAAAAAGTTACTTGTTCTTGTTTACTGTGACAGTTCACATTGCCTGAGGTGGAGATCCACATTTCTGTAGTCTTTCTGAACTGACAGCTTATACAGTCTGTCTTGAGATTACATATACTGGATACATGTTGACTGATAGGCCTGCAGGAGCATGTTTAAGCTGTTTAGTACTTGCAGATCACTCAGCTGGTCATTTTGTCAGTAACTGGATATTGGGCCCTCCTACAATAAATTCTAAAAAAGAGAGTAAGAGCAACACGCAGGATGTCTGGTGAAATGGATTATTTAACAGATTCTTCAGATTCTGACAGGTCTGAAGATTTTATTGACACTGACATCACTATTTTGGAGCATGTAGAAGAAATAATGTAAGATATTTAGAAGTGAAAGACAGTTTTGAGAAAATAATTCCAGTAATTTTTGACAGTGTACATGAGATTCTTGGTAGCAATAACTTGGAGAACACATGTTAAAAACATTTATTTCAAAGCATCGTTTTGTGTGGATTTCAGAAATGCACATGACTGAACTTCTGTCATTCCCGAATTTAGGCAGAAATAAAGCAACATGTGTAGTTTGACAGCAGCAGGTGCGACATGCGATGAGTTGTGCTAGGACAAAGATTGTATCCAGCCGTGTGGGCAAATGCAAGTTATGGCCGTGTGCCTCTGCAATACACCGAGTACCTCGTTGTAAACCGTGTGCCTCTGCAATACACCGAGTACCTCGTTGTAAAAACAACGCTTTGTCTTTATGCAAGGAAAGCAGATAAGGTACTCAGCTGGTAATACCCATTCAGTTGGTTTACATAGGTCCGGTTAGGTTCTGTATTAGGTTCTATATTAGGTTTCATATTAGGTTCTATCTATATTACCACATGCCATTAAATGGATGTACAAAAAGCAATCTCAGTTGATAAACTGTCTTTACCTGGGACATTGGGACAACCTATTGTATGGACTGCATGCATGATAATACAGCATCTGAATAAATGTGGCATGCATAGAACTAGAAGAAAGGCAATTGCCCCTAGAAAGAATGAAGACACAGAAATTGATGGATTAAAGTGGTCCCTGCATTATAAGACTGCTCCTTCTGCGACCATGAAGCGGTCTCTCATGGGGGAGCGGTCTCTCATGGGGTGCGGTCTCTCGTTGGGGTGCAAAATGCACTAAAAATACTACTTTATCACCTGGTTGGCTGTGAATATCACTGTTTACAGTCAAAATATCAGGGCCTATGATATTGTAAAAAATACCACCCTTCAAGGGTGATATTTTTTAACAATGGTTATGACATCACCAGCATTTCAGCAGCCTGATGATGTCACAAACCAAACAAGGGCCAGAATAATGGGATTGTGACGTCATGTCCATTGTTGCTCCATGGTGACGTCACATTTTTGTAATGGCAGAAAATAGTCCTTCTTTATAAATGAAAATTTGAGGTAAAACCAGGTGATAAAAATAAAACAACCACGCGTCAGGGCACTTCGTACAATATCACGAGCTGTTGTGTGAATTAATATCACTCTCGCCCTGCGGGCTCGAGTGATATTAATTCACACAACAGCTCGTGATATTGTTACTCAGTGACCCTGACTTGGGTTGTTTTGTTATATAATGCAGTCACAAAAGGCAAGTCGGTCTTACAACAGGGTGTCTTATAATGCATGTACCACTGTATTCACCAACTTTAAAAAAGTTTAACTCTGGAAAGATCTCTGGTCTTATACTTCCAAAGATCTACTGGACCGGTGAAATCTTCTTCAGTTATTACAGCAACAATTCCTTTTTCATAAACACTAAGAGCCACACCAACAACAATTCAGTCACTATAGCTGGAATGAAAGTAATATATTTTTCAGCTTGTCAATTCTAAATCAAATAATTCAATTTGATATCCATGACTGACCAATTGTCAAGCTAGTGTCTGTAGGAGGATAGGCCGGTATATGCCTGATCTCACTTCCAAGCAGCACAAACCCTCATGTTCAGCCAAGTTGTTTCTATTCAACCAATGTAAATAATCAAATGCCATCTCAGGGAACAGCAGTTGTTTCAAGAGAGTAACACTGGTCATATTGAGCCATACAAATACAGCAAAAATGTATGCGTAGATTATATCTACACTCTATGAGGTATACACCTCAGAGGATATCAAAATATAGATTGGTATTGTCGAGTACTGTACACTGTAAAATTTGAAATTTTGAGTTAACTCAAATGATTGAGTGAGATGGTTGCACAATTTGTTTGAGCCATGATAGCTTGCCGTTTTGAGTTATGATAATCTTTATGTTGTTATAACTTGCAAACAACAAGCTATCTTTGCTCAAAGGAATTGTGCAACCATCTCACTCAATCAATTAAGCTAACTCAAAATTCAAAATTTACAGTGTATAAGGTTCAGGCTAATGACTGTTTCAGAGCTAAACAACAAGACCATGCAGAGAATGCATAGATGAAGTTAGCATGTGGCCATTGGACATCCCGTGCAGACCACTCAACCTTCTTATGGACTTTCTGACTCATCTGTCACCATATACATGATATATGACAACAGTCTCTCATGCAAATTACCAAAATACCATTTTTTATATGACACAGACAGAAAAACCTGTAAGGCAATCACATGATCGAAGACTCAGAAGAAATAGCTATAAATTTTACATAACATAATATCAACATTGTATATTCTGGATCAGGGGCATAGATTTTTAATTTTTGTAGGGGGGGGGATGATTTCGGGGATCGCAAACTTCGCGTGTGGCCCAACAGGCTGAAAGTCGCACAGCGGTAGATTTCGAGGGCCACTCTAGGGCCCAAAAGCCAATATATTACAGATTATCGAAGGTTAGTTTTGAGACTTTTTTTTCCGCACAACATGCAACTGGCATCATGGAAAATTGCTAAATATGACAGATAATTGTCAACACCAAGTATTAATAATTTGAAATTCTAGGGGGGGGGGATAATCATATGATCATCCCCCCAGGTTCATCCTAGGGGGGATGCATACCCCCCATCCCCCCAGGATCTACGCCCCTGATCTGGATGGACTGAGCAATTCACTCATCAATGTAAAGTATTGCGTAAGGGCATTCAGCTCAATACAAACTGCTCAAATCACTAGCTTTTTTCAATATATGGCCCGGAATTCATTTGTGATGTTTAGCGAATCATTTTTTGACCCAACAAGAAAAGGTCAGAGTTTAAAAGACTGTGTTCTGAATAAATTTGACATCTTGGACCTTCAGAAGAGTTGGCCAACCAACCATCACTAATTTGTCAACAGCATTGCCATGAAATTGCTCACACCGTATTGTAACAAATCATAACACCAACTATCAGGTGTTTCGGAACCAAATATCACAAATAATCAGCGCCAAACAGCCAAGAAATGTACTAATTTACAGGAATGGAATTGCATATATCTGATGAAACAGCTAAAATACTGCATAAAGTATTATACATAAATTGACACTGTATTCCTGGTTCTTCGTAAGAATCATAAATGTATAGTGAGGTGCTGGCCCTTGCTTCGGGGCATGCACATACACCAAGGAAATAAGAACTCACAAGGGCACTTATTATGGTGAGTTAAGCAAGACAAGGTTAAAGATATAAGAAATAACAGAAATTTGTGAAAGTCTCTTAAATAGAAATATCGTAACATATCATATATCGCTGAACTTAAACATATTATCTGCTAATTCCACCATGATGTACATAATTTGTCCCAACTTCATTGTTACATAGCAGTAGGCATGTTTGGCTCATATGCATGAGGATCCAATACTGGTTCAAACAGTGTTTTGCCCATGTCTCATACCAACATGTGGCTGATAACCCACATGCAATATTACTGATTGACAAACACTAAACATGGATTAATGCCATTTAGAAAATCTCATAATGACCTTCCTACTTTGTAAAGTTGAACTAACTGTGGACCGCCACACATCATTTTGCTCTATCAGCACGGAGATAGAATGAGAGCTCCACTCTGTAAATTTTGAAATTCTGAGTTAGCTCAAATGATTGAGTGAGATAGTGAGGAGTATATAATTTCTTTCTGCAGTTCTGCAGTTCTGCAAGAAAAAATTGCAGAATTCTGCAGTTTCCAAAAAAACTGCAGAATTCTGCAGTTCTGCAAAAAAGTGCAGAATTCTGCAGTTCTGCAGAAAAAGTGCAGAATTCTGCAGTTTCCAAAAAAGTGCAGAATTCTGCAGTTCTGCAAAAAAGTGCAGAATTCTGCAGTTCTGCAAAAAAAGTGCAGAATTCTGCAGTTTCCAAAAAACTGCAGAATTCTGCAGTTTCAAAAAAAATTTGCAGGAAGAATTCTGCAGTTCTGCAGCTCCCTGCATGATTTCTGAACCTCTGTTACTTCCTGTAGTTTATTGCAATGCATCTTCAAAGTTCAGACCTCTTTGACATGGGGCTTGCCGCTACTAAGGAAACGTTAGTTGGGGGCGGGGGTTGTTGTTTGGGGGATCAGGGTTTTCGGTAGTCCTCTGTCACTGCAGGGTTTCTGAAAAGTTTCTGCAGCAAAATCTGTAATTCTGTAGGAGACATGCAGCCTGGGAGGTTTTATGCAGTTCTGTCAGAAGCTGAAGAATTCTGCAGTTTAAAAAAAAAATTGCACAATTCTTCAGTTCTGCAAAAAAAGTGCAGAATTCTGCAGTTTCAAAAAAAAGTGCAGAATTCTGCAGTTCTGCAGCTCCCTGCATGATTTCTGAACCTCTGTTACTTCCTCCAGCTTATTGCAATGCATCTGCAAAGTTTAGACCTCATTGACTTGGGGTAGCGGTTTGGGGGGGGGGGGTTGGGTAAACCCTCTTACCTGGTTACGTCAGGCAGTGAGCCCCTGTAGCGGGATACCGGTATCCCACTGGTACGTACCATTCGGGTCCATCTAGCTGGGTGGACAAGTGGTTAAAGCTCCCGCCTGCTCCGCTGAAGGTCTTTGCCTGCATGGGTTCGAACCCTGAGTGGGGAACCCAAAATTTTCAGTGTACCTTCATGAGCAAAATCCCAGCTGGATGTCGTTCGGATGAGACGTTAAATTGGTGGCCCCTTGTATCAGTGTCTATGCTGGGCAAGTAAAAGATCCCTCACATGGGGTAAATTCTACCCCCCCCCCCTGGGAGTAGTTCTTTTTTCAAAATGAGGACAGTTGGAACCATGTACCAGTTACACCATGGGTGGAGGCAGTATATCCCTGGTATAGTCACCCAAGATCCAGTATATCCCGAGACCTGAAGGAGGTTTATTTTGATACAGCAGGTTGTAAAATGATATTTTTGCGAGCTGACCGATCGCCGAAAAAAGTGCCATACGGCAAAAAGAAACAACGACGGACAAAGACTGACAACTGTAGTAAATAGACCTGGTTGCACGGTAACCGCAACTTTTTTCAAAGTGAAATTTGGTTGAGAATTGACTGAGTAGAGTGGCAAAACGTCCATGGATAGCAGTTTATTTTGAAGCAGCAGCTTGTAAAATGACATTTTTGCGAGCTGACCTATCGCCGAAAAACGTGTCGTACGGAAAAAAGAAACAACGACGGACAAACACTGTCAACTTTAGTCAATAGACCTGGTTGCAGGGTACCCGCAACTTTTTTCAGAGTGAAATTTGATTGAGAATTGGCCGAGCAGAGTGGTAGAATGATGACCAATCCGCAAGCAAACAAAACATGAAGTGCTGCTCCCCACAAGGGGGTAGAGCAAACTAGCCCCAGAAACGTGGCTCTCTTCTTTATTGCAGAATTGCAGAATTCTGCAGTTTCCTCCCAAACTGCAGAATTTATTGCAGAATTCTGCAGTTTCCTCACAAACTGCAGAATTTATTGCAGAATTGCAGAATTCTGCAATTTCACTCCCAAACTGCAGAATTTATTGCAGAATATGCAGGTGCAGGAAGAAATTTAAATGTACTGGAGATGGTTGCACAATTTGTTTGAGCCATGATAGCTTGTTGTCTTGAGTTATGATAATCTTTATGTTGTTATAACTTACAAACAACAAGCTATCTTGGCTCAAAGGAATTGTGCAACCATCTCACTCAATCAATTAAGCCAACTCAAAATTTTACAGTGCACACTCGAAATGCAATATTAATAGTGTCCCACATACATCATACTGTGTGTATCTTTTTCATATATGCTGCATGAGCAGTTTGTATTTCTTGAGCATTGGGAGTTTTATACCTTGGAGAAATGTATCTCGGTGGAGTCATTTGTCAGTGTCCATGTATGGTGACAGCTCAACTTAGACATCCCAGTGCATAAGTCTCTTTGCTGGTTCACATTTCTTTCATTGTACATGTATGTACCATAATATTTTCTGGCATCCCAAATTTCATCTCTCATCATAATGTCAACAAAAAGTTCTATAACTTGTGTTTACTATTTTACCAATCTGACTATAAATAAATATTATTCTATTCTATCCTGGAGGCAACCTGTCATGAGGAAATTGTGATATATATATATACAATTATACATATTTACACTATAATTGTAAAGAATCAAAGTACACTTTACAAATCAATCATTGATATTTTCATAAAGATTTGTGGCAGAGAATAAATGACGTGACGCTTCCAATTCATGATGCGTAAATTGATAATAATCATGATACACATCAGTTTGACAACTGAGTACGATTTGCCAAGTAACGTCAGAAAACTAAAAATAAGCAACAACATAATCAACCAGAATTATCTCAACTTTTGATGAAATGATTCTGCAATACAATTTTTTTTTAAATATGCACTCAAGCAAGCTACATAAATTTGTGGCTTCTACAATTTAACCTTATGTTTCCAAAATGAAGTAATTTCCTATTTCAGACATTCATTATGAAAACAGCCCAAGTAGTTTTTTTACTCGATTGTAAAATATTCTGATCTAACACGAGATCATAAGTTGAAGATCAAAGAAGCACCGCATGAAATATAAAAGCATTCTGATTCCTGTAAATAAAATTGTTTATGGAAGCAGTAACTCATTTATTTCCAATCAGACACTTGCCTTGATCATTATTGGGGACATGCAATAATGGCTGTTACGGAACTTTTCATTAATTTTCTTTTAAGCTTCGCCAAAGGGATCCAACCAGGATGAAATCTCATTGATATTTATATCACACAAGAAGTATGATTAAAGTATAATAAATGTATAAGGCATATGTCTCAATTAGAATTCTACATTGTAATTAGGATCATTCCCTTTGATGTTAACAAAATTAAATTAGTGAGGAACATAAGCCTTATCACAACTGTGGTGATGACAAGACGATAGATCAAAAGAATCATGAGGATTGAGGAATCATTGAGGATAAAATAACATCATGTTGTCAATAATATATTAGAATGAGCATGATCAAGGACAGTATATTATGGTAATAATGACCATTTGGGCTATAATAAAAACAAATTTTGGCAAAATTCATGAGGACATTGTTTTCAGGAAATGAATGCTTGGATGATTGAAAGCAAGACTTCTTTTTTATTATAGGCATAGAAAAAAGATTAGGTAATAGAGAGAAATTTTACAGGTCCTATCTGCCTCTATATTATTATTATTAGTTCTTCATTAGGTTCTATATTATCAGGGGACATTTAATAGGAGGGGAACAAAGCAATCTCAGTTGATAAACTGTCTTTACCTGGGACCACCTATTGTATGGACTGCAATCACTGCATGCATGATAATACAACATCTGCATAAATATGGCATGCATAGAAGAAAGGCAATTGCTCCAAGACATCAGACCAGAATCAAGTTTCCATAGATCAGTGTCTGCTAATGTCCATCAGATTGAAAGCTTCAGGTGCTCCCCCTTCCTTCCACAATTTGATCAGCCAGTCACCGAGTCATGCATAATATCGAAATTGAAGTGTCGTCGGCTCAGCCACAGTCTGGCTGCGTGTCCAAATGGCAATAGCTGTCTCAGACCTGTAAGAGACTACGAGTGACTGGCAACTGACAAAAAAGTCCCCAAGGCTATTTCCAGAGACTTATATCATCCAATATGAAAGCAAGATGAAAGAATGAAGACACAGAAATTGGTGGATTATCCAACAAAAACTGTCAGGCAATAAGTGCGTATACACTATAAATACCAATAGATGCCAAATGATCAGTCACAAATGTTGTCAACATCGACCCTTTGCCAGCAATATGCATGTTTGCATAATAACCTGGAACACTGAAGGTCATGCCTAAAATAATAATCTCAATTTTCGTAAGAACCAAAATAATTTAAGGTACCTTTGTGAAAAGATGTGAGGCTGGTCTAAACATAGAAAATATAACAAAACTAACATTTACATAACTCAACACTGGGTGTAAATCAAACATGAGTGTTAAGATTTCCACCATATAGAATTTATGTCTTTAAATACTGCCAGCAAAAGTCATCAATTTCGCCAAAATTGAGTAAGAGGTAATACATTAATTTCAAAGAAAACTACAACCAAAACCGAAACCACCCCCCCCCCCCGGATATCTAATGGTCAAATTGCAGCCCCCTTCCTCAACCATCAGGGGTAATTTGTACCAGTACCACATATCAACCACACAGCCTCAAGCAATGCATTAATTCACATGAATGGAATAGCATATTATCCGATAACACAGTTAGAATACTGCATAACGTACTGTACATAAATCTATACTGTATTCCTTGTTCTGTGATAGAATAATAAATGTATGGTGAGGTGCCGGACTTTGCTTCAGGGCATGCACATATGCTGAGGACTAGCAAAGACACTAGTCCTCACGATTCAGGCAAGACAAGGTAGACCATATAAGAAATATCAGAAAGTTAGAAACTCTTTTAAATAGAAATGCTATAAACACAGGTTCTAACATTATTTCGAACCAGTCTCTTACCACTATGTGGCTGATCACACACCAATGGCACACCATGCAATGTTACTAATTGACGAGACCCCCCGTGGCCTAATTGGTAAGTGCGCTTGTCAACTGGCTTTGATGGCGTGGGTTCAAATCTCACCCCGGGAACTCACTTTAGTCCGAGCCCATGGGACATTAAATGGAGGCGGGTTGTATCCAGTATTCTATGCTGGGGCAACTGAAAGACCCTGGGCATCCCTGAATTAATAGGGTATGTGCCAGACTCACAGTCTTCTCATCTCATCATCATACGGCGATCGCCTGCCTCGATATCGCCCACTAAGGTGCTGCAGAGGCGTAAACACAAACAAACAAACAAATGTTACTAATTGACAAACACTGTACATGGATCAATGCCATTAGAAAATCTTTCCTACGTTGTTAAAATGGAAGCTATTTGGACAGTCTCAAATTATTTTTTCTGTGTCAGCTTAGCTGCCAAGAGATAGAATGAGACATTTGCACTCAAAATGCAATATTAATGGTCCATACTTTCCCCTGTCCACCAACCGCCATATATCATATTGTATGTATCTTATTCATATATACTGCATGAGCAGTTTGTATTTCTTGAGCATTGGGAGTTTTATACCTTGGAGAGAAGTATCTCTGTGGAGTCATTTGTCAGTGTCCATGTTTTCTGACAGCTCGACTTAGACTTCCTGGCTCATAAGTCTCTTTGCCGTTTCATATTTCTTTCATTTTACCATGCTATTTTCTGGCATTCCAATACTAGAGGCAACGTGTCAGGAAGAAGTTTTGATATATAATATATATATCTACATTTTGATAGTGAGCAACTATACAGCAGTTTATGAATCAAACATCGATCTGTTCATAAAGATTTGTGAGAGAAATAAAATGATACGATTCTTCCAATTTATGAATTACAAATTGATGATATTCATGACATACGTCTCTTTGACAACTGAGGACAACCAGCCAAATAATCCCAGAAAACTAAAAATAAGCAGCAACAAAACCAACAAGAATTATCGGCAGCTTTTGATAAAATGATATTGCAACAAAAATCTGAGAAAAAAACCCACTCAAGCAGGCTACAATAATTTGTGCTTTCTACAACCTATTTTCAAGGTATCCTTTTCCAAATTTCAGGTACTAAACAATGGTCTTCAGTATCATCAACCTTACATTTTCCAAACTAAGTTATTCCAGCTATCATTAGAAAAACAACCCAACTGTTATTTTACTAGACTGGCAAAATTTTGATCTGATACCAGATCATTATCATAAGTGTTCCCCCATGGCCTAACGGTAAAAACTGCTTGTCTACTGGCTTTGAGGGCGTTCAAATCTCACCCCGGGAACTCACTTTAGTCCGAGCCTACGGGGCGGTTTGTATCAAGTATTCTATACTGGGGCAACTGAAAGACCCTGGGCATCTCTGAATCAATAGGGTAAGTTCCAGACTCCCAGTCTTCTCATCTCATCATCATACAGCAGTCGCCAAAAAATATAAATGCAGCTCCCTCCACAAAGATGGTGATTGAGCTGCCCCGGCTGATCCGGGGTACACCAGCACAACACAAGTCAAGTCAATAAGCTGAAAATATTGCATAGAATATAAAAGCATTCTGAATCCTGTAAATAAAAGAGTTTATGAAAGCAGTAACACATTTGTTTTTTATTGCATGGAAATCGATTCCTTGAGAATCTGACATTTCCCTTCAGCATTATTGGGGACATGCGAGAATGGATATGATAAACCTTGTCATTAATTTTCTTTTAAGCGGCGCCAAAGGGAGCCAACAAGGCTGAAATATCATTGATATGTATTACACAAGAAGTATGATTAAAGTATCATACAGTATGAGGCATATGTCTCAATTAGAAGTTTACTTCTTAAAATCATGACCATCGCCATCAAACAAAATTTAATTAATAAGGAACATGACTTATAAGCCTTTTAAAATACAACAAGAACATAGATAAAAAAAATCATGAAGACAAAATAACATCATATAGTCAATAATAAGGTTGAAAACATAATCAAGGAGAGTAGATTCTGGTAATAAGGCCAATCTGGGTGGTTACAAACACATGTGTCTGCAGAATTTATGAGGACATTGTTTTCAGGAAATGAATGTTTGGATTCTTTTCTAGCCAACAGATAAAATATTAGGTAATAGTGATTCAGTAGATTTTTATTGCTCATGTTAGGTTTCATATTGGGTTCTATATTACCACAGGGCATTAAATGGGAGAATAAAAAGCAATCTCAGTTGATAAGTTACTGTCTTTACCTGGGATCACCTATTGTATGGACTGCAATCACTGCATGCATGATAATACAACATCTGCATAAATATGGCATGCATAGAAGAAAGGCAATTGCTCCAAGACATCAGACCAGAATCAAGTTTCCATAGATCAGTGTCTGCTAATGTCCATCAGATTGAAAGCTTCAGGTGCTCCCCCTCCCTTCCACAATTTGATCAGCCAGTCACCGAGTCATGCATAATATCGAAATTGAAGTGTCGTCGGCTCAGCCACAGTCTGGCTGCGTGTCCAAATGGCAATAGCTGTCTCAGACCTGTAAGAGACTACGAGTGACTGGCAACTGACAAAAAAGTCCCCAAGGCTATTTCCAGAGACTTATATCATCCAATATGAAAGCAAGATGAAAGAATGAAGACACAGAAATTGGTGGATTATCCAACAAAAACTGTCAGGCAATAAGTGCGTATACACTATAAATACCAATAGATTCCAAATGATTAGTCACAAATGTTGTCAACATCGACCCTTTGCCAGCAATATGCATGTTTGCATAATAACCTGGAACACTGAAGGTCTGCCTAAAATAATAATCTCAATTTTCGTAAGAACCAAAATAATTTAAGGTACCTTTGTGAAAAGATATGAGGCTGGTCTAAACATAGAAAATATAACAAAACTAACATTTACATAACTCAACACTGGGTGTAAATCAAACATGAGTGTTAAGATTTCCACCATATAGAATTTATGTCTTTAAATACTGCCAGCAAAAGTCATCAAAATTGAGTAAGAGGTAATACATTAATTTCAAATAAAACTACAACCAAAACCGAAACCACCCCCCCCCCCGGATATCTAATGGTCAAATTGCAGCCCCCTTCCTCAACCATCAGGGGTAATTTGTACCAGTACCACATATCAACCACACAGCCTCAAGCAATGCATTAATTCACATGAATGGAATAGCATATTATCCGATAACACAGTTAGAATACTGCATAACGTACTGTACATAAATCTATACTGTGTTCCTTGTTCTGTGATAGAATAATAAATGTATGGTGAGGTGCCGGACTTTGCTTCAGGGCATGCACATATGCTGAAGACTAGCAACACACTCGTCCTCATGATTCGGGCAAGATGAGGTGAACAATACAAGAAATATCAGAAAGTTAGAAACTCTTTTAAATAGAAATGCTATAAACACAGGTTCTAACATTATTTCGAACCAGTCTCTTACCACTATGTGGCTGATCACACACCAATGGAAACCATGCAATGTTACTAATTGACAAACACTTTACATGGATCAATGCCACTTAGAAAATTTCATAATGACTTTCCTACTTTGTTAAAATGGACGCTATTTGGACAGTCTCAAATTATTTTTTCTGCGTCAGCTTAGCTGCCAAGAGATAGAATGAGACATTTGCACTCAAAATGCAATATTAATGGTCCATACTTTCCCCTGTCCACCAACCGCCATATATCATATTGTATGTATCTTATTCATATACACTACATGAGCAGTTTGTATTTCTTGAGCATTGGGAGTTTTATACCTTGGAGAGAAGTATCTCTGTGGAGTCATTTGTCAGTGTCCATGTTTTCTGACAGCTCGACTTAGACTTCCTGGCTCATAAGTCTCTTTGCCGTTTCATATTTCTTTCATTTTACCATGCTATTTTCTGGCATTCCAATACTAGAGGCAACGTGTCAGGAAGGAGGTTTGATATATACAGGGTGAGGAAGTAATTT
This sequence comes from Platynereis dumerilii, assembly GCA_026936325.1. Taxonomy (NCBI): domain Eukaryota; kingdom Metazoa; phylum Annelida; class Polychaeta; order Phyllodocida; family Nereididae; genus Platynereis; species Platynereis dumerilii. The sequence goes on along the minus strand of JAPTHN010000001.1, from coordinate 80,931,665 downwards.
TTTCAAAATTAGGAATATTTCAAACTTCAGTCGAAATGGAAGGTTTTGCTAAGTCATAACAAATTCATATTTTCAGGCCTTAGAAACAAGACAAAAAGGATCCCGTTTGTGAAGTTTGACTTGTATTATCTCCAATCAAAAATTCAATATGGCCGTCTAAACTTGGTGATGCTTTGAAGAAAAGCGTCTTCATATTTTAAGGCCGTGAGCCATGAAAACAGTAAGGAGGACAGAGACATCATGGTGATATGTCTTGTTGACCAACTAATCTAAGATGCCCCACACGGAAAAGTAAGGGGAATTAAGGTCCGAGCTGGAGAAGGGCCAGAAGCTGGCCGCCTAGAAGTCTCTTAAATTTCTTTAAGTGGAAATCCTGCACTTTCTTGGCCATAAGGCATGGGGAACCATCCTGAGTCTGCCTATAGTTGTCATTGGGGTAATTTGGATCAAGCCATGGCAAAACATGACATTACTGGACCTAGTAGTATGCATCTGGTCAGTCCCCCTTTATTCGCATAAAAAAGAAATGAAGCATAATTTTTCTTTCTGAAGTCATGACTCCCGAAACCATTGCCTGAACTGGATACTTTGCCCTGAATGTCCCATCGACATGTTCTATTGATTTTATATAGAATTTGCCATTTCTTTTGTTGACAATAGAATCCACAACCAAAAGTTTATAGTTTGAAAAAAAAATTGAATATCGAGCCATGCTTCCCAATGTAGCCTATCATTTTTTCACCATTTCTATCTTCTGGCCTTCATGGAATAGGCCGAATGGGGTCTTTAGGGTCTTGACATATAATTTCGGGCCAAATCATTTTGCATAGCCGCTCTGGCAGCCTTGAGGTCCACCTGAAGCTCTTCAACCACCTCTCTCATGGAGGTTGCAGGTACCTTGTCAGTTTTGTCATCAGTGACTCCAGGAATGCTCCATTCCTCTCTTAATTCTCTCCACAAACTCCCAGACATCCCTCTTATTCCTTTCCCATCATTGATTGCCTTCATGATATTGTATTCTGGTTGTGAGGTCACTCTGACTATGTCAGGGATTGTTTTTTTGTCCATTTGGCACTGAAGCAAATCTGACCACCTCTTCCTTTTTGTCTCCTGTGGAGCCATTTTTAATCACAGCTCATTCTAACCTTCCACAGGTATGGCTGATACCTTAATGATTATGCAGCGTTGTTTTCACAATTTTCCTGTAGATGTGAGATGCTTTTTTAGCACAAGGGAGTTCATGGAAAATTTTGGTTCCCCACCCTGTAATATATATATCTACATTTTGATAGTGAGCAACTATACAGCAGTTTATGAATCAAACATCGATCTGTTCATAAAGATTTGTGAGAGAAATAAAATGATACGATTCTTCCAATTTATGAATTACAAATTGATGATATTCATGACATACGTCTCTTTGACAACTGAGGACAACCTGCCAAATAATGCCAGAAAACTAAAAATAAGCAGCAACAAAACCAACAAGAATTATCAGCAACTTTTGATAAAATGATATTGCAACAAAAATCTGAGAAAAAAACCCACTCAAGCAGGCTACAATAATTTGTGCTTTCTACAACCTATTTTCAAGGTATCCTTTTCCAGATTTCAGGTACTAAACAATGGTCTTCAGTATCATCAACCTTACATTTTCCAAACTAAGTTATTCCAGCTATCATTAGAAAAACAACCCAACTGTTATTTTACTAGACTGGCAAAATTTTGATCTGATACCAGATCATTATCATAAGTGTTCCCCCATGGCCTAACGGTAAAGACTGCTTGTCTACTGGCTTTGAGGGCGTTCAATTGTCACCCCGGGAACTCACTTTAGTCCGAGCCTATGGGACATTAAATGGAGGCGGTTTGTATCAAGTATTCTATACTGGGGCAACAGAAAGACCCTGGGCATCCCTGAATCAATAGGGTAAGTTCCAGACTCCCAGTTTCCTCATCTCATCATCATACAGCGGTCACCAAAAAATAAAAATGCAGCTCCCTCCACAAAGATGGTGATTGAGCTGCCCCGGCTGATCCGGGGTACACCAGCACAACACAAGTCAAGTCAATAAGCTGAAAATCATGGAAGCATTGCATAGAATATAAAAGCATTCTGAATCCTGTAAATAAAAGAGTTTATGAAAGCAGTAACACATTTGTTTTTTACTAGAAAATGCCCATTAGTGAAATAAATAAGTTTGGCAATGCATTATGGTGAAGAGATACTGTTGACGCTGTCATTAAAGTAGGGAAATGTTTTAAGGAAACTGGAAACCTGGTATTTAGAGTGAGCTGTAGGTGTTTAAAGTTGAAAAGGCTTTAAAATTGTAAATGGGTAAGTGTTGCCATACTCCTGTAGATGGCAGGGAGATGTTTGGTGGATCATGCAGAGCAATCAGAGATATGTATTATAGCCAGGTTGGCAGGTTATCGGATCAATGATAACATAGGGACAATGTGCGTGTTGCGTAAGGTGCTGCCACCCGTGGGAAAATGGTTATAAGAAGTGGCTCCCTCTGTGGAGGAGTTAAATATGAGAATATGCAGTTTCATGCACTCCTGGTGGGAGATCAGTGGTGGAGTAGGGAAACAGAAATGAGAGGGGAGTTACATGATTGTGGGCTCCCACCTGAAGTATGAGAACAAAAATGAAGGATAGGTGGATAGTTTGGTTGAGTGACATGCCTGTGGGAGGCGTATGTAGCTGGCAACTGGGTTGATCATGTGACCTGAGGTTCAGCTCAAATGTTAGTGGGATTGCATGGAAATCGATTCGTTGAGAATCTGACATTTCCCTTCAGCATTATTGGGGACATGCGAGAATGGATATGATAAACCTTGTCATTAATTTTCTTTTAAGCGGCGCCAAAGGGAGCCAACAAGGCTGAAATATCATTGATATGTATTACACAAGAAGTATGATTAAAGTATCATACAATATGAGGCATATGTCTCAATTAGAAGTCTACTTCTTAAAATCATGACCATCGCCATCAAACAAAATTTTATTAATAAGGAACATGGCTTATAAGCCTTTTACAACAAGAAGATAGATAAAAAAATTGTGAAGACAAAATAACATCATATAGTCAATAATAAGATTGAAAACATAATCAAGGAGAGTAGATTCTGGTAATAAGGCCAATCTGGTGGTTACAAACACATGTGTCTGCAGAATTTATGAGGACATTGTTTTAAGGAAATGAATGTTTGGATTCTTTTCTAGCCAACAGATAAAATATTAGGTAATAGTGATTCAGTAGATTTTTATTGCTCATGTTAGGTTTCATATTGGGTTCTATATTACCACAGGGCATTAAATGGGAGAATAAAAAGCAATCTCAGTTGATAAGTTACTGTCTTTACCTGGGATCACCTATTGTATGGACTGCAATCACTGCATGCATGATAATACAGCATCTGCATAAATATGGCAAGCATAGAAAAAAAGGCAATTGCCCCAAGACATCAGTCCAGAATCAAGTTTCCATAGATCAGTGTCTGCTAATGTCCATCAGATTGAAAGCTGCAGGTGCTCCCCCTGCCTTCACAATTTGATCAGCAAGCCGCCGAGTCATGCATAATATCGAAGTGAAGTGTCGTCGGCTCAGCCACAATCAGCTGCATGTCCAAATAGCAGAAGCTGTCTCAGACCTGAAAGTGACTGGCAACTGACAAAAAGTTCCCCAGAGCAATTTCCAGACACTTTTATCATCCACTATTAAAGCTAGACTGTAGAGTGAAGACACAGGAATCAGTGAAATTTTTAACCAAGTTGAAAAGGCCTATTCTGCAAAATACCTTCATGTTGTATCTAATGAACTACAGTAACAGGGCCTGTAAGGTTGATTTCAGTATTTTCAGCAGCTTTACTTGACACTTCCAGAATGTCTTACAAAATTCCAGTTATTTGCCAGTTTAATAAAACACACTGCTGTACACCTCTAACGTTGGCAGCATGACACAACTGTTGGCATGCCTGCTTCTCCATTTGATTACAAAAATGCTACAGACACGCTGTAAATGTCTGCCATATATGTAAATCTCACAAAATTTTAAGAGGTTCATAATTGACCAATAGCATTGTTTTACATCTCTCCATCCAATGCACTCTGCATCATATGGGAAATTTAATGTGTTCATGGCAAGGTAAGGGCTGCAGTACTCTCATACAAGCAACAACTAATGACATACAAAAACTGACTAAGTGGCAATACCGAACCCTCCAAAATATACATAAAAAGCAAGCATAGATGATATCTATGCTGTATGAGGTATCTGATACTTACATTGTACATATATACAGATATATATATACAATGAATAAAGCATCAAGGTTGAGGCAAATAACTATGTCGGAGCTTAACCTCAAGACACAAGATTCTTGAATGATCATAGCATGTAGCCATGGGACATCCCGTGCAGACGACTTGGCCTTTTTATGGACTTTCTGACTCATCCGTCACCATATATGACAACAATCTCTTAGATAAATTACCAAACTACCTTTTTTTATGACACGGACAGTACAAACCGGATGGCAATAAAGTCACCGAAAGACTCCGAAGAGAGAAAATTATATTACGCACAGACCATAACATCGTATGATGTTGGATCGACTCATCAATGCAAAGTATTCCAGCTGGAGATTTAGCTCAATATCAGCCTCTTTAGTACAGCAGTGATGAACAACACAGATAACAAAATAACAAAAAACTACCATTTAATCTCCATGAGATTATTACATTAATCTTGGAACCCATATTAGAACGCATGTCAAGTTGGACTGTTGAAGAAAGTGTGTGATAAAGCGTTGTTGCAGGGGACGCACAACTATAATACTTAACAAGAATCCAGGGATTCAAAACCGACCTAGCGTAAAGGTGGCATAGCCCTAACCAGTGGACAACTGATACTGAATGGCATGAGGAATAAGGTGATAGAATTAAAAGAGGAAATATTGTTTATAAGAATTTATTACAATATATTAAGTCAGCGCCTGACCAAATTAATAATAATAATTATTATTACAGATGCTTTATTAATCATGAAATAAAAATTATGACGAGTAATGCCATTAGTTACGCATAGTTCTCAAGGATTCAGGGGATTTTTGCAACAACAATACAACATTTTCCAGGAAAAAGGAGGATGACTTAACTAATTTCAACCAGTCTGCGACAATAATTTCGTCTACACTGCATCATAAAATGCCTAATCAAGTTCCTAGAAATCATGTGACAAGTGGGCGAGGCAAAAATTTTGCCTCACAAAAGATTCAACCAGTTGAATCTAGATGAAGCAAAAGACCTGAAAGGCCTCTAAAGTGCTTTGGCGATGCTGGAGACTGCCTGGGCGATGCTAGACTGCTTGGGTGACGCTACTTTATCATTGATTCAATACAATTTCGGCTATGCAACTGCACAACTCGCCGACCAAAGATTCTGATCAATCGCCGACACAGCTCTTTGCCTCACCAAAACAGCTCTTGCTTGGGCGTAATTCATGATCTGTGGACTGCCTGGGAAATGCTACCATCTGTTGGGGCGTTGCTACTTTAACATTGAAGCAACAGAACTTCTCCAAAGCTCCTGTACAGCTCGCCGACACATTTCTGTTGATCTGGGGGGTTGCTTTGGCACTAATAACGAGTGATTCGGTGCTGAAAACGAGTGCCTACTCGTGGTAAGAGTCACCCACGATAATTTATAACCTTTACTTGATTATGTAATTGGCCATATTGGCTTAAATCGCCAAAATAGCACTTCCTGGCACCCTGACAGCCTCGTCACAAAACCACTGCCATGAGAACTAAGCATTATAAGACTTAAGAGTCCTTGCGACAATATACATAAAATGGGCAATTCTGTAAAGTCAGATGTACAGATAAGATACTTTAATGGCTTGTGTAGCCCTACCATTACACCTTAGCTATTTTATTGTTAACTAGGTACGAGGCCCTGTGGTATGGCTTTCAAACAAGCCATCAACCAAAGCTAGAAGTACAACAGGAGCTGAGCTACACCGCAAAATGTCATTGTGTCAGACATAGTCAGAGAAATGACCCATTTCTGACTTGATGGTTTGTCTCTCAAAATTGTTATTCATATGGAAAAAAAATCAGAAAAATCAATGAATTGACCCCTATTGACAAGAAAACTAGTTCAGGCATCAGCCAGGTTAATTTCCACTGCAATATTATCATTTGTCCTAAAGCTGTAGCATTTCATATTCAGGTGTGCACTGAGTTTTCGTCTTGATGGCAACTGGAAAGTTATTTAAACATTTCCTACAGGTATGATTTATTCAAAATGGATAATGTCATAACTGAAAATAGTTGGGAAAATTTAATTTAGCTGCTTCATAGAAAAAGGTCTGCGCAACTTGATAGAAACCAGCTTTAAAGTGAGATAATGGCACTTCAGTCTTTCTTGAAAAGGCTATAAATTTGGTCAAATATGAACCGTCAATTCACTGGTGAAGTGCATTGAACTTCACTTGCACAATATCGGGAAAAAAATTAATTTATTAAAATATTTAAGATGCTTCTAATTTTATACCAACAGAGCAATACATTTGTTCATTCAATCGGCCTTATTCCCTTCTACAAAGTCTATGTGACCACAGATGCCACGGTGTTGGTTTACAATTTTTGTTCAGGAAGGTTGGAGTGAAGGTTTTTAACTTGATGTTATTGTAATCTGGCCACTGGTAATATTATACACCGTCGACCTGAATATCTACGCATGGAAGCGCAGCTTCAAGACCCGAAGACCAGAAGCGACAACAAGGGGGGCCAATAACCGAAGAGGTTACGGCCCAATCCAGCTACAAAGCTACAAAGATGATGCATGCTGAGGGTTTGCTGCCACACATTTGCCAAAAATATTGCCTTGCATGACAGAACCTAATTTCTTTTAATTCTATTTTGGAAGATATTCATTCTCTCTTGTGTTAATATTACACACTGTTTAATCACAAAGATTCAGTAAGAAGGTGATTATTTACAGTTAAAAAATAATTTTCAAATTTGAGCATTTGTCAGACAGAGTCAGAGGCAACCTCATGACATTCATGTAAACATTGAAAAAAAAACAACTTTGGCATGTTTCAGTGATTCAACTCATCAATTGACAAAATAACAGCATAAACACATGTCATTGCTGTAGCAATGCTATCCTTGTGGTAGGCATAAATGTTCAAATGAAAAAATTACACAGTTCTTTCATAAATTGCTAAGTTTCAGGCAAAAATCATAATGACTCAAATAGCAGACACTTCCCTTTCACTCAGTTTCACTACCCCTCTCACCCCCAGACCCCTCTTAGCCCTTCTCTAAAAAACGGCCAAGGCCGGTTAAAAAGGGATGGCAACTTCTAAATCAACAATGATCATCTTCATATTTGTCAGAGTATGTTTATTACGGATAATTTGTTATTATGCTAATTTCTTGCAGCAAATGTAAGAGACAAATACACCTGAGTTTGATATACTGTCTGAGTGAATGACATTATACTTTGTTGATCCCAAATTCGCTACATTTGTGACAGAATCAATTAGGAGTACTAATTAAATAGTATAAATACAATATAATTACCCAACGAAGTAAGTGACACTGATCTCCTTAATGGTGCAGATAAGCTTGACAAATGGCATATGAAGTATTTGAAGAATTGCAAGTGCAAGACATTGGGTCAATGACTGGCAAGTGGAACAACAACACCCAGTCCATTTCTCTCTCTCATTACTCGTAGAATTGTGAATTTTCAAGTTAATTTCTCTTTTCATCACATTTCCACATCCCAATTCCCAATACTGATTCTCACAAACTTTTCAATTATTGTTTTTGGCCAATTCTCATTTATTGATGGGAAAGCAGGAACTCGCATCAGATGTCTCTGACAAGCCCAATACCCCAGGAAACGAGGCAAATAAAGCGGGCTGGCTTAATTAATCGAAAATTTGACATACATTTTTGTGCGATTTAACCCGTGGATAACCGAAATAGATTAATTTATGGCAGGTCTCCCGCCGACTCATTCATCAAGGGACGCATTGTTCATCGAAGAGGCTCCATAACATTCTGGCAAATTTCCAATCAGCTCAGAGGGGGTAAAAAGTTTATTACAGCATAATTAGCCACAAATGAGACAAAATTGATTTCCAAAAGAAATTGCATTTGGGAAAAAAAGTTAATTAGTTTATGCAATGATTTCAGGAGGCGTCGGCTGATGGAATCAAATGCCTCTGTGATCATTGTGTTGCCAACTACAATGTCATGCGACACCTTTCCACGTCACAATACACACAAACCAATTTCCAGTTCTATTTGCTTTTTGAAATATGAATGAAAGAACTTGATGAGATAACAATCGGGACAAAAATTGAAGCTGATATTATGTTGCCCTCAGCAATGGTAATTTATATGAATGAAATCCCATTGTAGTGTCCCTAGTATTTAATATTCATTGGACTTCATATGGACTTATCCCTGCAACAGACACCCCCTAGAGAAAGTTATTAACCTGTATTTATTCAGTGTTCTGTGAAGGGAATTACCATCAAAATTGCACATCTTTTTTTTTCTTTCACTTTTTTAAAACTTTCGCTGGCTTACATTACCAGAAGATTATTACAAAAAGTTGGATCGGAAATCTGGGTGGGTCGAGTTCTCTACCCTGAATTCTCAACCTAAAATTCAACATCAATCCTATTTTGCATAAAAATCAAGGGTCTTATCATTAGTTTTTAAGCTGATAATAGGACTGGAAAAACAAGGGCCCTTTGACGAAGCTGTCAAAGCAGAGGTCCAATCTTCAATGTCATTTCTTTTTAGAAACATAAAAATATTATATAGGCCTACATATTTAAACTTGACTTCTGAACATTGAAATAAAAAATTTTAACATTTGCAATTTCTCAGAATATTTCCTTAACAAAATACCCCATTCGCAATGAAAAACAATTTAAAGCATTTAATATAAATTGTAATGGATGCAATCTTTAATTTAAGCTATTCTCAGTACTTCTGAAATAAGATATTAGTCATTATGGTTATTACTTCAGAAAACATATGCTGATTCACTGTTCTCCGCATGGCTATTCCTCATCTAAATCACCATATTTCACCAATTTGGACCATGTGTTCATGCATCACCTCTACTCTCTAAAAAATTTCAGACAAAATTGGTTTTTTAGATTCAAAATGTTTTTTTGAAAAACCAAATTTCAATGCAAAAAATCAACATGGATTTTTTTAAAAGTGTTGAGTATTTCTATTGGATGTTCCCCTGACACACATTATGACAGTTGTAAATAATTCAATATTCATCCGCGCTTTTAGATATAAGTGAATTTAAAATCCAAAAATTCCAGGTTTTCATGCTAAAAATCCTATTTCGTCCCATATTGTCCAAATGGTATATGTTTTATCAAATGTTATACCAGATTCCGTTGAGTGCTCATAAAATACATCAAACAAATGAAAACATTTTGAGATATTGCTATTGACCATCCTGAGAATTAAACTGATTCACTGTGCCCCGGCTTCCCCTACACTTGTACAGAAGGTACTTTCATACTGATTGTGCACACTTAGTATGCAGGTTATATCGTGGAAGTCTATGTGAGTAAGTGGTGGCACAAATCTACCCCCAAGTCAACAATTTGTACAATTCTATAATTTTCCCTCAATCAGCAATCAGAACTATTACTTAAATTATACTTTCAATTTACAAATGATCGATTTCCAAAAATTCAGTATTGTCCATTCTGCTGCAGTGCTGAATAATCAAAGAGTTCGCAAATTCTCCATTAATTTTGTAATTATACTTGTGAAGCCGCCCACTTCATACCATAACTCATTTTCGCAACGAGCAATTCGTACACGGCAATTTCATCTTTAGTTGAAAATAAACCCATTCAGGTGGATTATTCCTTAATTCTCAACCTTAATTATTGCTGAGAACAAGATGAGCCAAGAATGATTTCAAGAAAAGATTTTCTTAATCTTGGATTACAGAATAATTAATGGTTTTGCACAAAGCACATTTTGCTGGTCAGAAGGTTAAGATGAACTCCACACAAAAAAAAACTAAATTAAATATTTCCATGAAAATGAAACCATTTTGGACATGAGAATAAGGATGTTAATATTTATGTCCCCATCTGCATCATGCCAATTAAAATTAGGGACACATTCTGGTAGATATCAGGTTACTAGGGATGGTTAATTTTCCTTAAAATTACGTCCGGTCCAATATCGATACTTTTGAAAACGGTACCGGTACGGTTTCAATACCAAAATCGATACTGAACATAGCTGTCATGAGAAAAAAATTAAAATTTGTTTGTTGTAGAAGTATCAATGGAGTAGAAAATGACTGTAACACAACATCCCACACACTTGACTAATTGTGTGGTACCCATCCCTACAAGTTACTCAACCTTAGCTGACTGAACACAGTCTGCTGTAGAAGCAGGCGAGCGAGCGAGGCTGCAGACTGACGAAATTCAGATCGAATTGGGTGTTGAATTGGAATATAGGTCAGTGGAGCTGCTGCCTTTCAGGTCCGCGATGCTGCCCCTAAGGTCCGCGCTCAGCAGAACTTAGCAGGACTGAGCTGTGCTGTTTCAGTCATACATTCATTGGATCCAGCTGCAAGACACTGAAGGGTGCAGACCTATTCTGTTGCTCTCCAGTCTATTGTCTTTGTATCCATTGTTCAGAGGTGTGAAAGCCTTCTGGTGCCAGCCAGTCTGCCACTAGACCAACACAACAAGCCAGCCATCTTGGAAATTAGCTGCCTATAGCTATATTTCCCAACATTTCTGCCTTAAATATCAACTTTATTTCACATTTCACTGTTTAATTACATGTTTTTGCTTATATTTCCAGATCAACAAGATGCCCAAAGACAAGAAACAAAAGAAATCCAAGAAACAGCCGACCGCCACCACTGCTAAGCCTGATGGGCTGACTGTAAACAAAACTCAGTCACTCATTGAGCTAAAGCAGCTGGATGGTGATCCAGATTATGCTGTACTGTCTCCTTTGGAGCGGTTGCAGCTGATCGCTGACAGAGCCATGGCAATACTCACAGTGGCCCAAGAGGCACAAGCAAATGATCCACATCCAAATCCAATAGAAGATGCCACCATCCTCCTGACCCCAGAACAGATGGAATCCTTGCGTGAGATTGCTGAGGAATTGAATCAACTTGATGTTGGTTCATCCTCTTCTGCTCTTTTTCTCCATTCTACCTGTCTCACTCTTCTCCACCACTGCACTGAGTCCTCTGGCTACTCCATTATGGAGAAACCTGGCCCTATCATTCCTCCTATCTCTCCACTCGTCTCTCCCTCTCCCTCTCCTCCTTCCTCTCCTCCTTCCTCTCCTCTTCCCTCTCAATCCTCCTCTAAATCTCCTCCTCTTCCTTCTCCTACTCCTCCCACATCTTCTTCTGCCACTAACATTACCACTTCTTCTGTTTCAGAACAGCCTGCCCCAGCCAGCAGTCAGAAAACAGACCAGCCAAGAAGCAGCCCCGGACTCTACCACAGAGCCAAGCGAAAACCAAGAAGAAGACCTCTAACTCTACCACTTCCTTTTCAGGTTTAAAGAGGCACTCCGCGGCTTTCCTAGCCAATTCCAGGAAGCAGAAGCCCTTCTCCTGCTCCTTAGCTCCAGTCAAGCCCAAGAAGCCCTCCCCTTCTCTTTCCATTCCAGATCCGACCAAACGAACAGCCAACAAAGCCATCAAGAAGCCTGCCCCTTCCAGATCAGCCATAGCCACCAGGGCAACCGCGACCAGACTCACAGGGAAGACCAAGGACCTTAATGCACCACTCTCCATTTCTATTCCAGCTCCTACTAATAACAGCATTCCTCCTACAGCTTCCAGTGATGCCTCAACCGCTGCTCCGGCTCCTGCCCCGCTTTCTCCTGCCCCGGCTTCATCTCAGATCACCACCATTCCTTCTCCTACAGTACAACCACTGATGTCTCTTTCAGTTGCTCCTCCAGCCACTGCTGTCTCCACTAACAACATGTTTTCTCCTCTTTCAGAGCTCCCTACCCAACAAGAAGAACCCATGGATGCCCAGAACATGCAGCCTCCCAAGAGACGTAGAGACTCCAGCTCCAGCTCTTCTGACTCAGAAGCAGCCTCTTCTCCAGTCAAGAAGACTCCAAACTCCTCTCCAGCCAAGAGGACCCCTCAGCCCCCCCCCTCTTCTCCTCCCTCTTCCACCTCCTCTCTCTCCATTCCTTTATTTGTAGAGCCAGCCACCAAGGACCACGACACTGCAGAAATCTTCAAGACACTGCTTCCATTCACCAAGTACTGCAGGAAGACACCCGCCGGCTCACTCTTGGCCTATCCCAAGAGTGCAGACTCAAGAACTGCCCTCCTTAATTCTACCTTTCCACATTTTAGATGCAGAGAGACCAGAGGAGCAGCTAATGGACCCAGGGGACCTCTGACCTCCCGCTCCTCCACTCCTGGCAAGCAGTCCAATCTGTTTGTCGTTGTGAGGGGAGTAGAGGCCAAGTACTCTGACCAGCAGCTCTCCAACTACTGGGGCATTCCTGCCCGAAGGATGTACTCAGCTGCACTCCAGAAGCTCACTGGGAATGTCCGCGCCCAGTGCAGCTCCCCTCAACACAAGGCCCAGCTCCTGAAAAACGGACTTTCCTTTAATTTCAGAAAGCTACATGTAGATGACTTCATCCAGGCCGGGCCCCGTCAGTGCTTCCGATGCCAGGCCTTCGGGCACCAGGCAAAGGAGTGCACTGCCACCCAGCGCTGCAAGAACTGTGGAGACCAGCATCGTCACCAAGACTGCAAGAACTCCCAGCCAGACAGCCTGAGGTGCCCAAACTGCAAGAGCAACCATCCATCCACCTTCAAGGGATGCCCAGCATATCTCCAAGCCAAGAAGACACAGAGACAAGAACAAGACTCCAAGACCTTCAAGACCTCAAGACCTCCTCCGGCTCTGGATGTTCTTAGGCTTGCTGCTGTCCTCTCTGAGGGCATTGCAGCATGTCTGAGTGCATTTATTCCGGCCCTCACCAAGAACTTCATCCATGAATCGATCTCCGCTGTCATCTCCGCTGTTTTCAGAACCACGGTAACACCAGCTCAGTCTCTGCACTTTGCTGGTCTTTCTATCCCTTAAATCCATTTTTCTTATTCAAATATTTCATTGACAAAAACATATTCTCCTTCTCACACAAGTTTTTCCTCTTCCCTTTCAGATAACAGACCCGGTTTCACAACAAGATGCTTCATCATGCGCCACTGCGCATGATGCCACTATGCCACATCCAATTTTTTCCTCACAGCTCTCTTCACGGTCACGGTCACTTCCAACTCTTCACTCCAATTCCATTCCAGCACTGCTCTTCAGCCAAGACTTCTCTTTCCCTCAGGCTGCATTTGGAGGGCACTCATGGCTGCTTCTTCTAGCTGACATGGCTGCCCTCCACTTGCAGTTTGTCACATTCAAAATACAAGTTTCTCACATTTTTCTCTTTTCCAGCTTCCTGCCTGCCTTGCCTCCTCCGCCTGCCATCCTGATGCTCCCACAAGTCCCAATCCAACAAGAACAAGTCCAAGCAAGAACACCCTGCGTCAACCTCTCCCTGGCCTGTCCTGAAACGGGTACTCGGTGCCTATGCTTGCAGGAGGGAGAGAAATCCGCAAGGATTACGCAGGGTGCCCTTACTTCACTTATACAGCTCGGATAATGCCACACAAACCCACCCCCCCAGCTCCAATAACTACGCTGCATGCGGACTCCCCAGTGGACCACATGCAGCATCCAAAGAAACGAAGGATGTGGAACAGCCACCGGCTGTTGATCGTCTGTGGATCTTCAAAACAGATTCACAACTTCACTCTTCGTTCGTTCGTGCTGTTTCAGAAATTCATGTGAGCGAGGACCAGCCTGGGCAGAAAGGCAGCACCCCCAGTGAAATGTTGTAGCCTGCTCGCTCACGCTCGCAACTGATTTAGCAGGCTACTGTAGCCTGCAACCTTTGAGCAAAACAGGAAAGCGGCCTTATCTAATACGTAAGAAAATGAATTTACATGCATCCCTGATAAATTGATTAATGTTTGTCATACATTCTCAATATTTCTTTTTTGAACTCTTTCCATTTGCAGGTACGACTACAAATGTTTTGATCTCAATTGGACACATGGCTTCACGTCCTGTATATATGAAGTTGGTTAGCTAATTTGTACAGGGTGATGTCACAACAATATGTAATGATTGATCCAGATGGATGGATGGATGATTGGGGCTTTACGTCCTGTATTTATGCACTTGGTAGGCTAATTAGGACAGGAGGAGGACATGGCAATGAGGTGAAGGATGATTGAAACAGCTGTCCAACATAGGCCCAGGCAAGAGCTGGATTCGAACCCTTGAGTCAAGGCTTGACGCAGCGATGGCAGTCCAGCACCGTCGGCCACAACTATCAGCATGCTAGATTAAGGTAGAATTTATCGTACAGATATTGTCACATTCGGACACTGCCACATAGAAGAATGCTTTGCCACTTGTAATCATCATGATCATACTCCAAAAAGAGGATATATATAACAACCTACTAGATCATCCTGGGACTTACTTATTAATACCATATTCAATTAACATCAAATGTTGACGTCTGACAAAAATAAAGCCAAAGAAAGGGAATGCAACATATCTACCATCATGAATGTGATAGACTTCATATTCCAACGACAAGCGTTCAATGGCATTTAATCTTTACGTTCAAAAGGTCATTCATGATATTGGAAAGCAATTACCTTTTGAAAGAAATATTCTTTTGGTCTGAACATTGAACTTTCAATAAACATGTAATATCCTCACGAAAAATAATCAAATTTCACTGCAATCTGCATGTCTCTAAAATCTCTACTTCATATTCAAATATTTTTTATTAAAAATGTAGAGGCATATTCCTAAGGATTGGAAGAATATGTATTGATGTTGAAATTGATAATGGAATGGACTTCACTCATCTGCTTATAATCCAACCTGAAGCAAATATAATGATAAACTTGTTGGGTTTTCTCTCCTCCAGCTATGCTTGGAAACAGGTTCTCAACATTGTATTTATTTTTCAG
This sequence comes from Platynereis dumerilii, assembly GCA_026936325.1. Classification (NCBI taxonomy): domain Eukaryota; kingdom Metazoa; phylum Annelida; class Polychaeta; order Phyllodocida; family Nereididae; genus Platynereis; species Platynereis dumerilii. The sequence goes on along the minus strand of JAPTHN010000001.1, from coordinate 80,916,519 downwards.
AAACGCCACATGTAATTAATTTGTTGAGGATGTGACATCCTAAAATATAAATTTGTTTCTGAATATAACAAAAATGCAGTGGTAAGAAATTGATCCAACAGAAAGTATTCAGTTAAAGACTGGTTAGCAAGAATTTGTTTATTTCATCAAAAATGAGTAAAAACCATTTATTTGAAAAAAAAACTCCCCTGGATCTTTGACGATTGCCCCCTAGTTTTAAAGTAGATTTTCTGCATTTCTGCTCATTTTCAATAATGACCAGGAAATAAGAAGATGACGGCAATTACAAAAATAAATGGTGGGACCATGTAGTTGTACACATAAAATATTAAATACAGCCAACCTAATCCAAACTACTTAGGAGTATTGTAGCACGAAGTTGGGCACTATACTTACCAGGACCAATGACAATATACATGTAGGCGTCATATAAACCCGAATCATTTACAAATGTTAGAGCCAATACATAACTTTTGCATGTATGCCCATTGCCCAATATGAGGCTACATCACGATGATATGTCCTATATTTGTAAATATCATTTTGTTATAACATCACAATAATTTTCAGCTGATTGTTGTCTTGGAATCATCAACCCTGATCAAGAATTTTAGATCAAAGCACATTTGAAATTCGTATTTAAGGGGAAGACCATACATTAGGTATAATGTCGGGGGGGGGGGGGGTTGGAGTTTTTTTTCTAAATAAATAATTTCTTGCTCAGTTTTGGTGAAACAAATAAATAATTTTTGGGCAGTCTTGAAATACATAATTTCTACCAGGGGTATTTCTTCATTAGGCGTGGCTTGATTTGGGAATGAAGATTGGCGGACTTTGTGCGCTTGAAATAAATAAATACTGCCGCTGTCACCGTTAAATAAATAATTTCCTGCCGAGGAATACTCCAAGCCCCCTCTTGAAATTAAACGGTCACCCTTACAGAACTCAGAAAAATTAGTGATGCAAATCATCAAAGTTTAGCATGAGCCCACTGAATAGCATAGGCCTACAATGTAAACAAACAATATTGAAGTGTACCTGCCCCACCCACATTTTGGTGAGCCCATTTGTGAGCATGTGGATTGGGGATGGGCCACCTTTCAAATTCCCCCCTTTCCACAGATTGGGGCGGTGAAGGGGGGGGGGGGTGTCATGGCAACAGTAAACTTGCACTGATGCTCTATTGTTGTTGTTTTTTCTGTGCAGAGTCAGTGAGTCTAGCTGTCAGTCAATGTCAATATGAACTGTCACTAGCTTAGCAACCCTGCATACAGCATTGTGGAAGATTGTCACCCATTTACAATGATATGAGCATTTAGATAAATACCTGGTTGACAAAACTGAATGCTTAAATAAATAGTAATGTCTTACTTGGTATAGTATTTGCGTTTTTGGATCTTTTCCTTGAGCGATGTTGCAGAAAATACATTGCCTGTTAGCCATGTTTGTTATTGTTGTTCAGCGCCCTCTTTCGTCAATAAAACTACGGCAGTTCTGAACCAAGCATGTGGATCAGCAGACCTGGAAGCATGTTGCTTCTTCAGTCTGATCGAGTTCAGGTCTGCTGAAAGAGCAAGCTGCTGCAAGCAAGCCGTATACGTTCTCCATTGCACATGCAAAACAGCTTTGTTTGAAATGATATGGATAGAAATTTTGAGCTATAAATAGGACCTATTGAGCCATAGGTATATATAGGATAGATGATAATTTCATTGGGGGGGGGGGGGGCGGGGGATCGTCAATGGGGCTCTCTGCCAGAAAAAATGGCATTTAAAGCTATCTATGTATCTATGATAGATATATGTGTACTATGTTTTGAGTTACTCGTCTGACTTGGTTTATTAATTGAAACAAAATAATTCAGATAAGAAATATAAAACTATTTATATTAAAAGTGAAACATCATTTGTAGAAAGGTCTATATTATGGTGGGCTGAAAAAAAACATTATTTTTTTTAATTTCGAGGCTCAACGGCACACTTAAATCCTCTTTGGAGGCCATTTTGGATATGAGACACCATAAACAGGTTGCTTATATTAAAAATATAGCCATTTCCAATGATTCCAAGTGAATTGTAATTACCCCGCGTTCTCTCCAATGCCCTAAAAAGCATTTCCAGCACATTATCTGCATCAACTTGTGGTTTTAGTTTCAAACAAAGCGGCCATTCCGTAAAGTCAGATTTACAGATTTGACACTTTAGCAGCTTGTGTAGCCCTGCCATTACACCTCAATTATTTCATTGTAAAATAGGGATGAGGCCAGGTAATAGGGGTATCAGACAAGCCACCTACCAAGGTTCCAAGTGCAATACGAGCTGAGCTTCAAGGCGAAATGTTGTCATGTCAGACATACTCACACCTTTCTATACCACTGGCATATTGAAATTCCAAAAAAAGTTTTTTTTTCAACCCACCCTAGTCTATACTAAGACATTCAGTTGATAATTTCTCAAGCTCTACCAGGACTTGTCAACCTTCACCTTGCACACATTTATTCCAAAAGGAATGTTGCTCACCCTCCCAAAAAGTTTACCGGTGGTACAAACACGCCAGATTATCTTTATTGATTTAAAAACTTAACAAACATCTGATACGGTTAAAGTAATTAAAAGTTTAGGTCTTCCAATTCATCATATTCGTAAAAAAAGTTTTCATAGAATCTCAAATCAGGATTCAAGTATCTAGTTTTGGCGATTGAAAAAAGTTTTTTTTTAATGATTTGATTCAAACTAAGATTTAAAACGCCTTGATTTAAATCCACCACCGTGAGTCATTACCCAGTTTGCCTCTTGCATAATGAACAAATCTATCCACTTCTATCTGAGGCTTTTTATTCAACAGGTCATTAGAACTGGTTAACTTGAAGTTCAAACCTACGGTGCCTACCCCCTCGTATTACAATGGTATTATGAGCTGGTGTTTGCTCTTTTGTCTCTTTCTCTTCCTTCTTTTTTGGAATTGCCGGTTGATAACAAGCTGAATGTCAATAGATGTAGACAGTTATTTTTGGCATGGCTAGTGTCTGTCCTTAATTAACCTGATGCAGCCTTTGTCTGGTCTCGCTCCCTTGGGACAGAATTAGTTGGGAAACAACATCGCCCTTGCTGACTCCACAGTTGCTTTTTTGCAGTGTTTTCTGTTAGTCTTTTTTTCTATCCTTAGTTAGCTTTTTCTGCCTTTCTATCATGAACCTAACTAGACAGTGGGCACTAACAATGATTGAAATGATCCATCACAGGTCTGGTCTGGTGTGTATTGATATGGGGAATATGACGAATCAGCTGTGCAATATTTGCTTTACATAGAATCTGATATCCAACATCATAGCTACAAGAATACAAGCATTTATTTACCCTCAGTGATTTGACAATCTAATATTTGCACAGAAGCAGCTAGTGACACCCAGCATTGAAATTTAACTACATGTAGTGATAATAATTCAAAACAGCATGCAAAATTGGAATATAAGCCTAAGGATTGTTTACATAAACATAATTGAATAAAATCGACACTGAGTCAGCAGTCGCAAAGTCTGTATAATTCACTTCATTTTTGCAGAAATTACGTTTGCATGAGAAACCAAAGCAAGACATTGTGTTTGGTTGAGTTGTACATGTAAAAGTTCTGAGCTCAGTATTGTCGCGCATGCATTGCAGCCAGCAAATTTTTCCAGATTTTGACTAAAAATGTATGAAACGAATGGAGTCCGTATTTTGTTGTACTTGAGTGTCTTTGTCATGAGGTACGTCCCGATCAAGAGCGATCATAAATTGTGTGTTTTTAGGTAGTATGAAACCATCTTTGAGGAAGGCGGGGTGGAGGTCATTCTAAATTCTAGATACCTCAATTACGATATTCTCAGGTGAGAAAAGATCCATTCACAGTTAGCCGAGTGCATTTTGCTCCAATTGCTGCATCCCGGACTCACTGGTTCGATTCCTGCTTTGGCTGGATCACCTGGACTTATGTTGGACAGCAACTTCAATCATCCTTTGCCTCATTGTCGTGACGGTCAGGAAGTGACCTCCTCCTTTCCTAATTAGCCTACAAAGAGTATAAATACAGGAAAGAGGCCCTAATCATCCACCCAATGAATCCAGCCTCACTCTTTATAGAAAACAATTGATTGAATTGAATCTGCTTGTAAATATAAAATTATCCAACATAAGTGACTAAAATGGAGTCATATACAACTATGGCAAAATGAAGAAAGTTCAGAAATTCAGATCAATTGCTTCATATACTTAGTGCATGCTTTTGGCCTGCATGTTGAAATATATGTTCTTTTTCATTTACTTAAATGTCAATATTTCTCCACATGTGGTACAAAAAGGCATGCACCAGGAAACGTGTGCTATCCATAGGTAAAAAACAATTTGAAATGTTTTCTCAGGCCACCTACGATGTCATTGTTGTGAAAAACCAATCAATTACAACATATTTCATCAAAATTGCACTCTTGTGAATGAGTGCAGTTCATCAACTCCATATCAATAGAATTTAAGTATCAAAATTTGAATTACTTTACGTTATTTGAGCCATGGACATTGTGAATGCTCAATTTTATGAAAGCTAGTGCAGGGATACTTGATGTTATAACTAACGGAAGACTGATGGAAAGAAAGGAGGGGTATAAGGAATCTTGCTGGTAAGTTACTTTTCGTTTATCCATATCATGTATAGTTGTCAATCAAGGGTGGCTCTGCAGTGCTGCAAAATGCATATGCTGTGTGTCTAAAATAGCTCTCTCTCACCCTGCATGCACCCAGTAAGATCCTCAGTTTTCAAACTTTACACCAGCTCTAACTTTCTGACTAAATTCTGAGCAGATAGACTTGTCCCTTTGGCCCAGTGGTTTTGATGTTTGGAAATTTTAAAAGCTTGGGAACATAAAATTTACACTTTGAAAATATGGACAGAGCTTTTGCAACCTGACCCTGTTAATTTTTTTTACCAGGAAAATAGAAAATGTAGCAACCGCATTAGTGTTTTTGAGTCCTGACCGGGAATGAACTACTACTATCTTCAGGGTATTTCAGGGAAAAATCCGGGTAATTTTTTTTACAATAAAAAAGTGTTTTGAGGAATTGAACTTGGATGTACTTCCTACAAGCAGGGCCGTATTAACCCATTTCCGGGCCCGGGGCAAACTATTTCTAATGGGCCCCCCTCGTGGCCAAAAAACACTCTAAATTCTGAAAAATACATTCTCGCACCGTCTCGTGTCAGTTATCCAATGCACTTTCTTTACTGTCGCAACCCTTTTAAGCTTCATCATGGGCCCCCCTGAGATCCTGGGCCCGGGGCAAATGCCTTATTTGCCCAAAGGTTAATACGGCCCTGCCTACAAGATTGTATCATGATTTGCAAATCTGCAAAAGAAAATTTTAAGATAACTCATTTGTTCGTTTGTTGAAACATTGACCCTTATGATTTATTTGTCATTCACTTGTTGCTTTTGATCTCTTGGGGCCATATTTGTCCAGGTTCAGATTATCTCCTCTAACCTTACAGCTGATACTGAAATTCCCCGATCTTCTGTCATATCCATCTAGCTCATGGTCATGGGTAGGGTAAGGTGGGGTAATTTCGGCCCTGGGGCAAATCCGGCCCCTTGAGCATAAAATGTTTTGTCCTGGCCCGAAATTTGATTGACGATGAATATTTTCCTAACAATTCATTGTTACTATACTTGGAGCTTACAGAATAACAGAGAGTACGCTGCCAAATACTTTCGTTTGGACTACAAATGGGAAAGGAGACAGGCATCTCACGAATGAGCAATTTCAATGTGAGATTGAAACTTTCAAAACTGAGGTGTTTTACAATTAAGTTTTATTGGAACACATTACTTAGTGTCATGAAAAGCAACGTTTAGTCAATAGCTTAGCATGTGCAAGAGATTTAAGCTATTAATACAACACATATTTACAAAATGACATACTCGTGTTTTGCTGATGGTCGGGGCAATTCCGGCCCTTATTGATGGGGCAAATCCGGCCCCTCTGATTCTGATGTTAAAAGCATGTGAACGTAAAATATTTGTTGCAAGGTGTTAATTTATGCCATTGAAACATCAGTTGATGGTGATTTTGATTCAAATGAGTTGAATTTGGGAATTTTGTCAGGTTTCATGGAATATTGTGTATATCACAGATAAAATTTTCTAGTCTCTCAAATAAAGTGATCAAATGATTCTAACAAAATGGTTCAATATATCCTTCAGAATCTGTGTTTGACTGATGAATAAAATATGCTTCTGAAGCAATATTCTCTTGGTTTATCTCATTGAGCTTGAAAGGGGCCGGATTTGCCCCTCACTTGTGGAGCAAATCCGGCCCCTTAGTTGGAACATTGATTTTGTAATAATTGTTCAAAGGTGTCAAAATTAAAACAAGACGCCTGTAATCTGTCATCCCAAAAATGGAAATGTATGATTTTCACAAATATGAGAGCTACAGAGATGAATATATGTCAAAAGGGGGCCGGATTTTGCCCACCTTACCCTACATCTACGTTGCAGCAAATGGCCAGCAATACTGTGACAAATTTTGTAGAATTGTATGGTAGAACCGAGGTTGTCAGAATATTGTGAAGATATGATATATCACGCGACATTGTGTTAATGTTTCACAACGTTGTGAAAACCCGCAATGTCATGTTTACATAAATTTGTGGCAACATAATTTGTACCATATATTTTCTATGTGACCAAAAGAGGAGCCATCCACCATTTAGCAATGTTGTGTGTCAATTAGAAGCTATTCCCGTCTAAATTCTCTGGCACAATAAATACAATTCACAGTTTAAGCTTACTTGCAGAAATGCAATTACTGTTTCATGTTTTTGTGTTTGTTTTTTTTCAATAATGTTGTTATATGTTGTTGTAGAAAGATACAAGTAGAGTGTTTAAATCATGTATTCATCACACTAGAAAAGGGGTTAGTATAGGTTATTCACCATGGGAGAGGGAACATGTGATTTATCACCCGAGGGCCTCAGCCCAAGGTGTGATAAACACATATTCCTGATCCTATGGTGAATAACCATCTTATACCATGAGACAAACATTCAAACAGTCAAACATGACAGGATAGCTGGACAACAAAGAATATGGGAATTATTTCCCTGAAATACTGGCGTGTGATTGGCTGACAGAGGTGTTGAATGGTTAAAAAATGATAATAATCCTGCAACGGGAGGATGATTTAGGTGTTGACTAGAGATATATCATGTACACCAGAGGATATTAGTTGATTCAATCGCAATTTCACTGACTGTAAATCGACAGAGACACTACTATCATAACCCCATGCAATTACAACATTTTTAGATGTCCTGATGGATGATATCAAATTATTAACAGGAATCTGATAACTTAATGTCATGTCATTATAATTAATTAGTTGCCTGCAAATGAATAGTGATTAATGAGCTCTCATGTAAAATGGTTTAGGTCTAGTTTCAATTAAACACTTCTTATATAAATTGTTATTGCTTCCAGTATTTTTTTCATTTTCCTTTTACTGGATCTTTTGAGGCTATTCATCACTGAAAGTACCTTGTGAAAATTGTCTTGAAATTGATGACACATTTTGTGGACTTTTATGCTTGTTTTTTTCTAAGGAATCACAACTCATTGCAGGTGTAAAGGCAACATCTGGAGTCAAACTTAGGCAGGAGATTTCCATTGAGTTCTGCCTCCTTGCAGTCTGATTTGCCAGAGACCAAAACAGTCTGATTTATGACTTTTGTCCTGGGCGAATTTCCGCGAAGGCTGACCACAGATGGTCGGGGGCTTTGGTCAGCCCGGTCGGTGTTGTTTAATGCATGTTACCCTGGTGTTTATGAGGAGGCAGGAGAAGATTTTCTGTGGGTGCGGTAAACAAATGTCAATTGCGTTTACCCCGAGGGGCACTAGTTGCGAAACTAAGATTGGTAAGTCTGGAGGCTGGCTTCTTGCTCGCGACATACGTTTCACAAACAAATTGGTTGAGCCCCACAATGCAGCAGGCTCTACTGACAAGGCCCTTGTGACACCGAGGGTGTAAAAGGAAATACAGATGACCTTGGAGTAGCCTTAAAATGACCTTGGGTGGCTTTGGGATTTACTTGTGACTGCATCTGTTCCGCCCAATGTGTCTCTGCCCTCCCTCCTGTGCCCTATGTGTCCAAAAGTGTCCCGAAGTGCCCCGGGGTGCTCTGCTCTTGCTCTTGATGTGCCTGTTCTTGTCTCCGAGGCCCAGAGAGGCGGTTTCGAGAGCTGCGAATTCTGAGGACACAGCAAGAGGTTCTCCTTTCGGAATCCTTGGGGATCCGGTGTCCATGTTGAGTATAGCTCAGACGTCACACAAGTATCTGGGGACTCCATGATAAATGAGCTAGCAGCGCAACGTCCCACTCGGCTTCTTGTATGTACCTGCTCTGCCGGGCACTCGTGAGGCTGTTATGTACGGAGTGCTGAATATAATACCACAAAGAGTTAGCTGTGTCCCTGTGGAGGACACAGCTGCTTTGGCCTGTTAATATCTCTCTTGAATTGGCTTCTTCATCCTCCTTATATTGTGTCTGGTCTCTTTGGTGAATTGCGATATGTGATTCTTTACGGACCTTTGTTGCGCAGTCTCAAATGCAGCAGAAAAGGTCACCCGGATGTGTCGAAGCAGGCCCTTTGTATCTTTCCTTCTTCTTGTGGAAATAGAACTATCAAACAGGACCATCAAATCCTCATGGAATACTCTATATAGTTTTGATATAGTTCTTCGCAGCTGCTTCAAACGTTCACGTAATGCCAGTTGGAAAAGAGCTAAAAAGGATGACTACGTCAAATGAAAATGAAACTGCTAGTTGAATACAACCTTCTTCTTTTTCTTATTTGTTTCTGACGTTTGCAAAGCAATTCAAAATCTAGTGTAACTGCAAAGCAATTTCCTTAATTGAAAGGAAAAGGTCACTGTCGAGTAACAAGCATCTAAACTGATGTTTCGTAGAAAATGTACATCCATCAACTCAATTACACAGAAAACATGATATTATTGATTGCTCTAAGTTTCTTTTTAATTGTAATGGGTTTCTGAGTAGGTAGACATGCAATAGCACGTGCTAAAGAAACAGAGATCAATACAATACCAGGGCCCTATACAGGTACAGAGTGGATTAGTTGTGTAGATATACAACAAAAATTCTACTGAAATAAGTTTACGAACCAATTAGTTTTATAATTGGCAATAGATGTTATAATGGCCTTGAATATGAGGTAATTTCCTTTCAAAATCGTTTATTTATGTCTAATTAGATAAATTAATGTGTGCAAAAATTAAGTAGTAGTTATGTACTGTCCATAAAGAAACCATGTTGCTTGCTACCACAATTCGTAGTAATACTATTATAGAATCATTATTTGTATGATTATTAGTGGTTTAAGTATATGATTGACATAAATTTAAGTATAATATATTATAGCTAGACTGATTCATGATTATTGTAAATTGTATCTGAGCCAGATTTTAAACATCACATTTTGAATCGTGTTTAAAAGATTAGAAAAGTCATGCTACTTTGCCTTGCACTCTATAGGGAAGGAAGACGAAAAGTAGCTTTATTGTCACTTTCTCAAAGTTTTGAGTTTCTGTTGAGACATTTGGTCCACCTAAGAGGCAGCGTCAGCCGCCAGGGAGTGGCCATTCCGGTCCATCAGCCTCTGCTCCGGTGACTTCATTTTCTTCGTCTTTTGTCAATTTCTGAGGAGTCCCAACGCACACATTCTTCCTCATCAGACGAAGATTGCATCTGATGCAGACCTTCATTTCAAGTTTTTCCAACTTATTTTGGTAATGGGCCCAGAGGGGCACAGAATGGCCATCTGCGTTACTGCGAAGAAGCTGGAAATTTTAAGTCTTGGACACAGCGAAAGTACGGTGCTAGAGCTTTCCAAGGTGAATTGAGTGAGTTTTAATCTCTTAAAGCAATTCTGCATGAAGGAGCTTCCTTATTGTCTATAAAGCATTCTTGAGAAGACTCCCCTGATCTGCTTCATGGCCCTTGAGGACCCAGGAGTTCTTTTAATGAGTTTACATTTGTTGACGTTTTAAAGTTGAGACCCAAAGAGACCATTATGGCAAGAGAGGAGGCTGCCTTGCTCGTCTGAGGGAGGGCACTTATTGTTCAAGGGCTATATGTATTCCAGGCAGTTTAGTTACTGGTCCTGGGAGACCCCACAAAGGTTGCTAAATCGGTCCTGGTCAAGACGCCCTTCCCTTCCTACGTGTGTGGAAAACTTAGGGCAAACATACGCTCCACTCACCCCACACTCACCCTGACTTGTGCAGATTTACAACCTAGTAGGGCACTGCGAGAAAAATTGACTGGCAGAAATGGGTTCGTTGAATCGGAAAAAGGAATAGAGGGCAGGCAGACGTAAATCAATTCGCCTCCTGCAGAATATAGTCTGGCGAGCCGCGGAAGGGGAGCCACAAGAAGCGACCAACCCCTGATAAGAGGGTTCGATACCAATTCCTGCTCAAAATGCTGCAGGTTTTTTCCTTACTGGCTCATTTAGTGAAGAAGAATTAGTAACAGGATTTGGCAAGCTGGAAATTGAGAGTTTCTAAAAGGGATTTCAACTGGGAGGGACAGTGGTGCACTGTCAAGGTGAAGCTAATCGAATTGGGAGAAAACATTAGCACATAGAGCGCTGAGCAGCCCAGAGCAGTCTTGCAGCTAACTGAGAGCAGGTCTGCACCAAGCATAGGGACACATGGCCTCCGACTTTCGCTCTTTGCGTTTTAGCACTTAATGGCAGTCGTAGATGGAACGCACGTGCTTGTCACACGTCCTTACATCATCTGTGCCTTTGACGTAACCATGGTAGCCAAGCGCAATGTGGCAGAAAAGCCAAATGTCAATGCCATGACTAGTCGCATGATGTTCTATCTTTTGATAGGGGGATTTCTTTCAGTCAAATGATACTATCAAGTATAACATCATTCTCATATTCGTTACTCACTATAGACATAATATATGATATCATGAGAAGAAATATTTCTTCAACAAATATAGGATACAAAATGTCTGCTTAAACCAAAGGAAAAGTAGTTACTTCTGTATTTCTTTGGTACCCTACTTTTATACAGGCATTTATCAGAATTAGAAAATTAAAACCTCTGTTTTTGTTGGCAGTGTTTAAAAATTTAACTTTAAGGTTTTTTGTTGTATTTATCATTTTGTGAGACATATATTATTTTCACAGAACTTCTAAGTAAGAATTGCATGTTAAACCCAAAGTGATAAATCAGGGCGCAATAACAGAAACATGCAAGGATGCTTAGATAAAATATTCATGATAACAGCTGAAAAGAAATATATGCTGCATTGTGAGCTTCAAAGGCTGATGGTCCCTGGACACAATGTTGGTCCTTATGTTCTGAGTGCCTGAAATTTACATGTTGCCATTTTTCTACCCAATGAAGCTTATTTTATTTTCATACAAACATAACATTGCTTTCACTAAACACTACCTAGCACTTCCATAGTAACATCAAAGATGAAACGGCCGAAACCCAGAATTGCTGGGGGGGGGGGATGTTTCACAATCTGTGGGAATACAGTGGGTCCTATTCTATAAAATTATTTTAGCCTTTAATTCTGCTTGGGCACATCTATGATAATACGGAGAAAAAAACAACAACAACAATCCAGTACTTGTAAACCCGCAGTGTTATCCGCATCTACTCTGTTGGAGTCGGAGTTGGACAGACACAGATAGGTATGTGGACATATATGGAGAATTTTGAGATTGATTTGTGGAGATACTTTTAGAGACGAGAATGTATGTATTTAATTTATAGATAGATAGATAGATAGATAGATAGATAGATAGATAGATAGATAGATAGATAGATACATAGATAGATACCAACACATTCTCCACATATAATGAAATACGTACTTTATGGACTTTTATCACTTGAATATGAAGGATGTATTTAATTCTGAAGGTACATGTACAAGATAAAGGATGTCATTCATTTTCTGATATAGATATGCCTATGGCACAGGTAATTGCCAAAATGGACCTTTTTTTTTGCTGAATTGGCCTCTTTGAACCTCCTTTTAGGGTAATTCCATGTCAATTCAACAAATGGCTCCCACTCGACCGATTCAGAATATCTTGAAAATCTACCAGAATGAAGATTTCTTGCCTAAAAGCACAAATCCCAAGTGATACAGCGATATCTTTAATAGTTTCTCTGAAAAAAATTCATGAAAAATTCAAGATTTTTCCTGAAATTTTCGAAGTCCAGAAATTTGAAGGCATGTAACTCAATCAGTGTGAAACCTAGAGACTTGCAGTTAGGCAACGTGTTTTTAATGTAGCCCAGGTGTAATAATGCATTGTTTCAGCCACCTCAATGCATTTGCCTCTATTTCACAGGTTGTGGAAAAAATCTGAAAATTGCAGTTAATTCACATTTTTGTCCCCAAATTTCTCAGTCGATATAACAAGTGGAGATTTGATATCATGGTTGAAGAATCTTTGCAATGACTTCTAAACATCTGTATGGTTTCAAGCTAACCACACAAATATTCTTGGAGAAATGTGGTCTGAAAAACTGAAAATGTGTAAAAGTGGTCAACTTCTGACCAAATTTTACAAGGTATAGTAGCCTATACCAAAAAAATTAATACACCGACCTAAAGAACAACATCACATGTGTTCACAAAAAAAATTTCTAGCTGGTATCTGTTGGCGCTTTTGTTACACAAAATTTCAAAAATTTCTTGTTTCAAGTTTACAAATTTGTCATATTGATACATTTTCGCCATGCAAAAATATTTATGTGCTCTTTTATACACACTATTGCACTGCATCTTATCAATGACATATTGATATGATTTTCTTACACTGAAAGCAAGTTTTGCATCTACCTGAAATAAACTTCGTTATATTGTCAAAAACACTGATGCATTACAAAAACATCTTGATTTGTTTGTGGCATTATCAAATGTGCATCATCATCGACATTAATCACCACGTCTGCTTTGTGTACAGTAGGTCAGTTAATAGATTAAACCTCTCCAATTCTTTTATAATCATTATGGGTTTTCTTAATTATGAGAATGCATCAAAAGCTGAGGATGATGCTCTTGTACAATTGCTGAATCCACATGATCTGGCAAAGGCAAAATAAAATGGTTTGTACTGGGTAAAAAATATCCCATGATAACAATGCTCCCCACCAGAACCCCAATGGCAGAATTTGAATGAAAGTGCATTATGGACTTAGACAAGAATAAACCAATTGAGCTCAAATATGAACAATGTTAATGAATTCAAAGCACAACAATGCACAAAGATAACTTTTAATTATAGCAGAATGCATTAAAACATTACTCACTAAGCAGAATTATTTGTAATTTTTTTTTTTAAACTTCGGATGATGCCCGTTTTATTCACAAATAACAAATTTTAAAAAATCAATGTAGATATAAAACCAAAAGATACCAACTTGAAATTTTTTATATGAACACATGTGATGTTGTTCTTTAGGTCGGTGTATTCATTCTTTTGGTATAGGCTACTATACCTTGTAAAATTTGGTCAGAAGTTGACCAATGTTACATATTTTTCAGTTTTCAGACCATATATCTCCAAGAATATTTCTGTGGTCGCCTTGATTCTGTACACATATTTAGAAGTCATAGCAAAGATTCTTCAACCATGATATCAAATCTCCACTTGTTATATCGACTGAGAAATTTGGGGACAAAAATGTGAATAAACTGCAATTTTCAGATTTTTTCGACAACCTGTGAAATAGAGGCAAATGCATAGAGTTGGCTGAAACAATGCATTATTACACCTGGGCTACATTAGAAACTTGTTGCCTAATTGCAAGTCTCTAGGTTTTACACTGATTGAATTACATGCCTTCAAAAATTTCAGCAATTAGAAAATTTCAAGAAATATCTCGAATATTTCATGAATTTCTTTCAAAGAAACTATTGATATCACTGTATTACTTGGGATTTGTGCTTTTAGGCAAGAAACCTTCATCCTGGTAAATTTTCAAGGCATTCTGAATCGGTCGAGTGGGAACATTTTCTGAAATTTGATGAAATGACACGGAATTACCCTTTACCGATACAAATCCTGACAATCTTGTGACATTGTATTTATGATGAGATGCTTGTGCCTTCCTACTGATTGAAGCTGGAAATATCTGCAGATTTGTGTCGAACTTCACATCATCAAATTGACATATTATTGTGTTCTCGGATGTAATTTCTACCATTTATGAAATTTGAGTGACTGATTTATTGCAAAATTGAAATAACACAACTATTTTTCCTCTTTAAAAAAGCAAGCACATGTATAATGTGTAATGATGATGATGTGAAATATTTATTCTGCCCCTCTCTCCTCCCTTCTCGGATCTCCTTCTTTCTTTTCCACTCTTTCTTTTTCCCCTCTTCCCTTCTCCCCTCCTCTTTTTTTCCCTTCTCCCCTCTTCCCTTCTCCCCACTTCCCTTCTCCCCTCCTCCCTTCATTCGTCCTCCCTTCCTCCATAGAAAATATCTACCGAATTTACTTATTAGAAGACCTTCAAGCAGTCGGGAGAGCCCAGCAGGGCCTCTATTTGAGGGGGGGGGCTTATTCGAGACAGGCCTCTATTTTTATTGTCATAATGCTTGAAAAGAAAAAAACAAAAACAGTACAGTTGATTTACTGTAATGATGAACTCATATGGGGCCTTTATTCAAGGGAGGCCTTTAATGTATTTTCTTGTTTTTTTTTCTTTCACTGGGGGGGGGGGGGGGCTTTACTCGAGCACATAACTCAATGAAAGCCCCAGATTGTTTGCTTTCTGAATTGTATCCTTGATAATTGGTAGAGTTGAAGTTATTGTTGGATGGTAACATTGGCTAGTCTGAACACATTTAACAGAAAAAAATTGGTGAATTATTGACAATTTCAAAAAGTCTGAGGTTTGATAATTAAACTATGAGAAAATGAACTGCAATCAAAACAATTCTGTAGTTATAAGAATACACTATATCTAAACAATTCTGTAGTTATAAGAATACACTATATTAATTTTGAATATAAATTACAAATATGTAAATAGGTCAGCTATACTTATCTAATACATGCTATTATACCTTCATTACAATGGAAGGTTGGAGGAAATGATAATGAGATAAGACACCACCCCTATAATAATCTGATAATGACCTGAGCAATGATGCATACAATGGATATCACAAAGGTTAGGTAATCAGTAAAGGGGTATGGAAACACTGTTATAGTGAACCTATCTTTAAAAAGTTAAAAAAAATGCACTATGTTAAAAAAATTATGTGACATGTTATTTTTATAAGCCTTGATATTTAAAAAAAAAAATCATTATAATAAAAGGCTTTATATTTGTGGAAAAGTTATGGATAAAATGAACCCTCCCCCACACCCCCTTACCAGAAAAAGCAGGCACGGAGTATCACAGCTGCAAGAAAAGGGGGGGGGGGTCATTTAAAGTAATACCCCACCCCCACACTGAAAAGTTTGGCAGTACCTGATGAGTAAAATATTGACTAAAAACTAGGTGAGTTTTTATAAGTGAGACAGCAACCCCCCCCTCTGAAATCAGATATAACCTTCATACTTCTATTTAGAAAAACAAAAACACTGAATATATGCCCCAACCCTTCATGAAAATTCCTGGATCCACTCCATCTAGATTGACTTGACTGTACTCTAACAAACCGAATACAATTATTGAAATGACGGTTGTAGGATTCAATATTGTATTTTACTGAAAGATAAAGCCCAGCGTTTATTTACAAAAATAATTTTGATCTTTTATTTGTACAAGAAAGAACAAAGTTCAATGAAGAGTGATGTTCATTCAACCAGGCATTGGTCTGGAGTAATAACAATGACTGGATATGAAGACTGTCCTTCATTTTCTTCAATAGGAAAAATAATAAATCCTGTATTTAATTTGATTTTGCAATGAAGACCATCCTTCATTTTCAGCTTGATTTTGGAGAATGAAGACCAGCTTTAATTTTGTAGAATTGTGCAGAAATAAAGACTGGTGTTCATTCTCTACAGCTGTGTGATCTATAACCGAGAATGAAGGACGTCCTTCTTGTTCCTTCAGAATGAAGACCGGTGTTTATAGTTAGGTGCAAAAAGTCCATAAAGTACGTATTTCATTCTGGGGTGGAGAATGGGCTGAGAGATACATAAATAGATACATAGATAGATAGATAGATCGATAGACTCTGAAAAAGAAAAGCACTCATGGGTGCCTAAAAAGTTATCTCATGCAGGCTGTATCCAGGGCTTTGTTCCATGTCTAGCTACATTTCTTCTGATACTGACGTTTTTCCCTGGTGAATACAAACACATCAGGGAAAATACGAGGGAGAATACAGAATTAATGAGCTGCAGAGGGAAATACAAGAATTAACCATGACGTCACAACGTCACAATACTCATGGCAGCCAAAAAAAAAAAAATTAGAAGACAGTACCAGACGTTTTGGGCCAGGGCTCGGTTAATAATGCTCCGAATTGAATTTGGTAAAGTGCTACAGGTAGGTCAAGACTAGCTTTAAAAACTGACAGGATCAGATTTTGTCCGATACGGCACTTTTCCCGGCGATCGCTCTGCTCGTAAATTTTTTCATTTGTCAGAATAGATATTTAAGGAAATTAGACATGGAATAAATAGGTTATGACATGGGTTGGATCAGTATTTCCCTGATATTTTCACCCGAGACCCTGTATTTTTCACCTGCGGGTCTCTGGAAATACAGGGTCTCGGGTGAAAATATCAGGGAAATACAGGTCCAACCCATGAAATAACCTATAAGTATCCCAGCTTGTAACCCAGAAGGACAGTACCTCAAAGCACCCAAAGGGGTATTTCAAGAAACTCTTTGAAGAAAATGTCCAGACCATCAGGCTACCTTGGAAGGTTTAAATTGTGAAAGAACATATCATAGTTTATATCATAACCACTGACTTGGCATATTTTATTTACCCTTTTCATTTAGTGTTGAGACAGCATTTGAGGTGAATCTGAGAACTCGTCGAAAGAAAACCGTATCAATCATCAGAGTGGGAAGCCACATAAAAATGTTTCCATTGTAAGCAGCTTCCCGAGTGAATTATAGGCTATAGTTTGTTTGTTGTGAAGTTTAGTTTTCGTGGCAAAAAATCTTTAGTTTGAACAATGTACGAGTTGCTGTGCCACAAGAAATGATGCAAGGAAAGTATATCAATTATAAAGTTCTCAAGTTGTCTCACTGGTCCAACCAACAATAAAGAATAGTATAAGCCAGCAGTCGCCTCCTACAAGAAGCCATTTTCAATCCCTCCTCCATGTGTTTATTTTGCATAGTTTCACACTGGGATATTAAAAGAGACAATTAACTTTATGACAAATTGACTGTTCCTTTCAATGATGTCGATCGGGGCTGTTGTGAGGTCATTGATGGCCACAGACAAAGCGAATAACATGGCATGGATAGGAACATGCCCTTGCAATTCTGTAAGCACTGGTAATTTCTTTGGCTGTAACAATATTCCCCTTATGGGCTATTTAGGTGACATCTATAGGTCTTGACTACTCTTTGGAAGGTGAATGAGTATTATATATTTCAGTCCTCTTGTTTGAGCCTCTGCTTCCTTCGTTAAAGTACACCCAATAAATTTTCCGAGCTGATGCTCACACTTGCACTCCCTTATACTCCCTGTCACATCCACTACTTTGCTCCCTTGCTTGCCCTTGCCCTCCTGAGCAAACAAACCACTTTACCCCTACCTGGTCTCCCCATCTATTGCAATATGTTGCAACTACCTGATTTTAAAATAGCTAAAGCAATCTGGTTAATTGTAATTCACAACATTTACAGATGATTTCATAATTGTAGACACTGGGATTGAATGTGATTCTTTTTTCTTGAGGATGAATTCTATCGGGAAAAATTATATCTAAAATTTTTTATGTCACCTTTCCCTGTACAATATATGTCCAAGAAAGCAGTTTACATTAGTATTAGTAACATGAAAGGATGAAATACGTGTATAAAATACACCTGAATTCATAATCGCTTTTCCCAATTGCTCTAAATCAGCGCACGGCTGTGGATATTGGATGCTCCCTTGGTTTCAACCGGAGCTGGTCAAATGGTATGTGATGAGATGAAAAGGGTCATCCAGATGAGGCCAGATGATCAGCAGCCAGATGGTCAGATGGTCGCTGACCCCTTACATAATATTGCAGATAGATCAGGCCTGTTATCTGGTGAAAGTTTTGCCTGTCAGATATGCATGGTCTATTTCACAAAC
The DNA here is from genome assembly GCA_026936325.1 of Platynereis dumerilii. Lineage (NCBI taxonomy): Eukaryota > Metazoa > Annelida > Polychaeta > Phyllodocida > Nereididae > Platynereis > Platynereis dumerilii. Next base: position 80,898,156 of record JAPTHN010000001.1, on the reverse strand, counting down.
TCGCGAAACTACAAAGCTCTGGTTTTATGAGTTGCCATCCCAATTTTGGATAGTGCTTCGATATTAACTTTATAGATATATGTACAATGCAGTGAGTCTTTGGTACCATGGGGGTTTTTGAACCTATTATCTTTGTGTAAAATATAAATATATAATATAAACAACAAATATATTGGTGCAATAATCCCTGTGTTTGGTACAAGCATAATGTGCATATAGCCATTTTCACCTCTCTTTCCCATAAAGGTTCTGTACCTGGTAAATTATGTTTTATTGATTTTTTTCCTTCTTTTAATTGATGTTAAATTCGACTTTAAGTTCTCAGGAGGGTGTAGGCCACGAAAATCTTGAAAGAAGTACACACCATTTGTTGTTGTTATGATGGGTCATATGTTCCTGGGACAATCATTCCTTTGTGATTTGAAAAATAAACTTTCTGTATTTTTGTCCAGGCGGCTATAAAATTCTTCATGGATTATAAGGTCTGATGATTACTGCACAATATGAGCTATTTTGATATTATGTTTTTGTTACGAACGCCAACTGCCATTTTGATGCTTGCCAGTAAAGCAAACTTGAGCATTTGGAGCCCACACCCGCCCATCTCCCCTTTATTGGCACTCTTACGACATGATAAACAGCGCAACAGATTTATCTGCATGCACAATTAGCCAGATGCTGGTCAATAAATGATTGGTGTCTGGGATTTACAGAAGAGCACACATGCATATATTCCAATTCTTTCTCAAAAAAAGGATAGCCCTCCATTTCAAAATCTTTATTTTATGCATCAGAGTGAATTTTTTGTGTACAATTAATTGGAGATAGAGAAAGGGCAGAGGAACAAACAGGACGAGGGTTAGATTGAAAAATAGAAGTCCTGAATGGAAGTACAGGGATAGATGAGGTCATTTTTCAAATATTGAATCAATTAAACTTCCATGCTCCTTTTTTGTGTACAATAAAAAAATATAGGAACACAGTTATGCTAGAGGCTATTCAAACACCAAATATCTGAATATTAAAAGGAAAAAACATTGTTATGGTCAATGGAAACAAGTTAACAAGTGAGATGGAAATGTACTGATGAGGGTTTAATTTGTATGCATACAAGTATTAATGTGTACAGCACTATTTTTAGTGCGATTTACAATAGGTCAAAGGCTTTCAAGAGCATGTTTTATTTCATAACAAATGGCTTAGCATGAATCAGTCTCATGTTTTATTCAACCTTTCATTTAAAGTTAAGACAGCATTTGAAGTGAGTCTCGGGACTTTTTGAAAGAAAACCATATCAATCATTTTGGGTGAGTGGGAGGCAACATTAAGATGTTGCCATCTTTAGCAGTTTCCTGAGTGATTTATTGGAATTATGCAGTAGTTTGTTATGTTTTCATTTTATAGTGTGGTGAAAAGTCTTTAGTTTGAACAATGTCGAACTACCCAGAGAATTTATGTATGACAAGCATACATTTATGAAGAGAAAGTATATAATTTATATGAATGGAGTTTTAAAGTTGTCTCAAAAGTTATAAATTGGGATGCTGCCAAATATGCATAGAGTAGCCGCTAGGGTGCTCCTTCTGCCCCAACTTTCTCCGAACCCGGTATACTTTTGTTTGTGTGTGCGGTTAGTCAATATAAGCAATTGTACCAAGTTTTAAGAAATTTCATTGATGCCTAGGTGTAGCACATTTGGATTGAAATTTGTCTAATTTACTTAAAATAGCGATATTTCTTGTAAATTACCTGGTTATGTATCTTTCTTTGTTTCAAGACCTTGAATATTGTTAAAACAGATTTCAATGTCAAAGCAGAATTTTGCCCTATATATTGCTTATTTCTTAATTTAGCATCAGATTTAAGGCTCAACATAGGGTCAGGAAGGCACTCCAGGTGGCAACAATGATTGTGCCGTCCCCCTGGTGTCATAATGTTATGACCTGTCTGTTTTGGACACGGCAGGACTATGAGACAGAGCCTATATATATCAATAACCATGCATTAACTTATCAAAATGTAGCATACATTTATACAATTTTATTTTTATTATCAACTCCACCACCATCAATCCAGGTCAGTAATGTATAGAAGTGCCATCAACCAATAAATTCAAATTCAGCTGCTCCCTCTGCAGGTGATATTAATGATTGAACATCACCAGTCATTTTATTTATGTTTTTTTAAGTGACCTGATTAGAAATCACATTGCTTGCATGTGATTGCAAAGTAACTCACAAGGTGCAAGAGTGAAAAAAGGACATTTCTGAAAGTATATACGTGTAAAGAGAAGTGAATCCCAATTCAACAGCTCCTTGGGATACTCCCTCCTCAGTGCTCTCTCAGTCATGGCAAGACGCAAGGATCCAAGGTATTTTTTACTTGAAACTGTGCCCACAATCCAAGACAAAGCAATTACTGGATGTAGATTGCCAACAAGAAAGCAGGTCCTGTTGAGCTTTATAGCTCACAGGGAGGATATTAGGAAAAATGACTCAAAGAAAGAAAAGAAAGTTCTAAATGAAGCTGCCAAGATGACATCTGAACTTGTTGCGTCTTTCTATGAGAGGGCGCACATTCCCTGTCAGCCCCCGAATAAAATGACACAAGTAGTATTGAAATGCCATGAAGAATTTAAGGCATTGATGAAAATAAGTGTCAAGAGACGAAACACTCCTGGTAAGACACAGGACCGTATAATTGTATTTAAGCAACAACTGAACCAAACTATGAAGTTTTGGCCGAAAGATGTATTTTCAAGATTGAATAATGATGAGGATAAAGAGTTTCTGAAGAGTATGATGTCAGATCGGAAGGCCACCATGGTTGGTATTGATAAGAACTTAGTGGAACAGGAAAGAAGGAGAGAAAGGCGAGATCTTGAGGAGCAGAGACGAAGGGATAGAGAAGAAAGTGAAAGAGAACAGCGTTTTGCAGTAGCGTCAACGAGTTATGAAAGCGAGACAGAGAGTGGCACCGAACCTCAAGAGAGTGAAGTTAGCAGTTTCACTGAGCCCGTTTTCAGGAGGTCACACAGGCGTAAAAAGAAACTGTCGACGTCATTCATGTGCCACCTGACATCTTAAAATCGGAGAAGCTTGTCTCTACAGCCCTGCGGAACAACATCAGCCCAACAGCTATAGTAGCTACTGTGCATTCCTTAGTGGAAGCGTGCGACGGAGACACATCCAAGCTCAACTTAAGTGAAACCCAATCTCGCAGGTACAACTCCTTATACAAGTTGAAGTTACAATATAATCTATAATTTATGAGAACTTTTATCATTATTTCAATGCGCTAAAATTTTAATTTCAGGTACCAGTTACAAAGTATCAAAAACATATCGGAGAAGATAAAATCAAACTGGCAGCCTCCTAATCCAGCCGCTCTGCACTGGGACGGGAAATTAATGGAGACTTTGACTGACAAATATGCAAAAGATGACCGCCTTCCTACGCTTATCTCTGGAGTTGGTGGGATAAAATTGCTTGGTGTGCCAGCTTTACCCTATAAGTCATCACAGCCTGCGGGGAAACTAATTTCTTCTGCAACTGTGGGTTTGCTGCAAAATTGGAACTGTGAAGACAATGTCTCCGCAATGGTTTTCGACACAACTGCCGCAAACACTGGCCATTTAACTGCCGGATGCATTTGCATTCAGGAGAATTTAGGTAGGGCATTGCTTTGGTGTGCATGCAGGAAACATGTTGGGGAGATCATCTTAACTAGAGTGTGGGATTCCCTAAATATTGAGGTTTCACGTAGTAAGGACATAACCTTGTTTGTCAAATTTAGGGATAATTTCCAAAAAATGCCTTTCAATGATCCAGATTCATTTTCTACAGCGGTTGGTGCTTTAGATCCTTTTCTTAGTGATCAGAAAGAGCTTGTGATAGATATTCTTCAAAGCCTCAGGAGGCATCCTAATGCAGATGATGTATTGGTGCGATCGGACTACAAGGAATTACTTGATCTTGTCCTGCTTTATCTGAATGCTTCAATTGTGACCAGTAATGACTTAAAACATAGGCTGCGCAGCAGCAAACCTTCAGCGAATAACACCTTTAGAAGATTACAATAATATCATAAAATTGGTGCGTTTACGAAATTGCTTATAGGTATGCAATAGCGGTCTAGTCCCCATGGGCACATCGACGTTGCAGCAACGTTGCAACGACGTCACACTTTTCGTCAAATGACGTAGAATTGTATGGTTGAAATTATGTTGTCACAACGTTGTGAAGCAACGTTAAAGATATGACGTTAGCATGCAACGTTTGTGGCGACGTATTACAACATTGTTAGGCAATGTCAGGAGACATTAGTTTGCGACGTTGTGGCAATGTTGTAAAAAAACCACGATGTCGTGTTCACGTTGGGGCGACATAATCTCTACCATACATATCTACGTGACCAACAGACCAGCTCTCCACCAATTAGCAACGTCGGGAATTACGTCGTGTGCCCACTGGGGTAGTGGCCTTCCATTATCTCTATTTTTCCAATGATTCATAAAGTGTTATACGCATCAAAAAGCACTGCTAAATTAATTGCATAGGTGATTTGTTTAGAAAAATGCATTACTGTATATGCAATAGTGGGCAAGTTTTGGCTCCGATATATAAAAAAAATATTTTAAATATTTTTTCTCAATATTACAAAAACTATAGAATAACCATCTGTCAGACCATGAAAAGGCACAACTAGACCATACAAGCCATATTTGTACCAAACTTCATCCATGTATATGGAATAGTGACCGGATGTTGGGCCAGAAACAAAAATAATAATTTTTATGTTTTTTTCAATATTTGAAAAAGTATATAATATTTTCCATCAGACCTTTCAAAAGGCACAACTAGACCATATTGACCATATGTGTACCAAAGTTTATCCATGTACATGCAATAGTGAGCGAGTCTTAGCGCTAAAAAAAAAAAAAATATGTTTTTATATCTTTTCTCATTTTTTCAGAAAGTATCGAATATCTGTCAATGAGACCATCAAAAGGCACAACTAGACCATATAGGCCACGTGTGTACCAAATTTCATCCATGCACATGCAATAGTGACTGAGCCTTGGCCCGAAACGAAAAAAAAAAAAATTTTATATTTTGTTATCTATTTCAAAAAGTATTTAAGATCTATTCATCAGACCATCAAAAGGCACAACAAGGCCATACAGGCTAGATGTGTACCAAATTTCATCCCCATACATTCAATAGAGGCCGAGTGCCGGGCCGGAAACGATCTATCCGCCCGCCGCCCGCCCGGCGGACGGACAGCATTTTTACCCAAGTGATAACAATACCTTCTTCGAACTTCGTTCGCTGAAGGTAAAAAGCCTGGTGCTACGCATAAAGCCCGCTGGATGGGCAAACTCCTTTATGCGCTCAAGTTAGTCATACTTGAGGAAGCCGTTGCCAATGCTAAGATTATTACGACCTCACAACTTGCAAAAGTCAAACGATTTGTCAACTTTGTAGTATTTGTGTATGTGCCTTGGTGGTTCTCTTGTTCGATTTCAACCGCAGCCCCACGCAATGATCTCATGCTGTACAATAACATTATTAAGTTCATAACGATTGACTCTACAATTGGGGAAGCAGCTCTAAAAGGATTAAAAAATCATCTCTGGTATCTTGTTCCCGATATGATCCCCTTGGCACTTTTTGATGATCGCTTGGGGGTCGAAGAGAAAAAAACGATTGTGCGAGAAATTTTAAAACAACCTCAAGATACTCAATATCAAGGCCGACATGGCACAGCTTTTGGGAAGCCTTCTTTTCCTAAATTGAGAGAAAATGTAACGCTCAGTGGCTTAGTGGGTGTCGACTCGTGGCACTTCTTTTCTTTGATGAAGATAGACCCATCCTTTCTGGAAATTGATGTGCCTCAATGGCAAGATGATGACAGATACTTATCAGGCAAAACGATCTCGGATGCCTTAAAAGTTACAAATGACAGTGCGGAAAGGGGAGTCAAATTGGCTGCAGATTATTTGGATCGTTCAAGAAAAGAGGACCGATATCAAAACGTCCTACAAGTGGTAGAAAATTCGCGAAATTGTTGCCCAAATTAGAGAAAAAGTCGCAAACTGGATGACCCAGACAAGTGGTTCCTGGTGCTTGACTGAGCCCATCCTTTCCAAAAAGGTCTTTGTTCTTATAAAAGAGTGTTTAAATCTCATTTATCATTAAAACTATGATATCTCTGACCTTGGTTTTTTGACTTGTTTTCTTTTCTTTTCTCTTCGTTTGTGAAAAATGACAAAATTTCAATTGCAATGTGCTACACCTAGGACTTCTTCAAATTTCATGAAAATTCAGGAAAATGGTCTTCATTGATAACCTCACTACCAAAAAAAAGTAAGGTTTGATCCAGGAAAAATTTCAATTTTGGGGGGCAGAAGGAGCACCCTAGTAGCCGCTTGCTCTTATAATTCGCTCTCAATTCCCCTAACTGTTATTGCATGGATTATGCTAGTGGTCATTGTCTTCAACTCCTGTTAAACCAAGCACTCTGACATGTAAGGGGGTGATGATCTAGATATCCTACCCCCCCCCCCCCATAATTTATGTGTTTAAACTTCCTGTTAAGAATTAGATTTTTTCACAAAACTGGGCAAGAAATTCTTTATTTAAAAAAAAGAAAAAGAAAAGACCACTCCCACCCTACTGGATAATATGCCTGCCCCCTAAAAGTAGCAAACCAATGTCTTGTCTTGTTTTGTATCTGCTTGCCTGTGTTGCAATAATAAATATTGGTTCTCTTTAAAACATGATTTTTAATTTCTTTTGAGGGTGCAACATTTTAATAATTATCATCATTTTTAAGACAAGCTGATGCAGTACTATTCAAAACATTTCTTTGATAGCTGCCAATCTTAAACAGCCGATTCACTCTGTTACGCAGTGGCAACTCCAGACTTTTCAGCTTCCATGGCTGCTTAGCATCAATTTGTAAAGCCCGTGGTTTTTCCTATAATATCCATTTAAAATATATTTCTAGGAAGAGACAGCGTTTTAAAACTTGTTGTTACAGGAATTAGAATTTCTACTACACCTTCTGCAGCAATAATGTAGTGAATTTGCATCAATCAGCAGCAAAAATTGTAAAGATCTGGTACAAATTGTATCTCAGTATATACTCAGTAAATGATGTTTCTATCTGTCCATAGCATTTAATGACCTTTTATACTGATGTCATTGGCACAAGCTTTATGGCATGAGGTTGATTGGCCTGCAATTATTTCTCTGTCTGGAGTTTTTTCTTGCTGCTTGGTTGTCGGTAAATTAATATGATTTATGTCAGGAAACATTTACAAACAAATGTTGGGAGTGCAACCTGATGGGCTGGGTGCTGAGGATCAGTTAAGATGATAATAGTGCTTAACCACGATGGATGTTGAGCTGTCAGTCTGATTGGATGTGATGCCACTGTTGTTTGAGCATCTGGGGTGAGTGATGGCACTTGCTGTTTGTATGAGGGAAAAACATACCTTGGCATTATTTATGCTTTATGGTCCACAATTTTATAGGACTATCATTCCATTATGAGTTAAGGCATACATGTACCTTCGATCTTTTTTGCAGGGATAAATCTCTTCATGGATTATAGGGGCTGCTGATTACTGTGTGATATGAGCTATTGTGATTTCCACTTTGTTTCGTTATAGGCCTTGCTTCGATTGGGAGTATTTGCTGCAAACACCCCATTATTTGAATTGCTTGTTTGCCAACTGCCATTTTGATGCTGGCCAATAAAGCAAACTTGAGCATTTGGAGCCCACACCCTCTCATCTCCCCTTTTATTGGCACTCTTACGACATGATAAACAGCCCAACAGATTTATCTTCATGCACGATTGGGCCAGACACTGGTCAATGTTTGATTGGCGTCTGGGATTTACAGGAGAGCACACATGCATATTCCAATTCATTCTCAACAGGGAATTGCCCTTCAAGTCAAAATCTTTATTGTATGCATTGCACTGAAATTTTGCAGGCAAGTCATTGGAGATATAGAAGGGCTTCGGACCTTGGATGATGTGGATTGGATGATGTGGATTAGTGTTAAAGGTTGGATCTATAAAATAGGGCAGGGGATGAATAAGACTGTTTGCTATAAAAGCAAACAATACCTACAGAAACTTATTATGATTGCCAGGTTTATGAGCATTTCTCGAGAAAAATTTCAAATGGATATCCTAAACAGATAAGAATTTAGGATCTTGAATCACAAAAAATTACTTCTCCATTTGAATCATTCCAATAATTATTGAGACCATGCAATGTCATGATTTTGCTATCATATATTTCTGGCATTGTCAGAAGTATTTCACCAAAAATATGATTTCAAATTGAAAACCAAGTGTTGCAAGCTTATTAATACAGGAAGTGTAACAACAACATGTGTTACATGTCGCACATCTGCAGTATTTATCATGTCTTTTTCATCTATTGAGTATTGTAGGGAAATTTCAGATTGATACTCATCCAATTAGAAAATCCAATCTTGGATTAGAATTTGATCATCTTGAGCCAATTAAATTATTTTGCCCATTGATTAATTATCAGAATCTGCACTGACAGAAAAGTTTGAGCTTATACCCGATTTAACAAGATTCCATGTCTGTCTCTGGAATGGTGATATCCATGGGCACAAACTTTTTATTTTGTCTTGTGAGTTTTGAATTTTTGTTATAGGGTCAAAACTGATGATTTGCTGAAAGCACAGAGAGATTCCATACAATATATCAAAAACTTTTTTATATATTTCTGACATTGTCATCAGTATTTCACCAAAAATACAATTTCAAATTGAAAGCCATGCGTTGCAGGCACAATTAAAATGACATATGACATATTTTATCCCTGAGGAGCTCAAATTTCTAAACACGACAGCAAAGGATGATTGATACACTTTGATGAATACAATTAACTTACTTTAATGCCATAACCTGTTTCCATTGAGAAAAATAAGTGAATTTGAAATATAGACTTAAAATTTTTTACACGGAAGTAATATCACAATAATTATTGATAATACAAAAACAGCAGAACAGTTATTAGGCCAACTTCAGCAAAGCTTAGATTCTCTGGGTGACACGTGGTTTTCAAAAAATTGCACATAAATTTTGTTATTTTACCAGACCTGTTTGGTTTGGCAGAAACAAGTTAAATATTTTACTTTTTGAGGCCACCTGCTTAATTGCTTTGTGGAGTAAATAAATTGAATAATAAACATACATAAATGCATGGGGTATCTCTGTGATAAATTGTACAAGAAACAGAATAAGTTTATTTGGAAACAAATTAAGATATATGGTCATTTAAAAGACAGTAAAAAATTTAAGTAAATAAAATTTAATCAACCCAGTGTTCAAACAACTGATCCTGAAAGAATGAACACAAGTTTTTAAAGCGCGGTTCCATTGCGGTTCTCGTGTCATTAATGAAAATCTGCAACTGCACCACACCGCACCAATTTCATTTGTGGTGCACTGCAACCGCACCGCTCTTGTTAAGTTCAAAACCACAACCGCACTGCACCGCAAATTTTCAAACCGCACTGCACTGCACCGCACACTGCACCGCAACCCGCGCGGTGCGGTGCTGACCGCGCAGACCTCTAATTTGAATACCGTATATCAAAGCAATTGACATGTCTGGTGATGCTTTTTGCGGTTTGTGTTTCTAATCTTATCTAATTTCAAAACTAAGCTGATTACTGATGCAGAATTTTAAATTTTCCACTGCTTTCCATGTTGAACTTAGAGATTTGGAGGACATTGCTTGTGGACCAATCAGACAAGCTGAAATACTACGTGAATACTGAGAAAACAAGCCACAGAAACTCACACTAAATAAATCTGCTGTGAATAGCAACGAAAAATTAATGTATAAGGATACTGAATTGGTACCTATTTAGGATAGAAATCGTGTAAGTAAAGTCTGAGGACTTTTCTTCTTCAAAAGACGACATAATTTATTAATTTTGGTAGAGAGGCAAGGCACATTAAGAATTATGCTATCTATAGCAGTTCTTTAAAGAATTTCCAAAAGTTTGCAAAAGTGCATGTGTTGAGGTTTAAATATTCAATACCTGGAAAATTTTAGCCCGAACAATGTGGAAGAAATGATGTGTATGACTCTGGAGTTTTGAAGTTGTGTCACTGATTATAGAAGATGTATATGCAGATGAAACTGGTTATTCACTTGTTCTCTGCAAAGTTACAGAAGGTTATATTTCAAGAGTCTCGTATGAGCTATTTTGCTTATCTTCAATTTTGCTTCTGATAAGTTAGGATGCAATATACTACCTTCATAATAGCTTCCTCTAATGGCACTCCTAAATCAACAAACTGCTGTGGATATAGGATCCCCTATTGAATCCATACTTTGCAGGGTAAATGGCCTGGGGGTAGAAAGGTCATCCAGATGGGGTAAAACAATCAGCCAGATGGTCAGATGGCCACTATCCCCTACACATTGGCGATAGATCAGCCCTATTGTCTGGTGAAAGTTTTGCATACTGGATATAGGCTTTTTTTAAAACTGTTATGTCAGTTTTGCCATTTTACCTTTCGAATAGGTGAAAAAAATGTTTAGCTCCTTGTGATTTATCATCAGTCTTCGCCATAAAGAATCTGTTCGTATGTATGCTATTACACTTTTGTTCTTCTGACTGATGTTGGAGTCAGCGGCGTTACTGGGAGGTTGGGTAGGGCACCAACACTCTTGCTGTTTTAAAGCGATCTGTAAATGATTCATAGGGCAGTTACATTTTGTTGGTTTTTACAGGTATCAATGGCATTTGCTTCATCATGATGAGGTGAATTTGCATGCAATTATCTAAATCTGTCTGGGTTTTTTTTGTTCTGCTATTGGCTGTTGGAAAATAACTCAGATTTATGTCAGGAAGCATTTATAAACAAACACTAGGAATGCAACCTGATAGGCTAGGAGGTGAGAATAAGTGAGGATGATAATAGCGCTTAACCATGATGGATGTTGAGCTGTCAGTATGATGTGGCTTGGATCTAATGCCACTGCTGTTTGAGCAGCTATAGTGACATAAATTACCAAGCACCTATAAGATGTGGGCAATTTTGTATAGCTCCGATGTTTTGTTATAGTTGGAGCTTCAATAAAGGTATTTGCTACAATGCAACAAATACTCTAATTTTTTAATAACATATTAGCCAGTTGCTCTTTTGAGTTAGCCAATATAGCCATTGTCCCATTTTGTACCAAAACCCCCTAGTCGTCCGTTTTGTTGGCACTCTTATGACATAAAAAACAGCCTAACAGGTTTATCTTCATGCACAATTCTAAAGGACACTGGTCATTATTTGATTGTTGTCTGGGATTTACAGTAGGGCGCATATATGCATATTCCAGTAGATTCTCAAAAAGACTCTGTCAGTTCTAAATGTTTGGAAATTCGGAGGCAAGTTATCTGAGATAGAGAAACAGTACTGAGATGGGGAGTGAAATGATTTGTGCACGGTGAAAACAGAAGAATGGAAAAAATGTCAAAAGACGGATGGGGTTGCAAGAAAAGAAGAAAGGTCAAGGGCACAAGGCTCACACCACCTTTTGGAGCTTGACTTGCTTCAGTTTTTGGATGACTAAAGAACTTCAGTTGCATACAAGCCATGAGATGGTCTTAAATTACTTTAGATCAAAAACCACACTTCGCATAGTTTGTCAAGATAAAAAGTTTCTTTCCTTTCAACCATTTACTCACAATGTCTATTGTCAATTTAATTAATAAACTTTTTTGTCCTCTCAATACAATAACAGAAACCACTTGTCTAATAATCGTAACCACTGAGCCAAGTCAATCAGGTTAGCAGCAGCCCAGCTATTGACAACTGAGTCTATTTGCTGCGTAGGAAAAAATCATTGGCTTACAAGTAGAGACTTTTTGACAATTTCCTCAAGGAACACAGCAAATAGGTAATGACCTTTTGGCCCACATGGACAGGAACAAACATTAGTGTGCACTGGACTTCCTAACTCAATACTAAACTCTACAGTTACCTTGGGGAGCCCCTGTGCATGGATGATTGACAGACATGGCTTGGATTTAAAAGCATTTACAGTTATGGCAAGTCCTGTTGAGATTATTAGAAATTACTCTAATGTCAACTAGTATCCAGGTTACTTTTCTTCCACTCTCTGACACAAATAATGAGATTCATAGTGTGTAGTCTGTAACTCTCTAATCTGCCACACATTTGATCGGGTGTACAAAATTTTTTTGTTAATAGACATAAATAGATAGACTGACAAAAAAAAATAAATAGATAGTCAAATAATTAACAGATATTAAGATAAATACATAAAATATTATATATTCAGCAGAGACACTAATTGAATTTTTAACTATAAACTAATTTTAAATTTATTTAAATTTCAAATTTACCCACCATGTTCTTGAATTTTGTACAAATAAACATGTGCATCCTATGTGTGTTTTATTTACTTGACTACTGTATCCTTAAACATTGGGTCCTCTGTTGACACAACATAATTCAAAGCTGTGCAACAATAATACACAATTCTAAGTAATGCAATGACTTACCTCAATAGAACTGAATGGGGAGACGTTTTGATTGATGAAACAAGTCAGCATCTGAGACCTTGAAGAGGGAGACCACAGGAGGCTGCAAAAATTCTTGCATGGACAACCAAACCCCCATCACCTTGCTTTTCCGTAGCTTCTCCAAGCTCCAAATCTCAAGCTGCCCTAAAGCATTGATATTTCCCAATTTTAGCTTGGCGGCAACACTTAATTCAAATATATCATGTCTTAGTCATTGTTCCAATAGGGTGTGTCAATTTTAAATTCTTATCAGTGAAATAAATTCAAAAGCTTATTTTTGGAGGATTAGACATTCTTCAACACTTTCATTTCTATAAGGTGCAGGCCAAAGAGCCAACAGGAGGCAAGATATTGTCCTAGACCATGAATGTTGGTGTGCAAAATGAAGGTCTTTTTGAGAGCTTTCCAACCTTGGCCATTAGAATACTGTTTGACTAATACTGACAAAGTTATTATTATTAATCTGTATTCATATATAAAATATACACTTACAAAATAATTAGAAACAAACATAACAATAAAAGACAAATGAAAACAATTTAAAAACAAATAAAAATAATAAAACTAAAATAAAATAGATTACCTTGTAGCTAAAAACTCAATTATATTACAGATTTCTGAATAACTTTAATTAAACTCCTCACATAATGCATCTCTAATAAATACAAGTTCTTTAATCTGAACGCCAATATGTTTGTCATTTTCTAGCACCATTGAATAATATTTCTTTTTTATCGTTTGACTAGTAACATTTGGACTAGACTTCATCACAAAATCTGGGCTAATTCCATATTTCCTACAAATAAATATATAGTTTCTTGCCATAACAGACTGGTCAAGACCATTACATAATGTAAACACATAGTTAACGACACTATTTTTATGATTAAACCCAGTAGACATATGCTTGAGAAATCTGATATCTATCATGACATCAATAGGTAAAAGATCAGTTATAACTGGCAAAAGGCCACAATGTGTTCTATAAGGTAGTTTATATAGGCGCCGCATAGCTTTGCGCCAGTTAACATTTAACTTGTTTGCATCCGGATGATACATTTAACTAAACACTACACCATACAAACTCGTACAATACTGTTGAAATAACGACCCTTTACAGTAGACGAACGACGAGTACTTACATTCTGCTGCAATTGGGCCTCAATGACTTCACAACAAGTCCTATCAAATACATTGAAATGAGGTGTCGTTTTGTCATTAGGAAACTTGTGACCTCATTGGAGATTGGAGTGACACATCAAATGGCTTTCCACAATAACATTGCAAGTATAGGCTATGATCTCACTGACTGCTTACACGTCATACAGTTTAACATGGCATGGATAGGGCTGTGACCTCACAGGGAACATTTTAGTCAAATTCTGTAAGCACTTGATGTTCGTCTACTGTAACTTCTGATGTAAGACAATCAAGATCTCCGATAAACGCATTAACCTTCCTATTAAAATCTGAAAGCACTGGCTTTACAAGTGAATCCATTCTATCACCCTTAATAGTATAACCAAGATAAACTATCTCTTTTACACAAACAACTTTCTGATCACTGACATTAAATTCAGGCTGACTTTTACAATCACCATTTTTGAACACAATAGATTGACATTTACTACCATTAAATTTGATCTTATAATCAGCAGCATATGATTCACAAATCCTAATCATTTTGCGCATTGCTGTTTGACTCGGTGACGATAAGAAAACATCATCAGCGTAGCCTATAACTCCACAATATTTGTTTCCAACATTACAACCTATTTTACACTCCTCTAACAAACATAACATACCATCAATATACACACACCTCCTTGTTTCACACCATTACTGGGACAAAACCATTCTGATTTGCTACTGCCATATCTAACACACATGATTAACATACATTTCTAAAATTAATCTAATATGCAATGGATTCATACCACGCTTTATGGAGAACCGCAGATTGGCGAATACGGTAGAAAATTTTAAAAAACATTGAATCTTAAAGGCCTTTGGGAGACCACTTCGAGTTGTTGGATTTTCATAAAATTTAAACTGCATTGTTTTTGTGCCATTTCTCACAAAATACGAGGGTGTGCGTCTGTGCGAATTGATATTGATAAAAAAAGTTTTTTGTACCACCCAATTGATTGGTCATATGTAACTTGGTATAAATGCTTGCCTTAGAGTCCTTAATTTCCTGGGACAATCATTCCTTAGTGATTTGAAACAGTGATGGGCACAATTCAGCTATGTGCAATTCAATTCAATTCAATTCAATTGTTCATCAGTGCCAATTCAATTCAATTCAATTCACTTGCTTTTGGGAATGAGCTCAATTCAATTCAATTCAATTCATAGGGGTAGTCAATTCAATTCAATTCATTTGTCGTGTAACTTGTCTGAGTGATAAATTTTTTAAAGTACAAAACTGCACGCTCCAGAAACGGAATTGAGTTAAGCTATCATTAGGCCTATATTGGTCACACATCATATACATATATCAATAAATCCATCAATCAAACTCTCAATTAACCAATCTGTCAATCTATCAATTAGTTATTTCTAAGTTGATCAATCAATCAATCGTTCAATTTAAAATCTATAGATCTATCTCTCTAAGTATCTATCTATCTATCTCTCTAAGTATCTATCTATCTATCTATCTATCTATCTATCTATCTATCTATCTATCTATCTATCTATCCATCTGTCTATCTATCAATAATTTTATCTATCAATTCAATCTTGAATAACAATTAACAAACAAGTTGCTAAATCAATATATCCAGTATGGTAACTTTTTCTGTAATTACAGCCAAAATAAATGTGGATATACAGTTAAGTCAAAATTTCTAATAATTAATACACTAAAATGGAGATTTGATGTGCATAATTTAGCTTAAACAAAAATAATATAGCAATATATTGAGAAGGGAGGATGATGCTATCTGTAAGGTTTATTTTATTTCAATATATTTTTCTTAATGCCAAGAATTCGTTAAAACACATATCAATGCTCGGCATGGCAGATTTAGCAAAAAATTAAATACAATATAAATTTATATCAAGTATAGAGATGGTTGTTTCGTTCAGCTGAGAACATTTTTCGTTAGATAAAATTATAACATATTATTATTATTAAAATTACACTTTGTAGAATTAAGATAAGGCAGGATGAGCATGTTGACTAAATGTTATATTCCAATTTCCGTAAAAGTGTCGATTTAACCAAAAATGTTTAAAACGGAAACTGCTCTAGTTATGGTTAAAATTGAGTTAGAAACGTAATTTAAAAACGTGTATATATACTTTAGAAGTAGATGAATACAATGGATGAAGTTAAAATACGGTATCTTTGATAATAAGGCCAGTACTAGCCTGTAAGTTACGATGTTTTGATTTGCGCCAAAAGGTGTGAAAAAAGCAAATGGCGGCTATGTGTTCAAATCATTTTCAAAATGGTGTATCCTTAAAGTAAAGTAAAGTTTTATTTAAAGTCGGTGATGAAAGAATAAAACAAGCAACACAAGCTACAAAGCTTTTAAAGTTCTTGAAGTGCTTCAATATTCATCAACCAAAATATTTATCAAAATGACATTGGATACTTTTAACCAAACAATGCCAATAATCCTTCAAAGGTTCAGACTCTTATTAATTATCAATTCCTCACTTTTGGATATTTCTGTTATGAGAGATGACTAATAATGTATGTATTTATATAATCCAGTTGAATTGAAAATGAATTGAATTAAAACCTCAATTCAATTCAATTCATTGCATTTTACCAACATGGTCAATTCAATTCAATTCAATTCATCGACTTTTGAAATTTTGAATTAATTCGAATTAATTCAATTCATGAATTGAATTGTGCCCATCACTGATTTGAAATAAATGTTTGCATATTTTTGTCCAGGTAGCTATTAAATTCTTCATGGATTATCAGGTCTGATGATTCCTGCACAATATGAGCTATTTTGATATTGAGTTTTTGTTACGAATGCCAACTGCCATTTTGATGCTTGCCAGTAAAGCAAACTTGAGCATTTGGAGCCTACACCCTCTCATCTCCCCTTTCATTGGCACTCTTATAACATGATAAACAGCACAACAGATTTATCTGCATGCACCATTAGCCAGATGCTGGTCAATAAATGATTGGTGTCTGCATGGGATTTACAGAAGAGCACACATGCATATATTCCCATTCTTTTTCAAAAAAAGGATAGCCCTCCATTTCAAAATCTTTATTTTATGCATCAGAGTGAATTTTTTGTGTACAATTAATTGGAGATAGAGAAAGGGCAGAGGAACAAACAGGACGAGGGTTAGATTGAAAAATAGAAGTCCTGAATGGAAGTACAGGGATAGATGAGGTCATTTTTCAAATATTGAATCAATTAAACTTCCATGCTCCTTTTTTGTGCACAATAAAAAAATATAGGAACACAGTTATGCTACAGGGTGTCTACAGAAAAAGAGGACAGTCACTTTTCTTCTTTTTTCACATTCATATAAGTTCAGAATTTGGTGATAAGTCTAACATAAGAATGGATTTGATAGTCAGCCATATTAGGTCTATAGCCAATATGTTTATTTGTGAATTAGATCACTACTAAAGGCAAAATGCAAGCATGATATGCAAAAGTGCTTGCATTGCTCTAAGCTGAAAAAGGTTGTCCTGTTTTCCTCATTCTTGATGAGAAATTTTTCACCATTTATGGTGCTTGTGAGAGTAGGAATGATTCATGCGTGAGTAGTGGGACATTTGCTGATGCTCCAGCTGCCGATAATTCAATTCAGGACCTAACACTTGGTCTTCAACATGTAGTCATCTGACGACAAGAAAATAACAAAAATGTCTCAAATAAACCATTGACCAGAGTGCCGGAATCTATGCAGATGTTTATAATAACATTCTGAAATAATTTGGGGTGCCATGGCGTCAGACGAGAAACTCTTCTGTTGGCAAAATCAACTGCCTACAAGGTGTAGCACCTGTTCATACTGCGCAAAAGACTCGGGAGTGCCTCAAAACAAGCCTGCTGAGCCAGGTAGAGAGCCACCCATTGTCTCCTGAGCTGGACCCAGTGGATTATTCGGTATTGGCAAATTGGGAGACAAGCAAGTTATCACAACCCTCGCATTAAGGTTAAAGGCCTCCGCCATGTCTGCATGGGGCAAAATGTTCGTGGAGAGCATCAAACACGCTTTTGCATCATTTATGTCTCATCTGCAGAAAGTTACCACAACAAGGGGTGCGAATAATGGGTAATTTGACTGTTCTGAATATACTGTTCATATACAAATCATGTTTTGTTGAATAATGATGCTTGGCACAAAGTAAAATGTAAACAAATCCACTTGTGCTGACTGTCCTCTTTTTCTGTAGACACCCTGTAGAGGCTATTCAAACACCAAATATCTGAATATTAAAAGGAAAAAAAATTGTTATGGTCAATGGAAACAAGTTAACAAGTGAGATGGAAATGTACTGATGAGAGTTTAATTTGTATGCATACAAATATTAATGTGTACAGCACTATTTTTAGTGCGATTTACAATAGGTCAAAGGCTTTCAAGAACTTAGCATGTTTTATTTCATAACAAATGGCTTAGCATGAATCAGTCTCATGTTTTATTCAACTTTTCATTTAAAGTTAAGACAGCATTTGAAGTGAGTCTCGGGACTTTTTGAAAGAAAACCATATCAATCATTTTGGGTGAGTGGGAGGCAACATTAAGATGTTGCCATCTTTAGCAGTTTCCTGAGTGATTTATTGGAATTATGCAGTAGTTTGTTATGTTTTCATTTTATAGTGTGGTGAAAAGTCTTCAGTTTGAACAATGTCGAACTACCCAGACAATTTATGTATGACAAGCATACATTTATGAAGAGAAAGTATATAATTTATATGAATGGAGTTTTAAAGTTGTCTCACAAGTTATAAATTGGGATGCTGCCAAATATGCATAGAGTAGCCGCTTGCTCTTATAATTCACTCTCAATTCCCCCAACTGTTATTGCATGGATTATGCTAGTGGTCATTGTCTTCAACTCCTGTTAAACCAAGCACTCTGACATGTAAGGGGGTGATCATCTAGATATCCTACCCCCCCCCCCCCCCCCCCCCCCCCCCCCCCCCCACCACAATTTAATTTATGTACATATGTATTTAAAGTTTTCACAAAACTGGGCAAGAAATTCTTTATTTAAAAAAGAAAAAGAAAATACCACTCCCACCCTAAAGTAGCAAACCAATGTCTTGTCTTGTTTTGTATCTGCTTGCCTGTGTTGCAATAGTCAATATTAGTTCTCTTTAAAACATGATTTTTAATTTCTTTTGAGGGTGCAACATTTTAATACTTATCATCATTTATAAGAGAAGCTGATGCAGTATTAGTCAAAACCTTTTTTTGATAGCTGCCAATCTTAAACAGCCAATTCACTCTATTACACAGTGGCAACTCCAGACTTTTCAATTTCCATGGCTGCTTAGCATCAATTTGTAAAGCCCGTGGTTTTTCCTATAATATCCATTTAAAATATATTTCTAGGAAGTGACAGCGTTTTAAAACTTGTTGTTACAGGAATGTAACCAGACATCCAAAACGACAAGATAGGGTTTTAAAATTTGTTGTTGCAGCATGAATAAGAAATTCTACTACACCTTCTGTGGGAATAATATAATGAATTTACATCAATCTGCAGCACAAAATGTAAAGACCTTGTATAAACTGTATCGCAGTGATATATGCTAAGTAAATGATGTTTCTATCTGTCCATAGCATTTAATGACCTTTTATACTGATATCATTGGCACAAGCTTTATGGCATGAGGTTGATTGGCCTGCAATTATTTCTCTGTCTGGAGTTTTTTCTTGCTGCTTGGTTGTCGGTAAATTAATAAGATTTATGTCAGGAAACATTTACAAACAAATGTTGGGAGTGCAACCTGATGGGCTGGGTGCTGAGGATCAGTTAAGATGATAATAGTGCTTAACCACGATGGATGTTGAGCTGTCAGTCTGATTGGATGTGATGCCACTGTTGTTTGAGCATCTTGGGTGAGTGATGGCACTTGCTGTTTGTATGAGGGAAAAACATACCCTGGCATTATTTATGCTATATGGTCCACAATTTTATGGGACTATCATTCCTTTTTGAGTTAAGACATACCTTCGATCTTTTTTGCAGGGATAAATCTCTTAATGGATTATAGTGGCTGCTGATGACTGTGTGATATGAGCTATTGTGATTTCCACTTTATTGCGTTATAGGCCTTGCTTCGATAGGGAGTATTTGCTGCAAACACCCCATTATTTGAATTGCTTGTTTGCCAACTGCCATTTTGACGCAGGCCAATAAAGCAAACTTGAGCAGTTGGAGCCCACACCCTCTCATCTCCCCTTTTATTGGCACTCTTACGACATGATAAACAGCCCAACAGATCTATCTTCATGCACAATTAGCCAGACGCTGGTCAATATTTGATTGGCGTCTGGGATTCAAAACATGCTCAAAAACGGACCTAATAAATCACCTAGCCAGCTGCTTTTATAAGAGTACAGTAGTTTCTGTAGCAACAATTGATAGAACAATTCCGCAGGTCCCGAGGATCGCCGGTTTTGGCAGCAGATGCCCTGTCTCACTGTGCCCCGCCTGCTGTCTCACTGTGCCCCGCCCACGGGGCACAGTGAGACACTTAACGAGCATGGACGTAACTCAAAATTTCTCCAAACCTGTAAAAGGTAGGAACTTGAAACTACTGCGCAATATACCCAACGTCATTATCTATAATGTGGACCTGATCTCATTTAACTTGTTACTGACAACATTTTGGAACACTTGAAAATAAAAAAAGTGTCTCACTGTGCCCCGCTCTCCTCTAATTGTCTTCATTTTACCTGGATCTTCAAAAGTACAACATGAATACGTACCGTCTGTTTTGGCACTTGAGTTCAATCAGAGATTGATTAATTAAAACTTCTATCATGTTCAGAAGTTCTTCTGTATAATGTCTTCTTTACAGCAAATTCAGCAAGTTTGAGTTTCTTCAACTGGACAAATGTAGTTATTGTGATTGGTTTAGACAATGAATTAAGTAAAGCATAAATTTAATTTGAATACCTTTAAAACATATGTCAAAGCCATTGACGTGTCTGGTGATTCTTTTGGCGGTTTGTGTTTCCATGTTAATCTTGTCTAATTTCAAAACTAAGCTGATTACTGTACTGAAGCAGAATACTAAATTTGCTTTCCATGTTAAACTAAGAGATTTCGAGGACATTGCTTATGGACCAATCAGGCAAGCTGAAAATGCTACGTGGATACTGAGAAAATGAGCCACAGAAAGCCATACTAAATTTAACTGGTGTGAATAGGAACGAAAAATCAATGCATTGATACTGAATTGGTACATATTTAGAACAGAAATTGTGTAAGTAAAGTCTGAGGACTTTTCTTCTTTAAAAGACAACATAATTTATTAATTTTGGCAGAGAGGCAAGGCGCATTAAGAATTATGCTATCATTTGCAGTTCTTTAAAGAATTTCCAAAAGTTTGCAAAAAGGATATATGTTGAGTTTTAAATTTTCGACGTCTGGAAAATTTTGGCCTGAACAATATGGAAGAAATGATGTATGTGACTCTGGAGTTTCAAAGTTGTCTCACTGATTATAGAGGATATATATATGCAGATGAAATTGGTTATTGACTTGTTCTCTGCAAAGTTACAGAAGGTATGTTTCAAGAGTCTCGTATAAGCTATTTCGCTTATCTTTAATTTAGCTTTCGGATAAGTTAGGATGCAATATACTACCTTCATAACAGCTTGCTCTAATTGCACTCCTAAATCAACAAACTGCTGTGGATATAGGATCCCCTATTGAATCCATACTTTGCAGGGTAAATGGCCTGGGGTAGAAAGGTCATCCAGATGGGGTAAAATGATCAGCCAGATGCTCAGATGGCCACTGACCCCTACACATTGGCAATAGATCAGCCCTATTATCTGATGAAAGTTTTGCATGCTGGATTTAGGTTTTTTTCGAACTGTTATGTCGGTTTTGCCATTTTGCCTTTGGAATAGGTGAAAAAAATATTTCGCTCCTTGTGATTTATCATCAGTCTTCACCATAAAGAATCTGTTTGTATGTATGCTATTACACTTTTGTTCTTCTGACTGATGTTGGAGTCAGCGGCATTACTGGGAGGTTGGGTGGGGGCACCAACACTCTTGCTGTTTTAAAGCGATCTGTAAATGATTCATAAGGCAGTCATATTTTGTTGGCTTTTACAGGTATCAATGGCATTTGCTTCATCTTGATGAGGTGAATTTGCGTGCAATTATCTAAATCAGTCTGGGTTTTTTTGTTCTGCTATTGGCTGTTGGAAAATAACTCAGATTTATGTCAGGAAGCATTTATAAACAAACACTAGGAATGCAACCTGATAGGCTAGGAGGTGAGAATAAGTGAGGATGATAACAGCGCTTAACCATGATGGATGTTGAGCTATCAGTATGATGTGGCATGGATCTAATGCCACTGCTGTTTGAGCAGCTATAGTGACATAAATTACCAAGCACCTATAAGATGTGGGCAATTTTGAATAACATCCGTTTTTTTGTTATAGTTGGAGCTTCAATGAAGGTATTTGTTACAATGCCACAAATACTCAAATTTTCTAATAACATATTAGCCAGTTGCTATTTCGAGCTAGCCAATATAGCCATTGTCCCATTTTGTTCCAAAACCCCCTAGTCGTCCGTTTTGTTGGCACTCTTACGACATAAAAAACAGCCTAACAGGTTTATCTTCATGCACGATCCTAAAGGACACTGGTCATTATTTGATTGTTGTCTGGGATTTACAGTAGGGCGCATATATGCATATTCCAGTAGGTTCTCAAAAAGAGTCTGTCAATTCGAAATGTTCGGAGGCAAGTTATCTGAGATAGAGAAACAGTGCTGAGATGGAGAGTGAAATGATTTGTGCGCAGTAAAAACAGAAGAATGGAAAAAATGTCACAAGACGGATGGGGTTGCAAGAAAAGAAGAAAGGTCATGGGCACAAGGCTCACACCACCTTTTGGAGCTTGACTTGCTTCAATTTTTGGATTACTAAAGAACTTCAGTTGCATAAAAGCCTCAAGATGGTCTTAAATTACTTTAGATCAAAAACCACACTTCGCATAGTTTGTCAAGATAAAAAGTTTCTTTCCTTTCAACCATTTACTCACAATGTCTATTGTCAATTTAATTAATAAACTTTTTTGTCCGCTCAATACAATAACAGAAACCACTTGTCTACTAATCGTAACCACTGAGCCAAGTCAATCAGGTTAGCAGCAGCCCAGCTATTGACAACTGAGTCTATTTGCTGCGAAGGAAAAAATCATTGGCATACAAGTAGAGACTTTTTGTCAATTTCCTCAAGGAACACAGCAAATAGGTAAAGACCTTTTGGCCCACATGGACAGGAACAAACGTTAGTGGGCACAGGACATCCTAAATCAATACTAAACTCTACAGTTACGTTGGGGAGCCCCTGTGCGTGGATGATTGACAGACATGGCTTGGATTTAAAAGCATTTACAGTTATGGCAAGTCCTGTTGAGATTATTAGAAATTACTCTAATGTCAACTAGTATCCAGGTTACTTTTCTTCCACTCTCTGACACAAATAATGAGATTCATAGTGTGTAGTCTGTAACTCTCTAATCTGCCACTCGACTTTTGATCGGGTGTACAAAATTTTTTTGTTAATAGACATAAATAGATAGACTGACAAAAAAAATAAATAGATAGTCAAATAATTAACAGATATTAAGATAAATACATAAAATATTATAAATTAATCAGATACACTATTTGAATTTTTAACTATAAACTAATTTTAAATTTATTTAAATTTCAAATTTACCCACCATGTTCTTGAATTTTGTACAAATAAACATGTGCATCCTATGTGTGTTTTATTTACTTGACTACTGTATCTTTAAACATTGGGTCCTCTGTTGTCACAACATAATTCAAAGCTGTTCAACAACAATACACAATTCTAAGTAATGCAATGACTAACCTCAATAGAACTGAATGGGGAGACGTTTTGATTGATGAAAAAAGTTAGCATCTGAGACCTTGAAGAGGGAGACCACAGGAGGCTGCAAAAATTCTTGCATGGACAACCAAACCCCCATCACCTTGCTTTCTCGTAGCTCCTCAAAGCTCGAAATCTCAAGCTGCCCTAAAGCATTGATATTTCCCAATTTTAGCTTGGCGGCAACACTTAATTCAAATATATCATGTCTTAGTCATTGTTCCAATAGGGTGTGTCAATTTTAAATTCTTATCAGTGAAATAAATTCAAAAGCTTATTTTTGGAGGATTAGACATTCTTCAACACTTTCATTTCTAAAAGGTGCAGGCCAAAGAGCCAATGAGAGGCAAGATACCTAGACCATTA
Organism: Platynereis dumerilii; assembly: GCA_026936325.1. Lineage (NCBI taxonomy): Eukaryota > Metazoa > Annelida > Polychaeta > Phyllodocida > Nereididae > Platynereis > Platynereis dumerilii. Next base: position 80,874,072 of record JAPTHN010000001.1, on the reverse strand, counting down.
ATGTTGGTATGCAAAATGAAGGTCTTTTTGAGAGCTTTCCAACCATGGCAATTAGAATGTTGTTTTACTAATACTGACGAAGTTATTATTATTAATCTTTATTCGTATATAAAATATACACTTACAAAATAATTAGAAACAAACATAACAATAAAAGACAAATGAAAACAATTTAAAAACAAATAAAAATAATAAAACTAAAATAAAATAGATTACCCTGTAGCTAAAAACTCAATTATATCACAGATTCTTTAATCTGAACGCCAATATGTTTGTCATTTTCTAGCACCATTGAATAATATTTCTTTTCTATCGTTTGACTAATAACATTTGGACTAGACTTCATCACAAAATCTGGGCTAATTCCATATTTCCTACAAATAAATATTTAGTTTCTTGCCATAACAGACTGGTCAAGACCATTACATAATGTAAACACATAGTTAACGACACTATTTTTAAATTAAACCCAGTAGACATATGCTAGAGAAATCTGATATCTATCATGACATCAATAGGTAAAAGATCAGTTATAACTGGCAAAAGGCCACAATGTGTTCTACAAGGTAGTTTATATAGGCGCCGCATAGCTTTGCGCCAGTTAACATTTAACTTGTTTGCATCCGGATGATACATTTAAGTAAACACTACACCATACAAACTCGTACAATACTGTTGAAATAACGACCCTTTAACTTCTGATGTAAGACAATCAAGATCTCCGATAAAAGCATTAACTTTCCTATTAAAATCTGAAAGCACTGGCTTTACAAGTGAATCCATTCTATCACCCGTAATAGTATAACCAAGATAAATTATCTCTTTTACACAAACAACTTTCTGATCACTGATATTAAATTCAGGCTGACTTTTACAATCACCATTTTTGAACACAATAGATTGACATTTACTACCATTAAATTTGATCTTATAATCAGCAGCATATGATTCACAAATCCTAATCATTTTGCGCATTGCTGTTTGACTCGGTGACGATAAGAAAACATCATCAGTGTAGCCTATAACTCCACAATATTTGTTTCCAACATTACAACCTATTTTACACTCCTCTAACAAACATAACATACCATCAATATACACAGTAAACAGAGTTGGACTTAACACACCTCCTTGTTTCACACCATTACTGGGACAAAACCATTCTGATTTGCTACTGCCATATCTAACACACATGTTCTGATTAACATACATTTCTAAAATTAATCTAATATACAATGGATTCATATCACGCTTTATGGAGAATCGCAGATTGGCGAAAATGGTCGAAAATTAAGAAAAACATTAAATCTTTAAGGCCTTTGGGGGACCACTTCGAATTGTTGGATTTTCATAAAATTTAACTGCATTGTTTTTGTGCCATTTCTCACAAAATACGAGGGTGTGCGTCTGTGCGAATTGATATTGATAAAAAAAGTTTTTTGTACCACCCAATTGATGGGTCATATGTAACTTGGTATAAATGCTTGCCTTAGAGTCCTTAATTTCCTGGGACAATCATTCCTTTGTGATTTGAAATAAATGTTTGCATATTTTTGTCCAGGTAGCTATTAAATTCTTCATGGATTATCAGGTCTGATGATTCCTGCACAATATGAGCTATTTTGATATTGAGTTTTTGTTACGAATGCCAACTGCCATTTTGATGCTTGCCAGTAAAGCAAACTTGAGCATTTGGAGCCTACACCCGCTCATCTCCCCTTTAATTGGCACTCTTACAACATGATAAACAGCACAACAGATTTATCTGCATGCACGATTAGCCAGATGCTGGTCAATATTTGATTGGCATCTGGGATTTACATTAGAGCACACAAGCATATATTCCAATTCTTTCTCAAAAAAGGACAGCCCTCCATTTCAAAATCTTTATTTTATGCATCAGATTGAATTTTTGTGTGTACAATTAATTGGAGATAGAGAAAGGGCAGAGGAACAAACAGGATGAGGGTCAGATTGAAAAATAGAAGTCCTGAATGGAAGGACAGGGATAGATGAGGTCATTTTTCAAATATTGAATCTTCCATGCTCCTTTTTTGTCAACAATAAAAAAATACAGGAACACAGTTATAGAGTCCATTCAGACACCAAATATCTGAATATTAAAAGGAAAACAAATCTGTTATTGTCAATGGAAACAAATTACCAAGTGAGATAGAAATGTACTCATGGTGGTTTTATTTGTATATACATACAAGTATTATGTGTACAGCACTATTTTTAGTTAAATTCACTGCAGGTCAAAGGCTTTCAAGAACTTAGCATGTTTTATTTCATAACAAATGACTTAGCATGAATCAGTCTCATATTTTATTCAACCTATTCATTTAAAGTTAAGACAGCATTTGAAGTGAGTCTCGGGACTTTTTGAAAGAAATCCATATCAATCATTTGAGAGAGTGGGAGGCAACATTAAGATGTTGCCATCTTCAGCAGTTTCCTGAGTGAGTTATTGGAATTATGCATCAGTTTGTTAAGTTTTCATTTAGTGTGGTGAAAAGCATACATTTATGAAGAGAAAGTATGTACTTTATATAAGTGGTGTTTTAAAGTTGCCTCACAAGTTATAAATTCAGACGCAATCAGACATCCAAAACGACAAGATAGCGTTTTAAAATTTGTTGTTGCTACAGGAATTAGAAATTCTACTACACCTTCTGTGGGAATAATATAGTGAATTTACATCAATCTGCAGCACAAAATGGAGGTACCCTATCAGCGTGCCTCAGTAGCCCAACGTCAGCCCAAAGCCGGTCCGATGCTGCTGACATCAGACCGACGCCGGGCCGACGCCGGACCGCCAAGGCACGCTGACAGGGATATATATTTTTCAATATTTTACATGTGGACGAATTTGTAAACCTGCAAAAACGAACATATACACGAATTTTGCATTCGTTTAAGTGCCAAATATTGCATTTCACGAATTTGTACAGGTGTAATTACTAACATGCTAACCCTGAAATTGCCTAAAACTAACTCTAACCCTAATTCTAACCCTAAACCCTAATTATATAGCACTTTCACGAATGTTAGTATTGGCAGGTCCACGAATGAATAATAAAGCACATCCGAGAGTGTTAGTAATTACATAAACACGAGATCTTTTGTTCATTTTTACACATCCACAAACTCGTACTTGCTCGTTGAACACCTCCATGAATTTGTGAACATGCCAAATAATGAAAAATATATACATGCAAAATGTAAAGACATACATCTTATTAATTTACCAACAACCAAGCAGCAAGAAAAAACTCCAGACAGAAAATTAATGTTTCTGATCTTTCCATAGCATTTAATGACCTTTTATTTATATATCATTGGCACAAGCTTTATGGCATGAGGTTGATTGGCCTGCAATTAATTTTCTGTCTGGAGTTTTTTCTTGCTGCTTGGTTGTAGGTAAATTAATAAGATTTATGTCAGTAAACATTTACAAACAAATGTTGGGAGTGCAACCTGATGAGCTGGGTGCTGAGGATCAGTTAAGATGATAATAGTGCTTAACCACGATGGATGTTGAGCTGTCAGTCTGATTGGATGTGATGCAACTGTTGTTTGAGCACCTTGGGTTAGCGATGTTTGTATGAGGGAAAAACATACCTTGGCATTATTTATGCTTTATGGTGCACAATTTTATAGGACTATCATTCCCTTATAAGTTGAGGCATACCTTCGACCGTTTGGGATAAATACCTTCATGGATTATAGGGCTGCTGATTACTGTGTGGTATGAGTTATTGTATGTGATTTCCACTTTGTTTCGTTATAGGCCTTGCTTCGATTGGGAGTATTTGCTGCAAACACCCCATTATTTGAATTGCTTGTTTGCCAACTGCCATTTTGACGCAGGCCAATAAAGCAAACTTGAGCATTTGGAGCCTACACCCTCTCATCTCCCCTTTTATTGGCACTCTTACGACATGATAAACAGCCCAACAGATTTATCTTCATGCACGATTAGCCAGACACTGGTCAATATTTGATTGGCGTCTGGGAATCATAGAAGAGCACACATTCATATTCCAATTCATTCTCAACAGGCAATTGCCCTTCAAGTCAAAATCTTTATTGTGTGCATTGCATTGAAATTTTGCAGGCAAATCATTGGAGATATTAAAAGAGCTTCGGACCTTGGATGATGTGGATTGGTGTTAAAGGCTGGATCTATAAAAGAGGGCAGTGGATGGACAGGATTATTTGCTATAAAAGCGAATTGCGTTACTTACAGAAACTTGTTATGATAGTCAGGTTTTATAAGCATTCTAAGAGAAAAATTTCTATTGATATCTTAAACAGATAAGAATGCAGGATCTTGAATCACAAAAAAGGACTTCTCAATTTGATTCATTGACTGAGACCATGCAATGTCACGATTTTTGCTACTGCTTTGAAATTACAACTTCAGTATAAACAGCCTAGATACAAAGAATAAAGTGTGAGTTAATATATTTCTGGCATCATCAGAAGTATTTCACCAAAAATATGATTTCAAATTGAAAACCAAGTGTTGCAAGCTAATTAATACAGGAAGTGTAGTAACATCATGTGTGACATGTCGCACATTCTGCAGTATTTATCATGTTTTTTTTATGTTCATCTATTGAGTATTGTGCCATGAAAGCATGGAAATTTCAAATTGAAACACATCCAATTAGAAAATCCAATCTTGGATTAGAATTTGATCATCTTGAACCAATTAAATTATTTTGCCCATTGGTTAATTATCAGAATCTGCACTGACAGAAAAGTTTGAGCTCATACATGATTTAATAAGATTCCATGTCTGTCTCTGGAACTGGTGATATCCACGAGCACAAACGGTGTGTTGTAACATAGTCTTGTGAGTTTTGGATTTTTCTGATAGGGTCAAAACTGACGATTTGCTGAAAGCACTGAGAGATTCCATATGCTCTTTCTTTGAACTTAGATCCATGTTCAATTAACTTGAATTATGTAATTGTATTTCATATTTGGGTCTAATAAATATCTTTTTCCTTCCTACATCAAAAACTTAGGAAATATATTATTTCTATATATTTCTGACACTGTCATGAGTATTGCACCAAAAATACAATTTCAAATTGAAAGCAATGCATTGCAAGTACAATTGAAATGACACATGACATATTTCGTCCCTGCAGAGTTAAAATTTCTAAAACAGGGAAAAAAAGTTATTTTTTGTATTAACTGATAATATAACATGTTTTTTTTGTCACTGTATCATTTGTCATAACACATGTACATATTATTTTCACAGAATGTTTGGACATGCAATTCCATGAAAAACCCAAATGTGATTAATCAGGGAGCACAAGCAGCAATGTGTGCAGATGCTCAGATGAAATATTCATGACAAAAGCTGAAAAGAAATGTATGTTCCATTGTGGGCTTCAAAGGCTGTTGGTCCCTGGACACAATATAGGTGCTATGTTCTGAGTGCCTGAGATTTACATGTTTCCATTTTTCTGCCCAATGAACATCAAGCTGGCTTTCAAGCAAACATTACATTGCTTTCACTTCACTTGGCTTTCATTTAAACAACAAAGATAACGCAACATTTGGAATATGTTGGTTTGCTGGTAGTTGAGAAGCAGTGGGAATTGCCCCTGTGACACACTGATAGCAGCCCAGTGTGCTACAAATAGATCTAACCCTTTCTACGCTAAATGGCACATCTATAGCTAGAGTTGGATTAATACATTGGCAGATTCCAAAATGTATTTTGTAAAGGCTTCCATTATACCTGCCCTGTCCATGGAAACAATTTTGAACATACCACATAATTGATCCATGCAACATAATTATCCTCCGATAGAAATCATCCTTTGATGCCAGCTTTGGGATTCATCAAAAAGAAAACAGGTATAATCATTAAAACAGATCAATCTTTTGCAACATCTAATTGTCTTCGTTGTACCTGGATCGACAGAAGTAGGACATGAATACGCACCATCTGTTTTGGCACTTGGGTTCAATCTGAGATTGATTAATTAAAACTTCTATCATGTTCAGTAGTTCTTCTGTTAAATGTCTTCTTTACAGCAAATTCAACAAGTATGAGTTTCTTCAACTGGACAAATGTAGTTATTGTGATTGGTTTAGACAATGAATTACATAGCATAAATTTAATTTTAATACCTTTAAAACGTATGTCAAAGCCATTGACGTGTCTGGTGATGCTTTTGGCGGTTTGTGTTTCCATGCTAATCTTATCTAATTTCAAAACTAAGTTGATTACTAAAGCGGAATATAAATTTTCCACTGCTTTCCATGTTCTGACCAATCAGACAAGCTGAAAATACTATGTGGATATTGAGAAAACAAGCCACAGAAACTCATACTAAATCAATCTGCTGTGAATAGGAACAAAAAAGCAATGTATAAGGAACCTGAATTGGTACATGTTTAGAACAGAAATTGTATAAGTAAAGTCTGAGGACCTTTCTTCTTTAAAGGACATCAAAATTTATTAATTTTGGCAGAGAGGCAGGGCACATTAAAATTATGCCATCCTTAGCAGTTTCTTTAAAGAATTTCCAAAAGTTTGCAAAAGTGTATGTATTGACGTTTAAATTTTCAATGTCTGGACAATTTTAGCCTGAACAATATGGAAGAAATGATGTATATGACTCTGGAGTTTCAAAGTTGTCTCACTGATTATAGAGTATATATATATGCAGATGAAATTGGTTATTGACTTGTTCTCTGCAAAGTTACAGAAGGTTTATTTCAAGAGTCTCGTATGAGCTTTTTTGCTTAATTTAGCTTTCGGATAAGTTAGGATGCAATATACTGTCTTCATAACACTGGTCAACAAAAACAAATACCTAAATCTAATTCGAGCATGCTGATTCCAAATCTGAAATCAAAATTTCTCCAGAACGTCTAGATTTTGAGTTATGGCCATGTCAATATTTGGCAAATAATCAAGCGTGAGAGCAATTTGCGTGTAAAAGAAATGCACTCTGCACTGTTGAATATTGGAAAGTAAGCATATCTTAGTATTTACATAAGTTATTTTAAGATGCCGAAACAATATATAGCCAAAATATTTCAATCAGACAGGTCCAGATACAAAAATTTGAGGGTGAAAGGCTCCAGAAATGGGAGATTTTTTGAAAAATTGTTATTGTTCAATGTATTCCCATTTGGAGATATTAAAATGGCTAATGCGCAACTCCTACTGATAAATTATAGTTTCTGGGTGTAGGACAAACATATCTAATAATTTCTTATGATGTTTGGATTGATGGAAAATGAGATGCAATAAATTTGAAATTAAAATGTTCTGGTTGAAAGGGTCTGGTAATGCAGATATAATTGCATATATCACACTCTAATGCAACTACACTGCCCACAGAGTGTAGATCAGTGCCTTAAATTTGACATGGTTTTAACTTTTTTTCATACTGTTTTGCTCAAACAAACAATTTCTGTCAAGAAGAAATCAAATCGCGAGTATCAAATCATCATATTTGCAACAATTTATTTGGTTCACAAAGCCCCTTCTTTAATGATGATCAAGCAGTCCCTTCAGAGTCTGAGCTACTGGATGTTGAGTGTGATTTGACATAACTTTTGGCATATTCTCCTGAGCATTTAAAAATGGACATTCAAAGTCACATTTGGAAAAATCATAAATTTTACGAATATTTTTTTCATCAAAATTGTTAATATAAAATTATCAATACTTTTTTTTGGGCAAAGTAGGCCTTTAGCAGCTCACAAACTGGTTTTTACCTTCAGCGAACGAAGTTCGAAGAAGGTATTGTAATCACTTGGGTAAAAATGCTGTCCGTCCGCCGGGCGGGCGGGCGGGCGGGCGGTCGGGCGGCGGGCGGATAGATCGTTTCCGGCCCAGCATTCGGCCTCTATTGAATGTACTTGGATGAAATTTTGTACACATCTAGCCTGTATGGTCTAGTTGTGCCTTTTGATGGTCTGACAAATAGATCTTAAATACTTTTTGAAATAATTAACAAAATATAAAAATTATTTTTTTTCGTTTCCGGGCCAAGGCTCGGTCATTATTGCATGTGCATGGATGAAATTTGGTACACATGTGGCCTATATGGTCTAGTTGTGCCTTTTGATGGTCTCATTTACAGATATTCTATACTTTTTGAAAAAATGAGAAAAAATATAAAAACATATGTTTTTTTGCTTTTTGGGCTAAGACTCGGTCATTATTGCATGTACATTGATAAAGTTTGGTACAGATATGGTCAATATGGTCTATTTGTGCCTTTTGAAAGGTCTGATCGAAAATATTATATACCTTTTTGAAATATTAAAAAAAATAATAGAAATTTATTTTTTGTTTCTGGCCCAACATCCGGTCATTATTCCATATACATGGATGAAGTTTGGTACACATATGGCTTATATGGTCTAGTTGTGCCTTTTCATGGTCTGACAGATGGCTCTTCTATAGTTTTTGTAATATTGAGAAAAAATATTTAAAATCTTTTTTTTTTTATATCGGAGCCAAAACTTGCCCACTATTGCATAAACAGTAATGCAATTTTCACCTATGAAATGTACCAGTGCTTTTTGATGCGTATAACACTTTATGAATCATTGGAAAAACTTCAGAAAATTATAACAGCGTTATATTTTTTGGTTTTCAACCGACACTTCATAACCTATACTTTGTACATGCATGAAACTATACCAAAATATGCGTAAATTAGTGTAATAAGGCCTTTCCCTGATTTAACAAATCATGGCAGGGCAGCGGGCAAATAGAGATAATTGAAGGCCACTACTCGACCGCTATTGCATACCTATAATCAATTTCGTAAACGCACCAATTTTATGATGTTATTGTAATCTTCTAAAGGTGTTATTCGCTGAAGGTTTGCTGCTGCGCAGCCTATGTTTTAAAATTACTGGCTGTAGCACTTTATACAAAATTTTCATACCTCGAAATAGTTATAAACCAACCAGAGGTTACTCAGTAAAAATCGCCTATTTCTGGCACCTCTTACCCTCAAATATTTTTAGTTGGAGATGTCTGAGTAAACAATTAGGTCATATTTTGATTTAGGATATTAAAATCATCTCTACAAATGCTAAGATAATTTCTAAATCTAAATTTTAATAGCTTAGAACACATTTCTTTTACATGCGAATTGCTCTCACGCCTGCTTGTTTGCCAAATATTGACATGGGCATAACTCAAAATCTAGACATTCTGGAGCAATTCTGATTTCAGATTTGGACTCAACACGCTCTTGTAGGTTTATAGAGGTATTTTTCCTCAGGTAGCAAAATCATCATTGACCAGTGTAATAGCTTCCTCTAATTGCACTCCTAAATCAACAAACTACTTTGGATATAGGATCCCCTATTGAATCCATACTTTGCAGGGTAAATGGCCTGGGGTAGAAAGGTCATCCAGATGGGGTAAAATGATCAGCCAGATGCTCAGATGGCCACTGACCCCTACACATTGGCAATAGCTCAGCATTGTTATCTGATGAAAGTTTTGCATGCTGGATAGGCTTTTTTCGAACTGTTATGTCGGTTTTGCCATTTTGCCTTTGGAATTGGTATATATATATATATATTTAGCTTCTTGTGATTCATCATCAGTCTTCACCATAAAGAATCTGTTTGTATGTATGCTATTACACTTTTGTTCTTCTGACTGATGTTGGAGTCAGCGGCATTACTGGGAGGTTGGGTGGGGGCACCAACACTCTTGCTGTTTTAAAGCGATTTTCATGTGATCTGTAAATGCTTCATAAGGCAGTCATATTTTGTTGGCTTTTACGGGTATCAATGGCATTGGCTTCATCATTATGAGGTGAATTTGCGTGCAATTATCTAAATCAGTCTGGGTTTTTTTTTGTTCTGCTATTGACTGTCAGAAAAAAACTCAGATTTATGTTGGGAAGCATTTATAAACAAACATTAGGAATGCAACCAGATATAGGCTAGGAGGTGAGAATAAGTGAGGATGATAATAGTGCTTAACCATGATGGATGTTGAGCTATCAGTATGATGTGGTGATAATCTAATGCCACTACTGTTTGAGCAGCTATAGTTACATAAACTGCCAAATGTTACCGCCAATATCCATTATTGTGCCCAATAGGCCTATTGGGCATGGATATTAGGCCTTTGGGCAAAATATAGGGTCTTTTGGCAAATTATAGGGTCTTTGGGCAAACTATAGGGCCTTTGGGCAGTACGACTCCTTTTGGCATGACTTTCCCAAAGTCATCACATCCTTCAAAATATCCGCGAGGTCTTTGGGCAAAATATAGGTCCTTTGGGCGCATGCCTAAATCACCCATTATCACTCACTCCCAACTATAGTGGATTTTGGCGAAGATCTTATACTTTGGATACATGCCCAAGTCACTCACAATAACTCTTTTATGCTATAGTGGATTTTGACAAATATCCAACTTTGGATAATAGTGAACTGACCAATGAGAATACGCCCTAATATCTTGACCAATGAAAATCCACCCTAATATCCACAGTAGGGGGCACTGTAGTTAATAGTTTGTCCAATGAGAATGCCACCTAATATCCTGTCCAATGAGAATTCGGCCAAATATCCTAGCCAATGACAGTCAACCCTAATATCCACAGAGCCATGATTGGCCAGTGGATATTAAGCTGCATTCTCGTTGGACACACTTAGAATTCATTCAGATTCCAATCTAATATCCAACAGCCAATGAAAATTGAGCCTAATATCAAATAGGCTCTTTGGTCAAAGTCAAAAGACTAAGCCAAAATCCATGACAGTCTTTTGTGGATATTTGTGGATATTTGTGAGTGATTATATATGCTTTGGGCATACACACCAAGCTCCTATGATGTGGGCTATTTTGAATAACATTTTTTGTTATAGTTGGAGCTTCAATGAATGTGCTTGCTTCAATGCAACAACCACTCTTATTTTCTAATAACATATTAGCCAGTTGCTGTTTTGAGCTGGCCAATATAGCAGTTGGCCCATTTTGTACCAAAACCCCCTAGTTGTCAGTTTTATTGGCACTCTTATGACATGACAAACAGCCTACCAGATTTATCTTCATGCACGATTTTAAAGGACACTGGTTAGTATTTGATTGTTGTCTGTGATTTAAAGTAGGGCGCTTATATGCATATTCCAGAAGGTTTTCAAAAAGAGTCTGTCAATTCAAAATGTTTGGAAATTTCGGAGGCAAGTAATCCAAGATGTATAGAAACAGTGCTGAGACGGAGAGTGAAAGGACTTGTGCAAGGTAAAAACAGAAGAATGGAAAAAATATCCCAAGAAGGATGGGGTTGCCAGAAAAGAAGAAAGGTCAAGGACACACGGATCACACTGCCTTTTGCAGCTTGACTTACTTCAGTTTTTGGATGACTAAAGAACCTTCAGTTGCATACCAGCCATTAGATGGTCTTAAATTACTGTAGATCAAAAACCACACTTTGCATAGTTTGTCTAGATACAAAAAAACACATTCTTTCTTTCCTTTTAACCATTTACCCACAATGTCTACTGTCAATCTAATTAATAAACTTTTTTGTACGCTCAATACAATAACAGAAACCACTTATTGTACCCACTGAGCCAAGTCAACCAGTTTAGCAGCAGCCCAGTTATTGACAACTGAGTCTATTTGCTGTAAAGGAGAAAGTCATTGACATACACAAGGAGAGACTTTTTGTCAATTTCCTCAAGGAACACAGCAAGTAGGTAAAGACCTGATGGTCCACATGGACAGGAACAAACATAAGTGGGCACTGGACAGTAGGGCTCTATACCGTTGCCGACATTTGATACGATGCGTATCATGGATACCAAATTTTTGGCTCGTAAAGTTGAACCTGCACTAGTGCGGACGCCAACATGATGATGTTGTCAGGTTCAGTTCATGATCCTGCGGACATTTTCTCTCAAATCTCAGCAATAAATGGCTTGTTTTAGCTGGATAGGGTAATGTTCTTTGAGTCTGACACTTAGAGGGTGTTACCATGAGTCAGACACTTTTTGTTGGGCTGTATTGACCAATTGGGAGCTCCTATACCCATGTATGTGGTACCAATCTTTAGCTTAAGACCTCTTTTGTCTTTCAAAAAGTTTCAGCATGATACAAACAAGTATAGTGGGTTTTTCATGACCCTGAAAATGGGGTAAAAACTCCGTTTTTCACTTTTTTGTTTGGTCAGGAATTGAGTATTTTAGTAAAATTTCTCCAGATTTAAGGGTTTTATTCAGGTCTATAGTATTGATTTGACATCAGATTGTCATCAAAATGGTTAGTGCTGCATGAGCTCAATGTATTTTGTGCTCTAATATGGTATCAATTGATGGACTGGAAGGATCTTAAACAAATGTACTTCAATGCCTTGTAACTGTCCGACTCAAGGTTACCCCTCTCTTTTTTTAAAGTCCCAAAAATAACCCAATACACAGTGTTCCAATTATGCAAATTGTCAATTTTTACCCTCGGCAATGTATATTGCCGTTGGGTATTGTAGTTAGTTTGGTAAATTTTTGTCCGTCCGGCGGGCGGGCGGGCGGGGGCGGGCGGGCTGGCGGCGTCACACAATGTGTATTGGCCTCTGTGCCAAAACTATTTCACCTATATATATGAAATTTGACACATGAATGGGTCTTATAGTGTTAATGTGCCTTGTGGAATTCATGTTTATACAATGACCACAGTTTTTGTAAAATGTTGAAAATTCGGAAAAATTAATTATTTTCTTTTCCGGATCAGAACTCGGAAACGGTTATACGTATGGGCATGAAAATCTACCATGACATGTATTAAATACCCTAGTTGTGCCTTTTGGGGGTCTGAATGCTCTTACTAAAATTGATTTTAAAAAATGCACAAAAAATGTAAAAAAAATTGGTTTTTTCAACCCTCTGTAATTCCCTCAATTCTGGAGTTAGACATTTGAAATTTAGAATTTAGTTGTCTAAAATATAGCTCTTTTAACTGCTTGAATCGTTTAGAGGGTCAATCTAACAGATTTTGCACAAAAACCAAAATACTGAAAAAATGTGCAATTTTTCGCATTTTTCTTGAGTTTTAGTCTCTCACACCAAAATGGCAATAACTGTATTGGTAGAAACTAAAAGGTATTATACTTAAACCTATCAAGAAGGAACTTTTATGGCCATTATGTAGTTGACATAATATTTTAGGCCGACAAAACAAGTTTAAAATTCACAAAAATGTGAAAATATCAACTTCCTGACCATTTTCTTTCTGATAAAGTCATGCTTTGTTCTTGAATATGAACAAAATGAATTAACATGAATGAAATACGTGGTTTTCATGCATATATCTATTAAAATCATCAGATATTTGAAAACGAAAAGACAGAAATTGCTAAAAATAGGCAAAAAACTGAAGACCTTTGAATTGTCTCATTTTATTCAAATTTACATCTTGGTTACTCAAAGTGCCATACATTGTGTCCCAAATATAATTTGTAGTTTAAACTATAATAAATTATGTATATGTATATAAATATGCTTTATGCACATAGTTCTGACTCAGGGGGTTTACCATTTAAACCTTTTGACAAGATATCTCAAACCCCCACTTGTGACTCTATTGCTTAAATCTAACAACATGTGATGTAAATTAAAAAAGAAAGAAAAAAAAAGTCAATATAAGTGGACTTTCAAGCATTTTGCATATGAAGAAACACACATTTGCTTGTTTCTATACTGAATTTAAAGATTTTGACAAGAAATCCTAAACTTTCAATTCTAACTTAATGGTTTAAATCTAACCTCAGTTATGTACATTTAACATATGAAGTACTGTCAGCTTACTTTTATTTTGTGTTTGAATGAAAATTAAATATGAACATATCAGACAGACTGGCAATAAGACCACTATGTATATATAGAGGGTTATTAAAGAAAATTACATGGCATGCAAATGTCATTTCTGCAAATTTCAGTGTTTAATTTTACATCTTAAGACATTATTGGATAAATCTGTCTTTTAATTCATTTTAAAACTCACTCCAATTGTATTTTTAGCATTTTAAAGAAATATTGGTTAGGGGGTAAAAGTGTCATCATTGGAAGGGGTCCAGTTTTTGTTGAATGGGCCCTGGAGTCTCTCTGTCTGTGCTTCATTGTACCCTCCCCTCCAACCATTCTTGAGCAAATTAAGACAAACTCAGATCATATATTATAATATGGCCGCAGTGCGTTTATTAACCGCAAACTAGACACACACAAAAATTCACACAATGGATCACACCAGATTCATACTCAGAAAACACATAACATATACATAAGGAGAAATCGACACACAGAAAGACAACACAGATGGCAATGCTCGAGAGGGATAACCCCTACGGCTATCAGTTAATTACACTTGGGTAATGTCTTTTTATATAACTGGAAAATGGATGTATTGCATTTGATTTGTGACTCGTAGCACAATCTTATTCAAGGTAAATTTGAAATCCATGAATATGTCGACAAGTTAATAGTGTCCACGTGCGTGCCTATCGAGGCTATGTTCATCTAGGTCCAGGATGAAGGTCAGTCTTGAGATGTCACACATTTACATATATAGACATTTTATACAGACATAATATACATTTCATGCAATTTGGACAATAATTGAAAGAACATGCACAGTGAACATTTTAGGTCTGACATAATACATAATAATCAATACAATAGTTTTTTATGTAAATGAGCTTAAATTTCTAACGAGCACATGCAACAGAATTTTTTATGTAAACACTCTAGGTACTTTAGGCCTATGGCCCTCAGAGCAAATTTTTGGATTCTGACATATGGCATTTTTTAAGATACCTAATTTGGTAATTTTTAAAATTTTGGGGAAATGAGGTGGGCGGGATTCGTTAAGAAAGCGACAATGGAATCTTGTCAAAGAGGCTTATATAGTACGCGGATTAGGCTAACCGTGAACTAACTGAACAACAATCAGTGAGAGAAACATTGCAGTCATTGGCTGGAGCAATTAGATAGTGCAGAGTGCACAAAACAAGAATCTGCGGATGAGCAATTGTCAAATGCTCAATATCTTTTGGTCTAACCAAACTACCATTGAGCAAATTAAGACAAACTCAGATCATATATTATAATATGGCCGCAGTGCGTTTATTAACCGCAAACTAGACACACACAAAAATTCACACAATGGATCACACCAGATTCATACTCAGAAAACACATAACATATACATAAGGAGAAATCGACACACAGAAAGACAACACAGATGGCAATGCTCGAGAGGGATAACCCAGGGATAAGAATACCCAAGAGCATGCTTTGAAAATAAAGTTAAATAAGGTGTGGAGCTAGGCTATAATAGATTGTGAGTAAAGTAAGGTGCAGGTAAATTTGAGACCATGCTGAGACCTTAGTGACGGGTAACAAGTTGGTGAGCGAAGTGAGCATATGAGGATGGATGAGGGCGAAGGTAGACTTTGTACGCATCAGAGCGCCACCTGCCTAATCGTTGTATGTCGTGTTGTGACATGCCATGCTCGGCCGCCTGTGTTGCGGCCCCTGCTCTGAGAGAGTGTGTTGAATAGAAGGCATGATTCAATCCTAATGCCTTGACCAACCTCTTAATGTGACCATTATAGGTTGGATAATCAAGGGGGGCACCTCCCGAAATGGGGAACAAGTAGGCCGAGTGGGGGGCTGAAAATGTACTAAGATAGTAAGAGGTTATGCAAACTGCGCATACTGGGTCACCGGAGCAACTTACATGTACAACAAACCCCCTTGGGGCATTTTTGGATGATGCCACATGGTAAGTCATCCTACCTGGCGATGGAAAATGAAGTGAAGATCTAAGAGGAGCCCAGCCTGAGAGTGGGTCCAAGCATATCTCCGAGGCACGGAGGCAGGCAAAGTATTGGATTGAAATGGCAGAGGCCAGCATAAGATTCTGAGGGGTAAAATGAAGAAGGGATATTAGGTCCCTTAACATCGGAAACATGATTGGTTCTACCTGCCTAGGGGAGGAATCAATTTTTGAAACAGCCTTAACCGCTAGGCGGACTCTAGGCGTCCACAGGTGGGGCTCAGCGCCCCCTAGTGACAATGACCATGCTCTAATACCTGCCAGGTAATTTGAGATAGTTGAGCTGGCTAGGTTCTGGGACGAAAGATAGGCTATGAATCTAAGTATCTTTAGTTCATCCAGTGGAAATGGTCTAATATTAAAAGCACTTACAAAACGACAGTAACGTGAGACCGCTGTAGAATAGGCGGCCTGGGTCCGGGGGGCCCAACCCGCTGAGACCAAAGCAGCCACTTTCGAGTCGAGACCTGGAATTGAGAGATATCAGAAATCAATAGCCATAAAGGACTCGTCAGGCCAGGTGGGTGTGGGAGAGGATTGAGGATTGCGAATCCTAAAAGACTCCACGTGGAGGCGACTCAAGTCGTCCGCATCTATGTTAAGCTGAGTGGGAATGTAAACAGGGGCTATGTTTAGAGAGAAAGTCTCGATTGCCATGTACCAATGTCTGGCAAAAAACATTAAGCTAGGAACCGGGGAGTAGCCCTTGTTTAGAATGTTACAGGCTGATGTATTATCAATATGAAAAATGATATTCGAATTTCTGAGGGAAGGACCCCAAGTATAAAGGGCTGTGAGAGCCGCGTGCATCTCACGCCAATTTATAGAGTGAGTCAACATCCATTCCCGAGAACCCGAATACGATACAGAGAACCAGTCATGGCCATCATAGGCTCCGAACCCCTTCGATGATGCATCGGTCCATATATGCCTAACATTCGACAACCAATCTGGTTTGTAAATAGAAACCCCGTTATGAGATTCTATACATGTGACCCACCATCTAAGGTCAGCCCTGGCCTCCTGTGTCAAACGAATTTTGAAGTGCAATGAACGTACAGAATTGGCAGCTGTGAATAGTCTCGCCAAAAATGGCCTGCCGCCTCTAATTACTCGTGCTGCAAACGAGCACTTCCCTAGTACACTGAGCAGTTTACGCTTAGTTAAGGTTCCTATACTTAACCAGGTTCTGGCCTCCTCCTTGAGGTCAGCTAAGCGTTCCTGCGAAATCCTAAGTTCCCCCCTTCTAGTGTCAATTACAATTCCCAAAAATTCTATGATCTCAGAAGGAGCAGTTACTTTAGAGTCTTGTATTTGAAAACCAGCTTTTGTAGCTGTGTCTAGCATAAGAGCTAGATTAGACGCACAATCTTCCTTGGACGATGCTATTATAAGGAAGTCGTCTACATATCTTATCATTGACTCATGTACTCCTCTATAGTGCATAATGCGAGCTAATGGTGACGCGATGGAGTCGAATAAATATGGTGCTGATCGTAAACCAAAATTAAGCACTTTTGAGAAATAGTGCTGGCATCTGCCGGCGGCGTCGTGCCACGTGAAACCCATGAGATGCCAATCAGCTGGTGCTATAAACACCGTTTTGTATGCGTCTTTGAGATCCATCTTTGACATGTAAATAGAAGGAGTGTCTATCTTAGAAATATAATGAACTGCGTCATCAATAGATGCATAGCTGAGTGTAAACTCAGCTGGGTCAATTAAAGAGTTCACTGACCCCTTGACGGGGTATGACAGGTCGTGGATTAACCTGACCTTGGCTGAATTGCGTTTCTGAAACGCGCCCAAGGGTGAAATAATATAATTTTCAAAAGGTGGGTCGAGAAAAGGACCTAACAATTTACCTGCTTGTAGGTCTGCATTAACGATAGCAGTGACTTGTTCAGAGAACTCAATGGCTGAAGGCCAATTATGACTGATTACAACTGAGTCAGCTGGTGAACGACCAATTCTCACACCTGCAACTATGCTTTCTAGAATTTCTGCAGTTTCGGAAAGATTGTGTACTAAGGGAAGGTAGTGTTCCCAGAAGGGGACGCTAAGTGCTGGGGACCAATGCACTAAGTGGTGCGGTCTTGCACTTTGCGTTTGGGCACACAGACTGGGCGCTGGAACCTCCGCATGTTGCACATGCGTGCTTCCTACGACAACGTTCGCCCCATCTGCATTTTTGGAATTGAAACATATAGCATATTTCGTCCCTATCGATCCCTGATCCTGACTTGTTGGCTCCTGAGCCCTGGTTGTTGCTACGAAAATTGTTTCTAGCAGTACTTTTACGTGTGCAGTCCTGAGCTGCATGATCGAAGCTTCCACATTTCTGACACTTGCTTGAGGCCTTCGTTGCACTCGCATCAAAAGTCATTACCTAAAGTTCATGGTCTAGCCTGGCGTACTCTAGATTTCTAAGCTGTGCTAATCGCTGACGG